>JAMAKC010000018.1:0-517348 GCA_023628735.1 Trichoderma sp. PF4103
TATAAAGATTTAAAAAGCTTTTTTAAAATATATATATACTTAAAAGTATTTACTAAATATTAAAATTTATTTTTATTAGTATCTTTTTAATATAAATAATTTTTTAAATATAAAGATTTTATATATATAAACACCTGTATTATAATATAAAATAGCTAATAAAACTATAAATATTATATAAATTACTTTAAGATAAGATATTATAAAAAGAATATAATTATTTAAGATAGTGCTTATAAAAAAATAAATATAGCGCTTAAATAAAGTAATAGCCTTAATATATATCTTAATAGAATTTTTCTTTAAATAAAGCGCTTATTATAATAGTAATTTTAATATAAACCTTATTTTAGTATAATAGCTTATATTTATAAACTAATATTTATAGTTTTATATTTTTTACTTACTATTAGTATAAAAGAGCCGCTTTAATAGTGCGCTATTAACTACTAAAATCCTTTATCTAGGCTTATATAAGCGCTGTCCTAGATACACCCCCGCCCGCGTAGGTACATCTCAAACCAGCGTCGGCAAAGGCAAAGTCTGGGTCTGTTGGTTGCTTCGCAAATGTGTGCGTTCAGAAGATGGTCATGCGCCGATTATGGATGAGTGCTCATCGCCTTTCAACCTCTTCTCCAGATGGCGAGTACATCCCGAATCCACGCAAACATTCCTCGACCTCTTGCAGTAGCATTCAGAAGCCACAAGTATCGCTTCACAAACCACTCGACCTGATCGTAGTCATGGGCATAACATTCCAGACAGCCTGAGACTGGTCGCCATCTTCCTCCTGCATGCATTCCATGTCGACGGCCTCGACAATGTTTGGAGACCTCAATCGCGGACCGATAACAAGTGCTCGGCCAACTACTGATTCGTCGGCGATGAGACGCGTTGCTGCATCGATAACATCGGGGACGGATCCCGGCCCGGCAGAGCCGGAAAGCAGAAGGGCCTCGGCGACTGGGGGTAACATATTGGTCTGCGCCGTGTAGTAAGGTGCTATCATGTTTACGCGGATACCCCTCATGAAAGCAGTCCCACGAAGTGAGCGGAGGAATAGCCCCAGAACAGCATGTTTGCTTGCGGTGTAGTGACTCTGGCCAGGAAGCGGGGTCAGTGATGCTACAGAGCCGACAAAGAGAAGGCACCGATCTGATCGTGTGTTTTGGGGTAGATGATAGAGCGCAAGATGTGAGGTGAAGATGACTCCCTTGACATTCACATCGAGAGTTGCGGTGTTGGGCTCCGGGAGTTTGCCGTTCACCAAGCCGGGATTCTCAAATCTGGTCGCCTCTCCTGGAAGAATGATCCCGGCATTGGGAACCACGGCATCTATGGCGGCGTGAGGGCTAGCTGTAACCGCGGCGTCGAACAGACTGACTTGAGATGCCCAGTCTGTGACATCGCAGTGTTGAAACTCGAAGACCGCCTTGGGATATGCCGTGCGAAGAGATGCCACAAGCTCTTCACCAGCAGCGTCGGCAACGTCTCCGATGATGACGTTGGCGCCATGAGACGCCCAATGGCGAACCATGTGTGCGCCCAGGCCATTAGCACCACCGGTGATGAGAATTGTCTTGCCCTGGAGATTTGTTGGATCATATGCTTTGCCAACATCCACCGGCAGCGACTGCTTGACTGTTTGTCGGACATCACCCATCTCTTGAGTGGGATTGACACGATTTCGCTTTCACAAGTTCACAAGCACTTTTGTGATGCAGTGCCTGGATCTTCGAAGGGCAGAGGCCACCAAAGCTGGTGAAAGGGCAACATTGAGTCGGGCTCTGATGAAATGCAGCTTTACCGTTAGCGCTTGTAATAGATACCTAAGATCTAGAACATTGAAAGGCCTTGTTCTGTATTAGGTAGTGTGAGGGGCTTCAACACGGCAGGCTTGGCGATTGGAATGCAGCGAATAAATTCAAGGCACGGATAAGCGAACGAGATGGCGAAAGGACGATTGGTAAATAGTCAATGGGATTTGTCGAGCATGCGATGTGGGACTGGGATATACCGATTGATCTGCGAGTCCCGCCACCTCTCGTTCCCGCCTCTAGTATCTCCATGTTTGATGAAGGTGTCCGCAGAGTGAGTGCAGTGAGTCCCGCGCGGGAGAGATTACGTTTGTTTCCGTGTCTAGCAGCTAGCCTGGACAGCGGCTTCTTTGCATACTCCGTTATCACGACGAAACCAGCGGTATCACTGCGAAAACTACGCCCGTAAAGCTTTCTATAGCCTGTAGGTCGTACAGTAGGAGTTGAATCAAGGAGCTAGAGGAGGGCATCGTAGGTGCCCAACATCAGAATGATACTATCAGTCCATTCTTCTGCTGCTGCACGGCGGACACCAGGGTCGGCGCTTATGATGGACGGATGGAAGCTCCGACGCTAAACCACTACACTGTTTCTTCCGAGCTCGTCCGGGGCGAGGCCACTTTCTCGCGGAGCTTCAAGTCAATACAGTACTGCGATGTCCCTTCCAGGAGCCGGTGAGACGAATAGCCCAGCATTGTGCGCTACAGTACGGATATTAACGATCACATTAGCCCCGGGCCTTCGGTTCAGTCTGGCCTCTCCTCGCAGCCTACCAATGTTATGCTTATGTACATAAGGCCTGCTTCCGCTGTTATGGCTTGCTTACGCTGTGACCTGCGTACTCAATGCTTCGTACAAGCGGTGATTCTCATATGTGAAGAGGCTGCGATTGACTTTATCACTCTTGATCGTAAACGGGCTGGTTGTCTTCATACCATCCATATCGCAAAAAGATCAAGGGAGAGGGAACTAACTGATACAAAGATCAACAGATTGTTCGGTTCCTCTAGGCCTGCTCCTTACTGAGCAACATCATTCTTCATGCGTCGTCTTTAACCAGCCATCTGCATGATATTACAGGCTAAGGATAGACCTTGAGTGGTGTAGGGCCAGGATAGACCTTGAGTGGTGTAGGGCCCAACACGATGATTCAGAAAGACTGTAGCGTACATGACGTGCAGCTCCAACATGATTCCCAGTAATCATCTCTCGAGCTGAGTTGATGAAAGGCTCTGAACTAATGCAACCGAATGAGCTGTAGAGGATGTAGAGCGGATGCCTTGAGATTACATGTAGACCTTCGAAGAAGTTTAACGGTGAAGAACGAGAGAGCACTTACAGAGTACTTCAAGTCTGCATCTTACTCAGCTTAGGGAATGAGGCAACAGAACCTTATTACCAACTTGATGCTGTGGCATCGCGCATGGGGCAACAGCAGCTCGGACAATCACGGATCAAACCCCAGCCCAGACGATGCCTCACCACTAACGACAACTGATTATCTTTATTAGAAGCGGATAGTTGAGTAATCGCATGATGACGGAAATGTCAACATTTGCTTCATGATATCAGTGTTACATATAAGCTGACCAGCCGGTTAACAGTGCTGCTTATGCTCCAAGTCCAAGCTCCCGCTGTATATTGCTCTTGAAAAGTTTATAGGGACCCAAGTGCCCATCACGTTTGAAGACAAACGCACAAATGCACCATGCAGAGTGAGGGTACCACCTTGTCTCATTGGAGAGCAGTACATGATACCTGTTGCTACAACGACTCAATTCGAAACCTCTCTTGCAATGTCTGAACACAGGCGAAAGGTCTCTTTCCAAACAACTGATGGCGTAACTCTGAAAGGATGGTTCTTTCCTGCTAGTTCAGAAAGAAATCCATGCGTGATCATGACGCACGGGGTACGTTGAGCGAGCAGACTCACCCGAGACACTTTCCCCCGACGGTGGGTAGTCATGATGACTGATAGCATCGAGTGTAGATCTCAGCGCTGAAGGAACATTTCATTGATCAAACGGCACTTGAGCTTCGAAGAAAGGGCTTCAACGCTCTTCTATATGACAATCGCGGTTTCGGAGAAAGCGGTGGCCGCAGATTTGACGTCGACCCTATCAGAGCACAGGACGACTACATCGACGCGTTTGACTACGCCGCATCTCTTCCGGAAGTTGACCCTGAGCGAATTGCTTTTTGGGGCGTGAGCCTCTCTGGAGGAGTGGCCATCTCTGCCGCGGCCATTGATCGTCGGGTCAAAGCCGTTGTTGCTGTTGTGCCATTTGTATCGGGAGAGCTTTTGATGGGCACAGGCCAGTCAATTCTTGATATGGCCCAAAGAGACCGTGCCAAAATTCTCAGGGGAGAAGATTGGCCTCTCACGGGCGTCATTGCCTCGACACTTGAAGAAGCAGAGGCTGGAACTGCACCCGTCATACTTCGAGATGCGGTCAGTTACCGCTTCTTCCAGCAGGCCGCCGCACAAGGCGGTCATTGGGAAAACAAAATGACCACAATGAGCCTCTTCAGATTATTACGATTTGAGCCTATTCGGTATATTCATCGGGTTGCGCCAACACCTCTGCTAATGATTGTGGGAGAGAAAGATGAAACATTGCTCTCACCACAATTGCAAGCATTTGGGCTAGCAAGGGAACCGAAGCATCTCCATATCATAAAGGGCGGTGACCATTTCAACCATTATCAAGGTGGAAGAGGCGCAGAAAGCCTTGGGGTGCAGGTTGAGTTCCTCAAGAGATATGTGTGATTCAGACACAGACTGTATGGCACTTTCTTTCTTCATTTTGAGTTATCTCCCTCTGAATTTCCTTGAGCTTTCATCCATGGCTGCTTGCAATCATCTTTCGTGTACATCTCAGACTGTATAAAATCACATCTCACGGAACATGGCAAAGAGATTTGGATAATGACGGCAAAGGATCGCTTTTCGACTCGAGACGGAAGACTCTACCACCGTGACTGTTTGCTTACACTACGTTGACTAGAGATACTCCGGCGCTTGGATTATGTTTGAAACACTTCTGACAGCCTGCCCTCGAGCAAGAGGTTAGAGTGCTGGCAAAAGTTGTTTGTGTGCATCATTGGTAGCAGCCTTCTTCCGCTGTTTGTGGACTTGGTGAAAACTGGTACCCCAACGCCCCCATGGAACATCGTGGCATCTTCAAGTGTAATCAGTCAGCAACCATATGCTCCGCCATAGTGCCCTACAGTCAACTTAGAGTCTCATATGGCGAAACAAGCTCTTATTTTCTGGGCACCGTTGATCACCTAGGTAAAGTAGCAGGCACCAATGGCTTATCCAAGTTGCTCTAACTCATGCCCGTAAAGACCTCGGTGTTCTTCATTGCATACTTGGGACAGAGCCGGAGTTTGTCTTCGAGGCAAGTGCACGTTACTTTGGATAAAGTGGGAGACAGCTGATGTAGATTATCGACAGATTTTCTTCATGGGGTTTGTTGAGGGCTTCCCACTTGCTAGCAATTGCGTATCCTGGTTGCTGCTGTGCTTGACAATCTCGTCTTCTGCCCGCACCCAACGCCGCCCATTCTTATTCCCCAACAGGCATTCTCTTGCACCAGTAGAGCCATCGTATCATAATAGCGTGCCACATTGCCTCTCTACATGTCCATACTATGTGTCACTTTAGTTGTTGCTTCACATTCTCTTCAGTAGTGTTGAAGATGTCGCATGTGTCGCACCCTGCTGCAGAACAGTAATCCGGCTTGTCGAAAGACAGGGCACATACCAAGAATTATCTCCGATAACGTAGCTCCGGCTATGTGGAGTTAACGGCAACCTACCTACCTATGATCTGGGACCTTTTGAATGCTGGTCAATGCCGTTGCGGGATCACCTTCCTTATCCAGCCGAATCAGAGTCCAGGGTCTTGATATCCCCTCCTTCCCGATGGCGAGGTGTCGGCGGCAATGGCGCCATAGAGCACTTTGCCGCACCCTCTACTCAAAGGTTCCTGAATGCTCGGACGTCGTGACACAATCAGCAGGTGCACAATCGTTGGTGCAATCTTAGTTCGTATGGTGCGGAGTGAAGTGATTGATATGTGCCGTCCTCCAAGCGGCAGCACAATCATACATACACGTACCTACTCTCCGATAGTTACAGGGTGGTCTAAGCTTGTAGACTATTGCCTATAGTAGCTAGATGGCCAGATTGAGCTGTGGGCGAAGAATAACCTTAAACGAATCTTAAATTATACCTAGGTAGGTAGAATATTTAGGCATGGCCTTAACGGAGGCTAATCAGAGTCTTGAAACTTCAGGAATACCTTAGAGCAGCTTGTTAGGAGGGAGCTGACTGGATGAGCTGAAGAGGGCTAGGTGTGAGGCTATGCCTCTGTGTATAGCTCTGACTGGCATGAGCAATCATGCAAACACTACTGCTACGTGGTACTCCTTTCCAGAATGACACTAGATGCCAAGAGCTTGAAACGGCGATTGCCGTAATGGAAACAGTACGGTATTGGCCGCGCCGGATTGTTCTAGGTCTCATTAGGCAGCTTGGAGTTATGTTGCTAGAGACCACGCAGATCATTCCCCGAGGCTGCGGATGAGGCACGCGATGATAGCGTCAGTTTGCGAAACGACTGGCCGAACAAAGGTCGCGACTCGCAGGATAGCTATATAAGTCCACGCTCCCCGCCACGAGTGAGAGTTAAACCAGACTCGACAACCAATGTTCCTGCCCTGTTCTCTATAACTGGTACAGAGACATCTTGACAATGGCCAGCCTCCGTCGCCTTGCCCTCTATATTGGAGCCCTGCTCCCAGCTGTTCTGGCTGCTCCTGCTGTCAATCACAAGTTGCCCGAAGCTGTTCCCAACAAGTTCATTGTCACTCTCAAGGATGGTGCCTCCGTTGATGCAGATTCCCATCTGACTTGGGTGAAAGACCTCCACAGGCGCTCACTGGGCAAACGCAACACTGCTGGCATTGAGAAGACGTACAACATCGACACTTGGAATGCCTACGCCGGCGAGTTTGATGAGGAAACCGTCGAGCAGATCAAGGCTAATCCCGATGTAAGTATTTGCCCTGCCGTTGGACGAGGTAATACTCATTCAGATATCAGGTTGCTTCCGTCGAGCCAGACTACATCATGTGGCTGTCTGACATTGTGGAAGACAAGCGTGCTTTGACCACGCAGAGTGGTGCCCCTTGGGGTCTCGGCACGGTCTCCCACCGCACCTCCGGCTCGACCAGCTACATCTACGACACTTCGGCTGGTAGCGGAACATTTGCCTACGTTGTTGACTCTGGAATCAACACTGCTCACCAGCAGTTCGGCGGACGTGCCAGCCTCGGCTACAACGCCGCTGGCGGAGATCATGTCGACACTCTCGGCCACGGCACTCACGTCTCCGGAACTATCGGTGGCTCCACCTATGGTGTTGCTAAGCAGGTAAGCTGGCTCATCACTTGCCTTTCTGTCTCAAATGCAAGCCGTGAGAAGGCCGATCTGACTTTTTGAAACCGGCAGGCCAGCTTAATCTCCGTCAAGGTCTTCCAAGGTAACAGCGCCAGCACCTCGGTCATCCTCGACGGCTATAACTGGGCAGTGAACGACATCGTCTCCCGCAACCGTGCCAGCAAGTCTGCCATCAACATGTCTCTCGGTGGCCCTGCTTCTTCCACCTGGACCACGGCGATCAACGCAGCCTTCAACAAGGGCGTTCTGACCATCGTGGCCGCCGGCAATGGTGATGCTCAAGGAAATCCTCAGCCTGTCTCTAGTACTTCTCCCGCCAACGTGCCCAATGCCATCACCGTCGCTGCCCTCGACGTCAACTGGCGCACCGCTTCCTTCACCAACTATGGCGCTGGCGTTGACGTCTTTGCTCCCGGTGTCAACATCCTGTCCTCATGGATCGGCTCCAACACTGCCACAAACACGATTAGTGGTACCTCCATGGCCACTCCTCACGTTGTCGGCCTCGCTCTTTACCTCCAAGCTCTTGAGGGTCTTAGCACCCCGACTGCTGTCACCAACCGCATCAAGGCCCTGGCTACTACTGGCCGCGTCACCGGCAGTCTGAATGGGAGCCCTAACACTATCATCTTCAACGGAAACAGTGCTTGAACTTGAGCAAGTTTACGCTTAAGAGGATACTTGCGGATGATCATCAAAAGCACATTACGGGAATTGAGCATGAGCGCGTCTTGTGACTTCTGAATATGCCTCGGAGAACGTGTATTCTATAGTCAGGTCAGGTATGGAAGAGTAATGAAACGATATACTTTCATATCCAATGGTATGCCCAGCCGAATTCAGTGGTCTGTTACCCGAGGAGGGAAGTTCACGGTATGGTGATTAATACGAAGTGTTGTTTTCACACAATGATTACTGCCCAACGTAGGTACAGGGATGAAACCTGGTAAAATTGAACATTGTGAACAACTGGAGGATGATGATGGATTTCCTACATACCTTGAGCTAAGGCCCCCAGCCAGCTTTATCTGTCGACTTTGCTAATTACGCTCATGAAATTTGCCGTCGTGGAGACACGAGAGACGGCAATGGAAAGGGGAATCTACAGGCATCAGACAGACATTTCAGCTCTTGCTCAAGTAACTCTTATGCCGACGATGTGGTGGAAAGCAAATAACGGAATAATCTATACATAATGGCATGAGTGTCTACCTAAACCAGCACCCCAGCTTCGCTATCCAGTATGCTACCTACCTTGGGTAGTAGGTTAGCCAAGCTATGGTACTGGCCAAGTAGCCACACCTTATAACAAGCACTGAGTACAACCAGTCTGGAATTTTCCCCCACAGTCTGGAAGAAATACCGAAAAGGGATGATTCTAGTTTCCGTTCACTGCATGAGTACATGTCTGTGCGAATGCGGCATGCTTGAGATCTAATCACCCCTGGGCACCGTCTACTGCGCCGTCCGTGCGCGCCTGTGAAGCCAGCCAGGCTCTCCAAGCGTCATCCTTGATAATGCACCTCACTCTGGCTTCCAACCATTCCGTGTTTCCCCAGAACCCCCAGGAGGCCTGAAATCGACACCAGTCTACTAGCGCAGTCTCCCAATGTCGAAGAAAATCGTCCCATTCATAAGCAGGTAGCTTGCGGGCATGCCGGCCGTCCAAAAGTATGAGCCAATAATGGTTGAGCAACCTCCTCTCACGCTCATCCATTTCCAATTCTGCGGGAATAAACTTGTGATTCGTGAGCATGTGCGTCGGGACGGAGCAAGTAAACAGCTTAGCCAGATCGCAAACGCCCAGTCCGATCCCCGCATATTGAAAGTCAAAGAACACAACATCATCGCCAGATTCTGTTGAAAAAAGATTTTCCGACTTTACGTCCCCATGGATGTAAGTCTCAAAGGGCCGGCCACGTGGGGTCAGAAAGTCTGCAACTTGTTCAGCAAGAGACGGTCTACCATCCACAGAAGTGCAAAAAGCACCAGACCACTCCGAGGATTTGTCTTGCGCGAGCAGTCTATACTCTTGGCGCCTGGTGGCCAAATATGTGTATCCACCGTTCAACCAGAGGGTCTTCCCACCAGACTTGGGATCCCTTTGACGCCTCAAGGCTTCCTCAAGTGGCGGCAAAAGAAGTTGGCTCAGGTCGTGGGGCAGATAGCTCCAGGAGCTTCTATGAAACTTGGCCAGCCATGTCAAGGCTGCATAGACTTGCTTGCTCGAAAGCACGGCTCGTTTCTCACCGGAAAGTGGAAAATCGAGCCTCAGATCGTTCATGAGAGTAGCAACCATGTGATCGATGCCATGCTCAGCCGCTTGTTTCTGCATCCTCCTCGTCGACGCAAGGCACTGCGCCACTGCTATGTCACCGGCAAGGTGAGGAGCAACTTCATCGTAGAAATACTGCTCAACTTCATAGCTAAACATTTTCCGGAGGTGCCCTTCATCGCCATCTTCAGTCGGAGGATGAACAATCTTCAGCACCAGATGGATTATAGTGCCTTGACCATCTTCTTGAGCTCGGGAGAAGCGCTGCCATCGCGTGCCCTCGCAATCTGCAGTTGGTCGAGCGGAAATGGCACATATGTGGCCATATCCTGCCCAGAGATTTTGGATAGTCGTGCATGAGATTAGTTCAAGGTCGAGCCAAGAGAGAATTATGGCTGCAACCTGGCTTGGGGTATAGTTTTGGTCCATTTTGGGGGAAGCCCAGAGCCGAGACGTGTGATGGCAATGACAATTGGACAGATTATTGTTTGCAGTGGTAAACCTGGACGAGATTGTTGTGGCGCTGATGAAACGGCCAGAGCCGTTTTGTCTTCCGGATTATGTAATCGTCTCTTTTCCTGGCGAAGATACGTACGAGTGCGAAAGAAGAGTCAGCAGGTACAGTGGGGTGCAAGAGGTAAGGTAATTCTGATCCGTTTGTATGGCAATTGCATTGCCAGGCGCATCATTGTTGAGAGTCACTGTACCTAGGTATTGTCTTGCGCACCTATCTGCTGAGAAAGGTACGCAGAATGGCACACGGAGTTGTGAGATGCTGGGGTGGCCTTTGGCCTGAAGGGCTTACATGCGCATAATCATAAGGTAAGGTAAGGTATGTGTTTCTTTCTTTTCCACGCTTTCAACCAATGCGTAGTTATTTTCTATACCACGACTCTAGACAATTAGAAAGGATAAAAAGAGGACATCCTTTGCAGGCGGCGAACCCTTAGAGCTCATTTGATGGATATTGCAAGACAGCCTTTGGATGTTCTGCCACTGCACACTCAATGAAAGACCGAGATGGGTGAACGGGTGTTTATTCTATACATTGTCTACGATGCCTATCTAAATGAAGTCGCTTTACCACTGGAAATTCAACCAGCGATTATGTATTGTCAACATATGCTTCCCTGCTCCGACGTGCCTTCTAAGGTGTGACGACGGCAAGCCTACCACGGACAGGCACATTCTCCTTTCTGCCTACCTCGGGGAAACCGGAGACTTTGACTCCCTTGCGGAACAGCAGGCAATGAGTCGATCCGCCAAAGTGAAACATGCCCAGCTGTTCGCCTTTCTTGACATGCTGCCCTTCCTTGATGGTGATGTCGATGGAGCTAACCTCATCCATACCAATGGCAATGAAAGCCATCAGACCAATGGCCGGATTGTCGGCGTCGATGAAGATGATGCCTCGGGTTGCCATCGAGGAGAGATAACCTTGGCCAACCGAAATGCCACCGGTATCGATGTCCTTATTAGAAAGGTCGCCAACGCCTTCGAACAATGGCTCGCTAAAGTAGGTGCCCTCCTGTACGAATGCGCGTCGAATGGTTCCCGAGACAGGAGAATGCCAGCGGTGATATGAGAGCGCAGATAAGAATGCTTGGTAGACCGTTGCACCGGCGAATTGCCGGGCCAGCGGATCGTGTCCAAGCATATCAAGGACGGAATAGGGTTGGCCCTTGGCGAAGAAGCGATCTCGCAACTGGGCATCTCGCTGAATGTTGAACACTTTGGATTCACATGCATTGGCGATGACATTATCGTCCTCCGGGGATGCAACGGGCCTCGCTTTGTCATGGACCTTCCGCGTGAAGAAGTCTGAGAGGTTTATAGTCAACGAGCCTGGCCTGTGTTTCACCTCTGCTCTTAAGGAAGACTTACCGTCCCATGACTTGTATCCGTAAAATTTGGCGGTCGGGTCACAGACATACATCTCTTCAAACTTCATGGACGTCTTGTACGGAGCATTGGCAACTTCCATGAGATCGTTTCGGCCTGTTTCGCCAAACCACCCAAGTTTGTGATCTCCCAGAGCCTCTGCGGATTCTGGAGACTATAGTTGAAGGTATCAGTATACTTGAACGCAACGTAAAAAGCATTGTGGCCTCCAATTACCTCAAGATATTTCCCCCATTCGTTAAGAACCTTCTTGATCGCTTTGTTCACCTCTGGATCCAGGAATGCAGCGTGGCCGCTGACCAGAGAGACGTTAGCAGGTCATTGCCACTTGAGCTCACAAGTTGTTGATGTTCTCTCGCGTACGCACCTTGCCGTACCCATGGGATAATCGAGGATCGCGCAAAAGGGCACCCCCACGACACCAGCGCTTTCGGCCGCGTCGGTCCACTCCGGAGCTCTTGTGACAACGTGATTGAGTACCTGAAGCATATGGTGATAGTCTCGGATCTGCTTGGTGCCCGTGGGATCGTGCCAGTACGGTCGCTTGTCTGGGATCTCCTCGAACATTTGAGTAAAGTACATGTAAATCCTTGAGTTGCCCTCGATCAATTCCTTGAACTCTTGCAGAGCTGGCGTCAGCTTTTCGTTAGGGTGCTTGTCGACATGGTCAGTCACGCGACGAAGATATTCGCGATGAACACGGTGATCAGCTGGAAGCCAAGCGCCAGGCCTAGATGAAGCAAAAGCGTGTGAGATTGCAACGTCCCTCTGATGGAGATGAGTGGATAGCATAGAGGTGTATGACATACTTGTAAACGCGCCATTGGCGTGGGATATCGTGATGGTCACCGTGTTGCCAAACCATTGTGACAAGTAGGTAACGACTGCTCGTGTGAAGGCTGGAAATGACGCACAAAGTCAAGCAATAGAGGTTTTCGATCAAGCGAAATTTACTTTGGCAATGTTTGGATTATATACTCCGCTGATTCAGAGAAGGGGTTCAGACAGCATTTCTCCTCAGCTTGGTTCTTACGACAGCAATGATGCAATCGTGATGTGAGAATCGACCAATTATACAGAGTCGAGACCAAGATCTATTACCGGAGTATCGAAATGATCAGCCGCTAGGTTGCCGAGTTCCCGCTTGCCCGCCAAATGGGATGGTGAAATGGAAGACGTCTAGCGTCAGACATGCGATTCTACTCCAGATTATCTAGTTGGTCACTGCCAAGAATCGGCCTTTTGCAGATTGCCATATCCACGCACTAAGCTCTCGAGTGTTGATCATGACATGCCGGTATACTCCCTACCCAAGTGCCAAGGTACTACTACCAGGACACCTACCTACCTAGTACTACCTAGTAGGTACCTAGTCAGTATGTCAGGTACCTAGGCAAGCAACCTGGTAAGTACATAAGCAAGTAAGGTAGGCAAGGCATTAGGTAAGGTAGGAGCCACTGGGAACCATCAATGTCCAGACTTCAAGGCTACTACCACAGCCGCCAAAGATAGTCATCTCACACAGCCACCTCCATTGCTAGGTACCTGTACAGTAGGCCCCTATGCAACTGGCATCACGAAACATTCGATTAGCAGCCCTTGTTCGCAGCGCTGATACGGAGCAAAATGGTGTCGATTTTGCTTTGGGTATTGCACAATAGTATCGTTGGTTTCATTGTACTTTTATTTCGTCACCTGCTTAAGAAAGGCTGCCGTTGCTCAAGGGAATCAATGGAGAGCAGTTGATCGCACATGTAGCTTGAAGCACCGAGACAATTTTAGACTTTTGCTTACCTAGTGTAGGTAGTAACGCCATCCGCCTGGGACGATATAAATCTGAGATCTGCCCCGGCAGCTGTTCAACAGATCGGAAACCTTTTGTTAGGAGTAACAACCTGAAGGGCTTCTGTGATCTTGCGCCTGCCTCTACGGACGTCGTTTCATCCGCGCCTCGGAAAGAATGGCGCCCGCTCAGCTGATATCGTCCCGCGGTATCCAAACCAGGCTTCTCGTCATTTCGGACACGCATGGCTTGCAGCTGCCAGTGGAGATCAAGACGCCGGTCGATGTGGCCATCCATTGCGGCGACTTGACACAGCACTCCAAGCTGGACGAATTTCGTGCAGCCGTCCGGTTGGTCGAGAGTATCAACGCTCCCCTCAAGATCATCATTGCTGGGAACCATGACTTTTCGCTTGACGTTCCAGTTTTCGAAAGAAAGATCTCTGAGGCGGTCAATTTGGCATCAGAACCTATCGATGATGCGCTCATCAAAAGGGAGTATGGCGAGTATGGGATGGCTCGGGAGTTGCTACTCAAACTGAGGGGGAAAAACATTGTCTTTCTCGATGAAGGAACACATCAATTTACTCTCGGCAACGGTGCTTGCTTGAGCATTTACGCAAGTCCATACACCCCGTCTTCGCAATCGTCCAGCGATTGGGGCTTCCAGTACAACGACATTCATGACTTCAACATCACTAAAGGGGTCGATATCGCTGTAACACATGGACCACCCCACGGCATTCTGGACATTTCGGAAGAGAAGAAGAGGATTGGATGTCCGCAACTTTTCGCAGCCATAGCAAAAGCACAACCGCGAATTCACTGCTTCGGACACGCTCATGATGGATGGGGTGCAAAGCTGGTTGCTTGGAGACCCACCATATCAGACGCACCCTCACATTTTACGGACATAGATAACGACAAATCTCATGTCATCGAAAACATGGCCAGCTTTAAAGGGTCAAAATTCGAGTCGCCAGATGAGAGAAAAGCGAGGGAAGAGAGAATCGCTGCTCACAGGGAGCGCGGATACTGCGAGATAAGTCCCTTTGGCGACCAATCGCCATTGATAGGAGGCGGAAAGACTTTGTTTATCAACGCAGCTGTCAAGGGGCAAGAGGAGTTAGATAGGCCGCCGTGGGTTGTGGACATTGAGCTGCCAGCTTCTGTTTGATTTCGATATACTGTAATACTTACCTTACCTACCTTATTTATCAAGATACCCTGTAGCGAACCTCGCATTCCCCGCTGGAATAAGCGGTATTATTGCTTTACCAAAGAGATGTGTCCGCAGGAGCAGATATAGTCACTTGATAGCAGCAGCTGGTAGTCTCATCAGATACGTGGACAACGAGAAGACGTTACTTGCCATATCAGTGTTGAGCTTCAAAATTGCTTTGCTTGACTAACGCCTTCACGTCCTCTTTTTTTTTCGATAGATATTCCGTCATGCCGCGATTTTCGCATCCATCTTGCTTTATCCTCGTTCACTAAGGCATCCGCATCAACTGTCTCATTTGTTACCCGTGTTGGTAGCCGTGGGTGCATCTTCCTTCCTTTCCTCGTCAGCCGACATCTCTCCAAGCATCATCTCATCGTAATCCTTCTTCCAGTCGTCATATGTTCGATAAATCGTATCACGAAGCTCCGGGTGGTTGCGATAGTAGGTAACATGGTTTATTTCGCAGACACCATGCTGCTTCCCCTTATGCTCGTCGCAGAATGGGCGGTCGCAGAGATGGCAAAGCATAACGGGGGGTTTGTCTGAAAGGTGTGGCTTTCTCACTCGCATGCTCTTGTGAACATGGCAAGGGCCAACGTCTTGGAAAAAATGATCCTAAGAAATTGTAGGCATCAAAGAGGCATCATTCTTGAGGTGAAGATACGAACCATCCGGTGATGTATAGTAATGTCTTGATTCGATTTACTTCTCCCGGCTGATTCGAGCAGAACTGGTGACGTCGGTTGCAAATCTGATTACCGATGCTCGCCGGGAGCCTGATTGCCCGAGCATATAAAGCGGGATCGGGCCAACGCAATTGTCTTTCTCGCAGAGAGCCAGGTCCAACACCCAACCCTTCCCCGCCCTCTTCAAGTGCGGGGAAACGAGAAGTAAAGGATGGCTGTCGAGATTGGAGATTGGTTGGAGGGTGATACCTGTACAACTTCGGGTCGAATAGTTGCGCCTGGACATCAGTGCGGAACACAACATTTCCGGAGCTTGAATAATACCTGGCACATTGCATTGAATGACTTACGGCACGTGGTCTGCTCGCATTGATAAGATTGATCTATCTACTACCGGCCGCTCGAGATGAACGCGACGAACAACTGCTCAGTGCTTACCTCACTCCGCCACCACGAATCAAACAGCTGCTGGCCTTCCATTCCCCGGACATACGGGTCATTGAATCCCTCCATTTCGAAGAGGTTTATTTTGTGCCTATCTGACATTGTCGCCCTCTTCCCTCCAAGCCAAAAGGTGCAGCTTACGTACTGGCATGGAGTTGTCGTTTCCAGCTGCCAAGCGACGGGAGACAGTCGACTGTTTCAATTGCTCCGCGTCAGGGCGACCCTGTGACCGGACGAAGCATCGTTGCGATACCTGCGCAAGTTCATCAGAGCTCTGTCAAGGATATCCAAGAGCACTGCAGTGGCTCACAGGCGTCACATCTCGCGGAAAGCTGAAAGGCCGGTCTATCAGTATCGACGCTTCGAACACCGCGTGGGAATCTACAACACCAACGAATCACACCTTTATTTTCAAGCAAGGACGGCCGCCCAAAAAGGGTAGACTCGAAACCAGGGCGCCAAAACAACAATGGAAGTCCAAGCTCAGTACCAAATCGCCGCATGATGTGGGAGATGATAGTAGGCTGGCGGAGTCACATCAGCCCAGCGTGCCTGTAGAATTACAGCCGCACAAAGGAACGGCAGTGCAAAATATGTCTGAATTTGACCCCTCTGCGCCTCTCGGTGCTGCTCTGGACAACACGGAGAATCCTGGTTATCAGATCTTGTCATGCAGAGATGATATCTATTCTATCGCCCCTCTTGTCTTGGGATCATTCAATTTCACATCGAAAGAAACAACCGGTGCTGCTACGGACGCCGACTTGTCATTTCCGCTAATTGAAGCTTACGATGAAGCATACTCGCCTCCGCTGATTTCTCAGCCTGCCATTGGATCATCTGAGCTGCTCGCCTTCTGTAAGTGGGAACACTCCTTCAACATCAAGACCGTGAGCTGACATATGGATCCTACCTAGACGATGCTGAGCTGTGTACTCTCCCTCTGACGTTTGACTTTTCGGCCAACCCCTTCCGCTGCAATACAGATCCTTCCCTGAGGCCTCAATACCTCTTCCATGCCCTCCTCGCCTTCTCTATACAACACGTCAGCCGCCTGGGGGATGCGATTTGCAAGGATTTGACCGATCAGCAAATAGCGTCGTACAGGTACTCAGCGAATAACCAAAGCACAGTCGAACTCATATTCGCCGGGGAATCCACGAAACATTTCGTCGTCGATACCATTTTAGTCCTCTTTGCGCTGGATGTAAGTTTTCGTCGTGCGAGTTCCGATGTCTCCAACGAAGACCTCGTCACATATTAACATCTTCGCTCTAGACTCTTACCTCAGCTGCCGGACCTTGGTATGCGCGTCTCAGTGACGCTTATCAGAAGCTGGAGACCCTTGGCGGAGTGAACGCTGTGGCGAGCTCCGCGAGGTTTTCAGCGCAGATTGCCATGTTTGTCTGGTAAGTACCGGATCGATCGTGGCTTCAGTGAAAAAGAGAGCAAAAAAAAAAAAAGGTACTAATGCAGAAATATGCACCTCTACAGGTGGGATTGCAGCATCTCTCTCATCTCTCGATCACAGCCCGTATTCCCATCATCATACTATGACTTCGTGCTGTCTTGCGACGACAGCTCCTGGAACATCTTTACCATATCGGGCGTTCCACGACCTTTGTTCCAGCACTTTCGTGAGCTGCTCCAATTGGCTTCTGAGAGGGAGCAGATCTCCGGGCTACGATATGCAACTTTCGACATCAGCCGCGTCGAAGAACTGGAGCGATGCATACAAGATTACACCGAAAATGGCTGCGAAGTGTGCGACACGTGTGCGGACGAGGAAACTGTTCAACATGCGTACGATTATCACTATGCGAGCAATACTTGGAAGTATGCTCTTCTACTGTACATCTACCGCGTCTTCAAGTGGGACAGAACCAGCGACACTCCAATGGCTCAAATCTCGTCACTATCGAGGCAATTGTTGGACAGCGCGCGATGTTGCAGGCCGGAATCGAGCCTTCAGAAGCAGTTTTTGATCCCGATATTCCTGGCCGGCGCAGAGGCGACCGGGGACTATGCACGAAAGTTCGCCAAGGAATACTGCGTAGGATGGTACAGGAAGTCGAGATACAGCATGTTCTTGGAAGCAGCCGATCTTTTGGAAGAGATCTGGGCACAGAAGGACGCCCGGGGCAACGCCTTCAACATTTGGTGGGGGAGCGTGATAGGACCGAGGAGGTCCAACGCGTCAGAGTTTCTTTTTGGATAAACGTTTGCTTTCTACCTAGGTACACATCTAACCTCATGGGTCGCGGAGAAAAGGCACGCAATATACGCATCGTTTTCGAGTTTGACTTGTATGACACTCTCAATGTTTCTCGGACACATGTGGACTTTTGGAAGCGTAAATGGACATTTTCAATGATTGATTGTAGGTTCTGCTCACAGATTGCTCTTCAACTTTATGCGAACCGACTTAACCTGAGTGTAGTCGCTGAGAGCATACTCGCCCATTTCTCGACCTATACCAGATTCTTTAAACCCACCGAATGGGACTTGGTAACTCAATGCGTTGTATGTGTTCACCCACACAGTTCCAGCCTTAAGCTTGTTGGAAACGCGGATTGTTGTATTGATATCGGCGGTGTGTATTGCGGCAGCGAGCCCGTAGTTGGAGTCGTTCGCCAGCTCAATCGCTTCTCGTTCAGTGTCGAATCTGCAAATGACACAGACGGGGCCAAAAATCTCCTCTCGCACAATCTTCATGTTCCGACTGACATTTGAGAAAATTGTTGGTTGGATAAAGTAGCCGCTGGTCCCGTGGCGCTCACCACCCATCTCGAGTGTTGCGCCGTCGTCTTTGCCCGATTGGATGTAGTCCATTATGCGGTCAAACTGGACTTTGCTGACCTGGGGACCCTGGAAAGTGTCCTGATAGAAGGGATCACCAATGACCACTGCAGATGCTCGAGCCTTGAAAGATCTGATAAAGTCGTTGTAGATCCCCGATTGAACGTAGATCCTCGATCCCGCGCAGCAGACCTGCCCGTGGTTCCAAAAGATTCCCAAATGCGCCCACGTAACCGCTTCTTGGACATCGGCGTCGTTGAAGACGATATTAGCCGACTTACCACCCAGTTCTAGCGTCAGCTTCTTGATATTGGATGCAGCTGCAGCTTGTAGTATGCTTCGGCCAACAGCAGTCGAACCAGTAAAGGCGATTTTGTCAATGTCTGGATGAGCCGCAATGGCTGCACCCGCTGTCTTACCGAAGCCGGAAAGAATGTTGACAACGCCGGCGGGAATTCCCGCCTTTTGCATCAAGGTTGCTGCGTACAAGCTAGATAGTGGTGTTTGCTCGGCGGTCTTCACGACAACAGTGTTTCCGCAAGCAAGTGCAGGGCCGATCTTCATGCTAAGAGAAACCAGCGGGAAATTCCAGGGGATAATTTGACCGCAGACGCCAATGGGCTCATGCCTCGTATAAGTGAAGTGTTCGACGTCGGTATCGATGGTTTTGCCATTGATCTTGTCTGCCCAGCCGCCATAGTATCTCAAGGTATCGGCCGCTATCTGGATGTCGACTTTGGACATGGACAACGCTTTTCCGTTGTCTAGGGATTCGATTGCTGCCAGAGTATCGGAATCCTCTTCGAAAAGATCGGCTAGTTTGACAAGGAGCTTGCCCCGAGCTGTGGGAGGCGTTTTTGACCATATCCCTGTAAAGGCTCTGCGCGCCGCCTTGACGGCGAGGTCAACATCTAATCAATGTAAGCGCTCGCCAATGTGATGGCTCCTTGTACTCCGACGCTCACCTTCCGGACCGGCCTCGCTGACGGCCACGATTGGCTGCTCATTTGTAGGATTGATTGTGTCGAATTCTCTCCCTTCAACGCTCTCGACCCATTGACCATCGATGAACAGGCCCAGTGGCTGGGTGTAGGTGACGACGGGGGTCACGATGACCTGCGTTGACATGATTCGGATGAGCCTTCGCTTCACGCAACTTGGAACAGCTTCTAGTTGTCGGTCAATGATATCAATTGTGCAATGACAGCGAAAGATCTTACACGATCTAAATACGGCTTTTGTGATATGAGGTGCTTCGAGTCGCTATATGATGCTCCGCATATAATGTCCTGCTGTAGTGTCCCACGAAATACCAGAATGCCCCGACTTAGTCAATAAAGATACTGTACTGGCCTCCTCGACCAACGGCGAACTCTCGATTTACCTATTAGGGAAATTGCTCAGTTGCTTGCAAACGGGACTCTTTGGCCAGCCAAGAGAAGTGGAGAGCCAGCTCTCCTCACTTACTCTTTCGAGAAAAAGGTCTCGCCTACCTAAGGTAGATTAATGAATCAAATGACTGTCGAGCCATTAAGCGCCGACGACGGCTCAATGGCGTGAAATCGCGTGGCTTCACGCAAGACTGACTGAAGTGGAACTGAGGGTATTGATGTCTCTTTTTCTGCTCAGGTACCTTTTATTCCAGTCGGACGTGATTCCATTTAGCATCGGGTAGCTGAACACAGCCGGAAGGCCATGAGCCTATGACCTCTCCCACAGAATTGGCTACATATACTAAGAGGTCGGCCACTACCCGTTTACGTATCCTACTTCGCCTTGGCCTTTTCATATCACGGAAAGAGGGTGTGCATTTTTGTGCCTTAAACTTCTTGCCCGGCGCACTATGACTACTACCGATCAACTCCCTACCGGCGCGGCTGGTCAGTTCGACTACATCATTGTAGGCGGCGGAACCGCTGGCTGTGTTATTGCAAGTCGCCTTTCCAGCTACTTGCCAAACAAGAACATCCTTGTCATTGAAGGCGGACCCAGCGACGTGGGTGATGATCGAGCTCTCATCCTCAAAGATAGGTTCAAGATGCAAGGGACAGAGTTGGATTATGCTTATACTAGTGTTGAACAGCCGAACGGTATGTGTCCCGTGTCCCAGTGTATGTTTTCAATCACACTCACTGTGAATAGGAAACAGCAATATCCTGCACTCACGAGCAAAGATCTTGGGCGGCTGTTCTAGCCACAATGACATGGTGTCTTTTCGAACCCCCGAGTACGACGCGTACACATGGGAAAGGCTTGGTTGCAGCGGGTGGTCTTTTGAGACTTTCAAACGACTGTATCAGCAACTGCGCGTCATCACTTACCCGGGTGCACATCCTCGAGATCAGAACCAGCTGAGCAAGGATTGGATTCTCTCAGCGCACCGTGCTCTCGGACTGCCACTCGTAAAGGACTTCAACAAGGGCATCACCTCAAGCTCAGGGCTCACAGAGGGCGCCGGATGGACTCCTTTATCCTACAATCCGGAGAATGGTTGGCGCGGCAGCGCCAGTGTATCATACATTCATCCCATACTTCGCGGGGACGAGAAACGGGCGAACCTCACCATCTTGACAAATGCATGGGTCTCCCGCATCAATCTCCATGGAGATACCGCGACGAGCGTCAATGTTACGACAAGCGACGGACAGAGACATGTCGTCTGTGCCGCGACTGAGATCATTCTTTGTGCCGGAGCCATCGATACGCCACGACTGATGCTGCTCTCCGGACTCGGTCCTCGCGGACGCCTGGAAGCGGTCAACATCCCTGTGGTCAAGGATATACAGGGGGTTGGAGAGAATTTACAGGACCATCCCTGTACTCTTGTTCAGTTCGAGCTTCATGATGAGGTGCCCGAAAACACTGCAACACACTCAGACGTGTTAGCGTTTCTCCGACATAAACCTTACAATTGGGCGGGCGACGACGGCAATATCCCAGATATCCTCCTACACATGTGGCAGCTCAACGATGATATGACGCCAGATGGGTATGAACGGCCAAACCATCCATTCATCATCCTGCCAGTTGTCCTACGCACACATACACGCGGCAGTGTATACTTGAAGTCAAAGGACCCGCAAGAAAAGCCAGCCATTGATTTCAAGTATTTCGAGGACCCGGACGGCTACGACGCTGATCTTCTAGTCGCTGGAATCAAGGCCGTCAGGAAGATGGCTGCGTCGGAGCCCCTCCGGAGCTGGATCAAGCACGAGGTAGCACCTGGAGCGCAGATAACATCAGACGAGGAGCTGAGCAGATACGCGCGTGCGGCATCCCAGACCATGTTTCACCCCGCTTGCACCACTAAAATGGGAGACGTGCTCAACGATCCGATGGCTGTGGTTGATCCGCGCCTCCGTGTCAGGGGGGTCAATAACCTTCGAATCGCAGACGCTGGCGTATTCCCTACCATGATAACAGTGAATCTCATGCTTACTGTTCTAGCGGTTGGCGAACGGGCGGCTGAGTTGATAGCAGAGGATGCAGGGTGGCATGGTTCCAAGTCTAGGCTGTAGTCTCTATTTTTCTTACATATAGGTTTGATAAGAAAAGCTCTGGCGCCTCTGGAAGCTCACGCATGCATTCACTGCCTTGACTCTCTTACCAGATTGCCAATCACCATTTGATCGGGAACTACGCTGTCCTTACCACTCAGCTGCACTGCCCTGCCGTGCCGCGCTTGGCCCGGGGCATCCACACTGGTCGATTGATCATCTGGGCCCTCGCATCATCATACACCCTCGTCTGCCATTCCACATGTATTTTCCGTGGAAATCTGAGATGGGGATGCTTAACCTGTTGGTAGACAGTGGTGAGTAGGGACTTCTTGGCGCAACAATAGAAAGCGGCGTACTTCGCAGAAGTCGCCGAGCTCGCTACGGGCTGATAATGCCGTTTCTTGTCGCGTACTTGGGATGTTGAGCACAGGCATGCGGGGAAATGCGTTCAGATGGGAGCAGGCAGCACATCGATGCGACCTGATTGGGTAGCATGACAGCAAGTTGGGTACCATAGCCGGTATCGACAACCAACGCACTCGGAGCAATTGATCAGAACAAATACATGAGGACCGGCTCTGATTAACCAAGAAGGGGCAAGACTATCTGATATCAGAGAGCCCTTCATTTACCGAAAAGGGTAAACGCTCCCCTACCTCTGTTATCCTTCCACAAGCGACCAACACCACTGAAACCTCCCCGAGAGTGAAGAGGAATATGCCTTGTGCGACGCGCGTACGAACAGCGGATCAACACGCAAATGGTTATTCGTATCAGCTGCATTCTCCGGCTGCAGGGGGAGATTAGATGAATCAACATACTCGCAGCCCCCCCGGAGTCTTCCAACACTTTATAGTCCCGTGTCCCCCTGCTTGAACGCCGCCTTTGACAACTAAAACCTTGTATGAATCAGCTGCTCTTTGGCAGCATTGACGTTATCTGGTAAGGTACTATCTCTGTGCCCAGTTTTTATACGCTCCGTCGACACGATGAAGAAGCAAGACCCCGATGACGCCGTGGGGATCGACGATCTGGAGCTCGAAGCTGCGGGTTATTCGCAAGAGATGCCCCGACGATTTTCGCCATGGTCGCTCGGAGCCTTATCGTTCACTCTCACTTGCACTTGGCTGGGAACCGGATCATCAATCGGGATTGGATTAGCTGAGGCCTCGGCCGCCGGAGCATTATGGGCCCTCCCAATTGCTGGGGTCATGACCCTGATCGTATCTGCCGGCATGGCTGAGCTGGCATCTGCGTATCCCGTCGCAGGCGCTCAGTATTACTGGACTTTTATGATTGCAAGTAACAAATACAAAGCATTTGGGTCTTTTGTGTAAGTCGGGCACCCAGCTTCTTGCACGGTAACAATGACATGCTAATGAGGGAGCTCCCAAGAAACGGATGGATGAGTATAATCGGATGGTGGCTAGCATCCGGTTCTGTTGCCAACTTCAACTCTTCAATGATACTGGAAATCGTCACGGTTTGGTATCCGAGCTACCAACCGCAGCATTGGCAGCAGTATCTCATATATGTTGCTCTCATATGGCTTGCTGCAGCCCTGAATATCCTGGGCTCTAGATGGCTACCCCATTTCAACCAGTTCATCTTTCTCTTGTCCGTCGCTACACTTGCGGCTACTACACTGACGCTCTTCATCGTGGCCCGACACCATCATGCTCCGGCATCCTTCATTTTTGCCGATACCGTTAGTCAAAGCGGATGGTCGAGCGAAGGCTTCTCTTTTCTGTTAGCCATCAGCAACTCGGTCTACGGGTTCCTTGGGAGCGATTGTGGAGCGCATCTTTGCGAAGAGATTGCAAACCCATCCAGAAATGTACCAAAAGCGATACTGTACCCACTGGTCGTGGGCCTACTCACCGCATTCCCATTCACTGTATCCCTCATATACTCGATCTCGGACGTCAATGCTGTGCTCGAAATGATAAGTGGCCTGCCACTGATCGAGATATACTATCAAGCCACAGGATCGTACGCCGCCGCTTCTGTTTTGCTCGCTGCCTTTGCATTTTGCCTCTTCGGCTGTTTGGTAGGAGTTGGTAAGTAAAATTGTCGACAACACCCTTGTACTGATACAACCAAAATGCTAAATGGACTATAGGCACGACGTGTTCACGTACACTGTGGGCTGTGTCTCGCGATGGTTCTCTGCCCTTCTCACATTTATGGATGCGCGTGCATCCCAAGTTTCATATGCCCGCAAATGCTATGGTCCTCACAGCGAGTTGCGTTTCGGTAATCAACAAGACTACAGCGCCCGAATATCTTAGCAGTAACTGACTCTTTACCCCCCTAGTTGTACGGATTGATATTCTTGGGCTCGACCACAGCATTCTCCGCCATGGTCAGTGCTACCATTATGTTCACCCAAACTTCCTGTGTCATCCCGCAGGCAATTCTTTTATACCGAGGCCGCGATCAGGTACTGCCAAAACGGTACTTCGATCTTGGAAGATTTGGCCCTATTGTGAACGCCACCGCGGTTGCTTGGACAGTCTTCCTAGACGTGCTTGTATGTTTTCCGACGTCCATGCCTGTGTCTGCGGAAAACATGAATTATGTCTCGGTGGTATTCGTTGGATTAGCTTCCTTTGTTGTGTTGTTGTGGTTCGGTACCAAAAAAGGGGTATTCGTAGGCCCACACGTAAACATCGGCTTAATGAATGAGAGAAGGCTGGCTGCCTTGCACTCAGACATTGTCGGTGCAGAGATGGATGATTCAAAGGCTAGAGAAAGTCGAGTCTCTCTCAGTAGGCCGGTAGACTAGGACAATGAGGCACACTCTGAACTGAAACTATGAAGGATTAGATAGTAACAGCTCGATACGTGTCCGTTAGTTTTATCCCAGTAAGTGCTTCTTTACGAGTAATAACATTCACAGAATGAACAATCTACAAATGTCTCTCCTTAGCTAGATGCTCGCATTTAGAGACCCCCATCATGATAATAGTCAAGTCGCATAGGACCTCAGGAAAGACGAAGCCAATGGTAGCACACTAAGCATCATATGTGAATGTACCCTGGCTGGTAGCTAGGTACTCCTACTTCTAGATGTGAGACTGTCCAATGACTACATAAAAGAAGTGTGAGAACAAGTCACTACGCCCAGGTGACTTTACCATCTCAAAATCTGACCCTTCTGAGTGATGAACTTCCCTGACATTTCCTCAGATGCTTCATCAATCACCTTCAGGATTTCCTGGACACTCGACTCAACCGAATCGGGAGGTCCAGAGGGGAATCCCCATTGATCTGCGACAAATCGGCCCGCGCGTGTCTGCACCCAGCCCGGATGAAGGGCGATTGTAACGAGACCGCTATCCCTTGTCTCAAGATGCAGGGCTCTAGTGAGCCAGTTTTGAGCGGCCTTGCTTGGGCCATAGGCACCGCCAGGGAAAGGCTCCATATCTGCAATGCTACCAACAGACGATGTCATCATGATGAGCCTCGGTCTCTGTGACTTCTGTAGGAGTGGCCATAGTGCTTGAAAAACAAGCAGGGGCGCGATTGTGTTGACTTGAAAGGCAACCCGGAGATCTTGTGCGGTTGTCTCGGCCGCCGAGACCATCGGAGATGTGCCTCCAGCATTGTTGATAAGAACATCAATGTGGTCTATGTCGAATCTGAACGCATCGCTTATGGCATTAGGAGAGCTGACCGTTGAGAAGTCTAATTGTGCGATGAAGAGCGTGCTGCCTGGTCCTTTAAGATCTGCCGGTATCTCTCCTGCAAGCCTCGAGGCTGCTTCCTCGTTGCGAACGGTTGCAATGACGGTCGTGTTCTCACGAGCAAGAAGCGATCTAACAAGCCCGAGGCCGAGGCCCCTGTTTCCGCCTGTGATCACATACACAGTATTCGCGCTGTTAATCGCCATGTCTGCCGTATGGGCCCTTTCCGCTGTAAGGACTCGACTTCATATATGGGTGAGCAATGAGGGCAGAAAAGGGGCAGCTAAGCAGGCAGGGAGATGGCGTCCTTTATACCTTCATTTTGTGGGGACTGTAATATCTTCTGGCTACGAAAGTGAGGGGTTGCAGAGTGACTGGCATATAAATCAGCTGTGCTGCCTAGTCTCAATTCACCCCAGGGTGATTCGCCATGAGCACTGCCAACCAAGTCGTGGAAATCGCTCCTTGATTCAAAATGTACCGTGACTGGTGTTCTTGGTTTAGTCGTGGCACAAATTCCCGTAAAGATCTTGTTGTACTCCTGAGATGGTAGAAGCAAAATGGCAAAACTGCACTTTATGAACCCTGTAATTAGAGGTCAAGATCTTGGGGACTCTGATACCTGCTTCGGATTGTGGGTAGCAATTCACCACGCGAGTTGCAAGGCAGCGGCATTTTCTACTTCAACACTAACATAGAGGTGTGTCGGTGGATATGACGTATGTCTGTGCAGAGAGAGGGTGAAATGGAAGAAAGCTGAATATGAGCTTAATTTTAAGCTTATTGGGATCTGCCCTATAAGCTGCTTCTCGGCCAACTCCTGGTCTATTGCAGTCCAAATGTTATTACGGTGACTTGCACGGATGTTCAATGGACAAGCGCGCATCATTTGGAGAGATATGGGCCGACATTGGTGCGCAGATTCAATATTCTTTAGTCCTGGAAAGGCCGAGCAGCGTAAGATATAAAAGTCAAGATTATACAAATATACGATCTCCCCTTTCCACCATTAATGATTCGGCGCTATGATGTGTCTGAGTCAGATATTTCGGCTTACTTACTCCAAGCGTCATCGACAAGCAACCGAGTACAGTTCTTACTTCAGAGGCGCAGTATATATGTATATCACGGGGTTACATCAAGCCATCACAGACGACCTGTTTTGCCTGATGAAATTGTTGCAGCGCTAGTCAGTACTGAGACTTCGAAGGAGGAGATTCTGATTCAATCATCATCCGTCGGTGCTTCACAAATCGGGAAAGTGCATCACACATCCCAATAGTTGAGAGTCTTTCTGAGAATTAGCTCCTCCTGAAGCCGTTTCTATATACTGAACTTATACACTTGTTGCTATATACGTCTATATATACGCCCTCCCTCATCGTTTCTTTGGCTCTCACTCCCGGACTGATAAAGAAATGCGTTCCCGAACAACTGCATCTATCTCTCGTCGTCTAACATCAGAACCAGGCCCGCTGTTGGATTGAGAGCAAAGTCAGTATCTGTCAGAAACCCATCGACATTCGCAAAGGCCCTCGTCTTGTCTCAACTCTCCCTCAGATTCTGCCATTCAAGTTATCGCTGAATGTCCAGTTCTTCGACCCGTCCCAATTGATGGACCACGTCATCAACCCCTTCAAGGCTCCGTTGTAGTGATCCCAAGCCTGAGCCACCAAGCTTGGACTCATATAACCGCCGCCAGCACCAGACTGAGCGGGCAATCCAGGAACTTGCATGCTGTAGGGAACCTTGAAGGTGGTTCCTTGGATGACAAGGCCGTTGTTCAAGCAGTCTGTTTGCGCAACAAAGCCCGCGACCGTGCCGGCCGCATATGAGTCACCAGAGCACCCATACATGTCGCCGTTGTAATACTGCATATTCAGCCACCACAAGCGACCATTGTCGACGTATTTCTTGATGATGGGTAGATAGGAGCCCCAAATGGATCCATATGTAATGCTGCCTCCGGTCACGTATGCTGTCTCTGGCGCCATGGTCAGGCCGAAGTTGGAAGGCATCTGCGCCAGAATCCCGTCGATGATACGGATCAAGTTGGTCTGTGAGGTGGACAGTGTTCCAACGCTGCCGCTGCCGGTCAAGCCCGTCTCGATGTCAATGTCGATGCCGTCAAAGTTGTACTGCTTTAGAATCGGAACAATGGTCGAGATAAATTTATCCGCGACAGCGCTGGAGCTGAGGTCTATGGCGGCCGTCGCTCCCCCTATCGACATGAGGATGGTGGCGCCAGCTGCCTTTGCCTGACACATCTCAGCTGGGGTTGCGACTTTCACAGTGGCGTCCATGCCGTCCTCCCAAAGTGCTGTCCCATCCGGAAGAATGACTGGGAACGCGGCATTGATCACGTTGTAGCCGTTCTGTATAATCTGGGGGTTCTCGATAGGCGTCCAGCCAAATGGAGGATGCACGCCGTTGCTTGCTCCATCCCAGTTTTCCCAATAGCCCTGGAGAACCTTGCCCGCTGGCTTCCCCTTGGTTGCGCAAGTCGCATTCTGCGCAGAAGCAGTGCCAAACAACGCTGATGCAATGGCGGGCAGAAGCACAAAGCTTGCGTCAAGAAGACGAGTCATTGTGAAGTGATGTGGAAGGTGAGTGTTCTTGTAGTAGAGATCGGACCTTGTCGAGCAATGGGAGTGAAAGTCGTCGTCAGCTAAGCCAACTCTTTGACTTCCTGAGCGACGAGCCGAGAGGCTTTATAGCTCGCTAGCCCAAGACATCTGGACAGCTCAAAGGGGGTGTTGATCAAGAAGGTAGTATCCTTTCACTACTACCTGACCTACATGGCATTCCATCAGGGTACAGTTGACTATCATGGGTCATTCGGGCAATGTCATGCAGCGGTCTCGCTGTTGGAAACATGATAACACGGCAATCAAGCATCGATGTCATTATTGCTACGTATACGTCTCCTCCTGTAGCTGAAAAAGCCATTTTGACTGTCTACCCTTCAAATTATGCTGAATACAGCGTTGCGGGTTACAATTTACAATCTCCGTCTCCTACCCCCTCCCCCACGTAGTAGAACCTACCATATACTCCACCAAATCCTCCAAGCAACTGGAAAGTAAAGCCGAGTACCTTTCATGTAGGCGGAAGTAACGTAGGACGTCTAGAATATAATCGCCTTGGTTCGATAGACTAATTCAAGCTTGTCCAATGGCTAAAGTAGGGAGTTCACATATTACTTCCCTACCTAGGTAGGTAGGTACCAGGGAAGATAAGTCGGTTCAGTCCCCGCTTTCCCGAAAAAGTAGCTGCCGAGTATGGAGTGGGTTGGTTGCAGTAGAATGTAAGGCAATTCACAAAGCACTGCCAAGTATAACCGTTACACGCTTTGGCCAAGCAATGCAACCATAAACAAATATATGGAATCAACATGATGCCTCCAAAGCTTCCGTTCCTACGTACGAAGCTCTACTTCCATACCCCGTCTAACCATGATCACATGTACCGGCACCCTTGCAATGTCTGTCTCAGAATTACTGGGCTAGGTTTTAGTCACCTGGTTTATACAGTGGCCTTCCGCTTTTGGAATTCTAGGCCGGCACCGGCTACCGGGGGGTCGTGTGAGTTGCCTATTTCCATTTCCCATTCTCCAAATCACAGCGTAGAAGATTGCTGGCTCGTTACATAGGTCACTCTTTTAACGTGCCAATCACATATGACCCATCCTATATTCCCAGATCTGACAGACCGGTGGCTGCGACATCTGCAGAGGAACTACTGACACGGATGTATGTGAGTGCTTGCCAATGACTTCAGGCATGTCATTCTTGAAACACCTCCAGCATCTCCTGGGGGGTTTCATGCTGATATAAAGTGAGGAAATGCAGACTTCCTTGAGAACAAAAACCTAGGAATGATTCATGAAATGTATATCGGGGTAGGCATCATCGCCCTCTGTAGACAAATCGCAGGCGCAATGCAATGTCCACCGACAAGATCATTCCCTACCGTCGCTGTTTATTATAGGTGTATTTTGAACAATGGATGCCGTTACGTTTACTCTTCACCAAAAAATGCTTGATGAACAGTCAATACGGGTATCACGGACAACTCCTAACGTTGTCTTAATTTATTCCGCTCTACTTCTGTTTACCGGCTTGATGTCTTCGGGATGCGCAGGAAATAGAGGTCCTCGGCTAGACAAAGAGCACGAGGAGCCTCCCTTGAGCAAATCTTTGTCCACATTTCTTTGGCTGTCAAAATGACATGCTTAAAGCTACTCGATGAAATGCCAAGATAGGCCGTCATTTATGCTACAGTATCCCACGTGCAAGCCTCGAATGGTTTGCTAGCCTTGTGGGCGCCATATCCGCTGACCCTCTTCGGCCGATCCAGTCCTGGGCAGAATCTGTCTCAACAACTCATTGGGCCCTTTATCGGCGTCCCGTGCCTTTTCCCATTGCCGGGGATATCCTAGACTGACCTCTTCGTACCTCACACCTTCTTTAATATCCGTCCGCCTGACATGCAAGTGTCCGGTCACAACCACTTCGGCCCCTCCGTAGTCGGCTCCGAAATGCCCGCTTTGCGCCCAGTCCCGAGTCCGTTTGGTCCCACACCACAGCGTGAAGCGTGGGATCTTTGGAATGTATATCAGATCCTCCCGCAGCGGCCAGTGGTTCACGATCACAAACTTCAAATTCGGATATCGTCTGGCGTATTCGGCGAATTTGAGCTCCCACCTGTCGCACAGCTGTGTACACCACTCGTCCCTTGAGCCATACGGATCCGGGTGCAACAGAGCCTCATCAGTGGCCCACACATTCTCCGCCATCGCCCACTCCAGCGCCTGTTCCCGCGATATGTCTGCAGGCCGAAATGAATAATCGTATAATGTGAAAACGAGGGCAATTACCACATCAACACCGTCCGGCTGTCTCCATAGCATCCAATCATCTTCGGGCGTTAGGACACCATGCTGGCGCGCCAGTTCCACCAGGGCATTATACTTCGCTTCCCCTCGGAGGTGATCAGCGGGATGCTTGGCCATCGCAGATGAGACACTATAGAGCTCGTGGTTTCCAGGGACCCAGAAGACATGCGTAAAACAGGCTTTGGCACGCTCAAAGGCATGGATCAGGTGGGTGGCTGATTCGCCAATGTCGCCTGCAAGGATAAGGCCTGCGCCCGGAGGTTTGGGTTGCAGGAGGTTCCATGCCGACGCATTCAGAGGGTATGCAAGGTGCAGGTCGGAAATGGCATATAACCTGGCCATGGTGATTACTGATGAGGGTTGAAATGAGGAAAAAAAAGTTGAAGCGAGTGGGGTTAGGCATTCATCTTATAGCAACAGTTTGATGTGAGACATCGCTTACTTAAACAAAAGGTACGAAGGATTCAAACCACTGGCTTAATGGCCTTGTTTATCTCTTCTCAATGCAGACGCCTGATGATTAATCTACAAGTCCAAACGATCCGTGTGAAAGAGGTCGAACAATAGGTATTCAGATGTAGAATATCTGAATCATTGCAGATCTTCGCGTCATTGTTTTGGACAACCAGCGAGAATGAAAGGCCTTCACCCACATTGGTATCCTTGGCAAGAAGGTGCAGGCACAGAAAGAAGGCGCCGATAGGCTTGGCACAATGGCTGTTGGTTGAATTCAAGGGATTGATTGACCGGCGGTATGGTCTTGGCCTAGCGCAAGCCTTCGAGCCAAGCTGCCGAGCTTCAGTTGGCATAAAACACATCGAAAAGCTTCATTATACGCCACTCTGCGCCGCATGTTTGAGCACACGTACGATTTCAGATCTAGTATAGTAACTGAGGTTTGCCCCTGTATCCAATTGCCGAAGCATAATGAATGATATTAGACAAGGCGATGTGGTCCTCCCACGGATCGTTGAAAGAGAACTGCAAATGCCGGGTAGTTGCTTTAGTGTCAACTTCCTGGTGTATTTAAATGCATCTCGAGAAGGATTCCCGACTCCCACCCGCGATATAACTCCCTGCTGTGGAAAGACCTACTAGGACCGGCCGCTCACAATGACGATCCAGAATCATCAGCATAGGCGGTAGGCACTTGTGCCATGGGCCAACCGTCTGAAGCAACACTTATTCCATTCGATAGCAGCACAGGTCCCTCGTGGTAGTCCAAGTGCAGTTGGGCGAACGTCACACACAACCATGCATGTCCTCTGCGTCGACCTCAGTCCTTCTGTATCGAGGTAGCAATTCGCATAGACGGTTAGACACACGCCAAGGTTGCGCTGAACTAGGGCAAAAAAGAAGGGACTTCATATTCCATCAGTCACTGCCATAGACTACCTAGCATGTACATATACTAAGCGATCAATTCCACCGTGTCCATCATGAGTCTTTTCATCATGGCACCCTTCTTCATACCGCCTACCGCGTGCCCTGAAAACGTCTCATTTTGCGCACCACCGGTATCCAAACTTGTGCTGCTACACTCAGTTGCGCCTTCTGGATCACCAGTATTCTGCATCCGTGGGGCGAACATCTGCTCATGACGGAGATGATCACCTGCGCCTGTTGTAGCTTCACCTGATGCCAGGAACAGGGATGTAGGAACGCCTTCATCCGCAGGAGCGTGCCTCTGAGAACAATTATCGGATATTTTGGACACGATGCGCTCCCGATCGGGCTGAGACTTTGCAACGCGCTCCTCACCGTTATGTTTGGGCTGGGACGATAGAAAAGATGCAGTAGTTGGTTGCTGGCCCTGATCATGAGAGGCTTCTCTCAACTGAGACTGCTCTAGATTGATTGCTGATACGGCAGTCGGTGCTGTCAGTGAAGATGAAGCATACTCGCTAGAAGCTTCGAGACATACTAATGGAGTTGACCGAGTTGTCCGACTTTTGACCCGAGAACAGATACGGCAGGGTGAGCCTCCTCGCCTTTTCTATAAAGCCTGACGGCAGGATATCTGTTCACAGTTGTCAATGAGTTCGCTAAAAGGCGCTGTAAAAGAGCACATACCCTGGATGGTCTTCATTTCGTCGACCTTTGTGGGTGGCAAAGTATCGAGAAGTGCTTTCGCATATGCTGCCGCAACGCATGCCGCATAGTCTTGCCAGGCATCATTCTTGTGCGAATCCGCGTAGTCGCAGATGCCGCGAATGACGATGCAGGGGAAGTCATTCATCAGTCCCGCAGCCTCCATCTCGACACAGAGAACTTCTGCATTGAAGTCCCTATAGAGATCGTCGTAAAGTTTATTTCGAACCTGAGCATCCTTGATGACCTGGTCACCCGAGGCAATCAGACCGTAGTGAAAATTTATATCCCTCAATTTCGGCCCTCTCTCAACGGTCTTAGTCTTGTCGCAGAGAGCACATTCGATGGCGTTGGTGTTCAGCTGGGACTCAAAGTTGTCCCCGCCTGCGGTGACGGGTTTCTCGACGTGACGATAGCTTGATTGGTATAGCACGTCTGTCAGCATACTAGGGGTAACAAAGCTCTTTGGAACATCGTTCCGGGCTCGCAGACGGTTCATATAGCCATCGACCTTGGCATGAGACTTGACGGCGTGTGATTCGAGATTGCTCAGAGCCGCCAACATAGCCGTTGGCGGTTTGTTCAGTGAACCGGTTCGTTGGAACACGCCTCCTGACTGAGCCTTGCCGGCATCCCACTGCACAACTCCAGGAGACTTGCCTTTGGGGCAGCTGATCACCACATCACCGAGGCGAACATTCTTCTGAGGCATGCCGCCACCAATTCCGACCATCAGCCCGACTTTGATGTTCACAAATGTTGCTACCATCCGGGTGGCAACCGACGCCGCGCTCACAGTTCCCGTCAAGCCCATGGGCAAACAGGCAATGACAACCTTGTGCCTTCCGATACTGCCACGAATGTATGAATTGCTGTCGCGAGGCGGGTTTTCCAGCTCATCTGGGTCATGAGTTTCATCTAGCATGAAGGACGCTGCGCTCTGCTCCCTTGGTAGTGCGCAAACCCACCCAACAGTGTAATCGGAATGGAGATTGCGGGAGTAACTAGGCGAAGGCTGGTTAGGATCCCCAACTTCCCTACCTCTGTCGAGGTTCCAATCCATGTTGAAATCTTTCAGTGATGAACAGAGTAACGTATGAGCTGTAACCTTGCTGCTGTATCTGAGTCTAGCATTTGGCATACATGAGTTGATATTGACAAAAACATAATGAGAACCCCAGAATTATGTTATCAGGGAACCTGCAACGGAGGCATAATAGTAAGACGAGCGAATGTTCACCGCAACAAGCTTGAACGCATCATGTGGGACACACTATTAGCTATTGGCTAGGCCACTGCAAGAGATGAAAAACCATCCAAATAGACGTATGGCCAATGTCTGAAATGCAACTGCTTTCCAACTGCATCCCATCCTTGAATACGTGGCCCAACCCCAGGCTTGCCTTTGAGAAGCTACCTACTAGTCAAGTGGGCCTCACTTGAGCGTGTTGCGTATTATACGCCAACTGTCTAAAAGGACCATAAGCTTTCGATCTTACGGCTCCAATGGTTCTAGTACTCGGGCTGCTTTGCAGCATGCTATCTGCGAGGCCGATTTACCCGGCTGGAACGCGACACATGCATAAGCTGAAGAATTTGAACGAACGAATGGCTGACTTGGATCCGAACATAGAGCGAAGGCGAAGTAGCCCTATCTTGGAGCATTCTACAAAAGAGGTGAGATAGGTTGCAAATATACAGACTCACAGTCTGACACCTAGCTTGACGAGTCAGGAGGGAGTCGTAATGTCAGAGCTGCTGCTTGGAAATGAAAGAATTAACTGAATCCGAGTATGCCGAGCATCGACATCGATCTCCCCTGTGTGGTGTATTCATCAGCAGCGACAGATATGTCAATATGCAAGCAAACATCTACTGTACAAGCTCCCATTCTTCCCCATCGTCGTTGCCGACCTTTCTCACGGCGGCATTGACATCATCGCCTATCTCATAACTGTCGGCTAGGAACCCTTTCTTAAAATGGCTAAAGAGTATACCACCGCCACTCCCGCCTCCTTCAACGCTCAATTCCCCATTGCTGCTGATACTGACATATTGCGCTGAATTGGTCGTGAGAGTAATTGAAATGTTATCCTTGCCAATCATGACCTTCGGTTTGGCTTCACCTTCGATCTTGATTCGGAAGCGGGTTCGACTGAATCTGCTCGCGTAAATGCGGTTATCCTTGACCGCCCAGTAGATATATGGGCTGGACTTGGAGCGAATAAAGAATCTAAAGGAGATCGACTATGTCAGCAAGACAATCAGATACTAATGAAGGCAAAGATTGAAGTCAGGATAGGAGGACAGTCAGAGACAAACTTACGTCTGGCCGCTGATGTGGTCTGTCCGTGGCTGCTGCGCAAACGCACCCATGAACCTGGCATCGCGATCGTTGAGCAAGCTGTACATCAATCGATTGTTGAACTCTGGTGCACTGTCCCAGACCAGGCCATGATTGAATGAGTAGTAGTCGGGCGCAAGTCGATTCCACTGAACACCCGTCTTCTCAGACACGACCCGCCACCATTCGTCGATTGTCTCCGGATCAGGAGCGGCTACGACATAACGATAGTGAGGCTCAGACGGTGTCTGATCCGAAATGTAAGTATCGCCCAGTATTTTGCAATGTCTGACCCAAACTTACGTATTTGATCAATGCGTAATAGACCATCTCGTCGTTCTGATATTGTTTCTAGAAAGTTTATCCTGAGCTAGTCAAGCCAAACATCACTCTACAAAGGCTTTCATATATAAATCTGAAGCGGTTCTTATGCCCTGTAGGTGGGCATACCGTGGACAAGCGACCTGACGCCTATCAGAGGCAAGCTCAAAGGCAAGCTTTGGGCAAGCCCTGCGAATCCCAATGACACATGTTTTGATACGGCTAATGATAACGCGACACGAATCAGACAGCTTGACCTGCATGAAGCTGTTTCGTGGGAGTGAATGATTGGGCATGTGATTATAAGATGCATTGGGAAACTAACATTATGCATTGAGATGGCAATTAGGCACATGCTTAAGGCATCATGACTTTATTAGCTTGGAAATTGGGTGGACCATTGAAGGGTTACTCGAGAGAACAAACGACGTGACCCGGGAAAACAGCTTGATAATACACTCCAGATCTAGGTCTGCACCCAGATGAGCTTCCAGGAGAAGTAAGAGACCAAGCCGAGGATTGCGAATACTCCAGCCCAAGCAATTGCTGCTCTCTGGAGGATCCGCTTCGCAAACTCGTCCCGGGCTGCGGCTTCATTAACGTGTGGAAAAGGTTCTCTGGGAATCGGTCTGTCTAAGAAGCTGCAGATCGGCTCCCATCCAGATCCAAGCTCTACCTCAAGCAGACGTTCCTTGGGAACAATACTCCGTACATACTCGTTATGTTGCTCAATCCACAGCGGGTTGCATTCGCAGCCTGTCCTTTCTTCAGCCCTGTAGAGGGTTAGTCATGTCAGCTGGCTTTTTGACAGGACACAATGCTGTTTCTTACGCCTCAAAGAATCCTCTCGCTGTGGCGACAAACCATCGGGCACTGGGCAGTGGCATCAGGATGCATCCCATGATATTGCTGCCCGCCTTGTCGCCCACTGGCTTGAAACTCTTCCACCAAGCTGTCTGATCGCGCGTCACGAGGATGACTTTCAAGTCCGGGTATAGTTCCATAAGCTCCGGAATGAAGTCAATTGCAGTGACGTCTGTTGCCCCAACAAAGCCAGCGAAGACGTCGGTCAATGCCTTTAGCAGCTGCGCGCGATTGCCCTCGCGCCGATATCTGTATACCTGGTTCCATTTCTTGCAGTATGCTATTTACACAGTAGCGTTAGCATATACGAACAAATGCACAAGTCATGTTGTCATGTTTGACTGACAATCTTCGCGGTTGAAGAGTTGGGTTGCCGTATGATGCACGGGTCCGTCAAGAAGAGTCTCAAGGGCGTAGGCGTAAGACAACGTCCCAGTTCGTGAGAACCCAGCATCTATAACCTCTAACTTTCGTGTTCTGTCAGCTGGTACGGATGCCGCTTGTCCCATTGTGCTGTTTCGTCGAGGAGCGGTGTGGAAGAACATTGAGTGACACAGACGAGCTGATTAGGCCGACATATATGTGTTTAAGGAAGTGGCTGGTCTGACATCAGCTCGTGAGGCAGTAAGAAGCAAGGAAACTTACCACTCCAGATTAACCCTTTCTGTAAGAGAAGAAGAACTCAAAGCGCTGCGATTAATAATACTATACATTATATTTGTAGTAACAATATTCTTACGAAGATTACTATCCATATTCCACTAGGTTGTGAATAGTGTAAGAGGAACTCCCACTTGCAGAACTCGTCTCCCACTTAGTCCTTAGTGTATCTCTATACACATAGAATGCCACATTTGACTTTATAGGGAACCCTAGATTGAACGCCTTGTGCATAGAGTAACCGAAAGGAGATGGTTATAACAGTAAGTATTACAGGTTAACAAGCGATTAAGTCACTTCGGCTCGAACGGTTGACGTATCGTTAATCTTCATTCCCAAGTCAGAGGCAACTATACGTACTCACCACATGCGAGAATAGATGTAGAATGAGAAATAATAATTGCCGTCTGATAAATAATGGGTAGACGGGGGAAAGTAACTGAGTTCCGTATCTGCTATCGCATTGAGCCAACTCCCCCGAAGTTGCTACTGATCCTTCCCTCGACGGCAGTGATATTGGTATTCCCTCGCATGAGAGCTGCCTCGTATGCACATCGATAAACAGTGAGATTCTTGGAGAACAAGGGGCGAACGTCAGTCCATCCTGTAGTCTGCCGAATGCCCTGACTGCTGATCCACTGGCTGAAATTGAAGACAAGATGCAAGCCTCCCGGGAACGATGGAGGCGCATCAGCTTGGTCGACGAACTCTACACCTCCCTCGAACCCGTACTCCTTTGCCAGAGCCTCCCCCACCTCCTGTGCTGTCTCATACATGTGGCCGGATATGTTGAATGCCTTCCCAGCAATTGCAGAACGATCGACGTGTTCCGCAACAGCGAGATAAGCCAACCCGCAATCGTCGACATGGGTCGCATGCATGATGTTGTTAGGATTCGCCGGAATCTTCAGTGTCCCTGACCCAGCCGCCGCTTCGTTTGCAACCCAAGACAGCATGGCTCCGTAGTAGCTGCTGCTGCGGCCATATACGCTAGTCGGTCGAAAGAGGACTGCATCAAAGATATCGGCGTGGTTGAAAATGCGAAGGCAGTTCTCGGTTCTTTGACGAAGGATATCTGGAGGATTGATGGGCGATGCTTCAGTGTGCGGTACGAGAGCGGACGCTCCATGTATCTCCGTTGTTCCGTAATCCCTGCAGCCAGACGACCAGAGAACCAAGGAGCGAACACCGCTTTGTTTGCTCCTCTCGGCCAACGTCTTGACCAGCGCCATGACTTTGTTAAAGTGATCTGCATATTCAGACAGGTTCTCAGTACAGTTGACGATGGCGTCAAAACACGTGGCCTGAGCATAAACAGGGCCGAGGAAGCTGTGGTCATTGAACGTTCCCACCACTGGTATAACCTCAGCTGCCATCAGATCTTGAACTGCCTCTGGTCTCCGAACCAGGCCGAAAGTTTTCCATCCAGTTTCGACAAACGCTCGGCACACGGCAGCGCCTATGTAACCGTTTGCGCCTGTTATAAACACAGTACGTCGCCGGCAAGAGAGATCCGTAGGCGGTTGGACGACCATGATGAGATTAAGTAGACGCGAGTGGACGGGGGTGGGTTATGGCTGGCGGCTTGCCGGGGAAATTGAGAGGGCAACTGAATGAATGCGGGAGGGGTCTCCGGGGAGACGCGTTTGCGGATTGAATAGTACCCAGAGAGTGATGGCTTTTCTTTGTGGGATCGGGTATGCCTTGCACTACTCGGGAAGAGCTTGGAGCCCCTTTAGTCGACCACCTACTCAACACACAGCCTGCCGCGTCAACGGCGTACCTTTTATCTCGGCCCCGAACGGCCGGACCAGGACCCGCGGATCATCGGACCACGCACCCCATCTGTTCGGACCAGTCCCATAGAGGGTCTCAATTTGTAAGCGTGAGCATACATGTACTTACCTGCCTTACCTTACCTACACCTCATATGAAGTATGTTCGCAGCATGATACGAGCACGGGGCATTGGATAAATGAAGCTCAACTGATTCAAGTCCAGAATGGCTGTTGGCGAACCGTGTTGCCACACCCGAGGAAGTCGATCTGTGCCCTCTAAAGCATAACGCATATTGAGCTCCTAGGTAGGGCGCGTTGCCGCGCCGCGTGCCGCTTCAATCCCTTCGGACCACGGGCTTCGGACCATGTGCTTCGGACCAGAAATCCATCGCATTTCTCCGGTGCATTACACCCACTTTTGGTAGCACGCATCTGGCCAACCGCTTTCCATCACAACAGGCGCGCTCAAACGACCAAAGCCATCGTCCATTGCTTTCGCACAGGTACTCGGACAACGCAACCGGTTCACGAGGCCTCGCTTTTTACCCCGCCTCTGACCGAAACCGAACAGGATGGCGACCGAAGCTCCGACGAACAGCGCGCAAGGGTCCGGCGATGGTCAAGGCTCTGTGGTCAGCTCTTGGAGTTGCTTCAACTGCCGAAGACGCAAGGCGCGCTGTAATAGACAGAGCCCGTGCACGTTCTGCTCCAAAGCCGGCGTGGAGTGTTTGTATCCCTTCACCGGACGCATGCCCACTCGCCAGCATAACCCCGCAACGGCGTCTGTCACTTCGGTCCAAGCCCGGCCGCCGCGGAAGCGTTCCGAGTTCCAGAGCCAAGAGCTCCTGGAACGCTTGAGGCAGCTAGAGAGTGTAGTGGACGAAATGAAGGGTCAAGATAAGAAAGACACGCCTCACTACAACCGCTCGGGCCATGCAAAGGACGACCCAAACTCGGGAGCGGAAGCAGACTCGACGACCGGTGGTTCAGAAACCACCGAATCATGCTCTGACCTGTCCCACCAGTTGAGCAAGACATTTGGTAGTCTCCACGTTTGTGAAGGCGGCACATTGTATAAGAGCAACGGCTTTTGGGCCGCCCTTCATGGCGAGGTATGCTAAACAATCCCATGCTTCCACGTGTCAATCTAATCGCTCAGTGTGTAGCTCAAAAACGTCCGTCAAGCATTCGAAACCAACGACGTCGTGGACCAGAATGGCTTCGACCACAACCCCTCTGTGCATGACGGGGAGGCTGATCCAATGCCTTTCCTTTTCACCCAAGGCGACTCGTCTGACTCCATATTGCATCCGGCACCAAGTCTCATGCCTTTCCTCTGGCAGACGTATGTTGAGAATGTAGACCCATTCATCAAAGTCCTGCACGTTCCCAGTTTGAACAAGGTCATTCAACAAAGCGAAGGAAGGTTTGATGAGCTGTCGCCGGGGATGCGCGCCTTGTTATTCTCCATCTCCCTGGCTGCTGTCGTATCAATGAGCGACGCTGATGTGAGTGAATCATGTAGCGGCCGACTCTGCTGGTATCGACTGAACATATCTAGGTGCAAAAGAAGTTCGGCGACGCCAAGGAAGACGTTCTGGCCCACTTTGTAACGGGCACGGAGAAAGCGCTGTCAGAAGCCGGCATCCTAAAGACTACCGACTTGTGCGTTGCGCAAGCGACTCTGATATATCTCGAGAGTGCAGGCCACCGGTACGGGATGCGGACTGTCTGGATGATGTCTGGAATATTAGTCAGAGCCGCAATGTCCGTCGGGCTGCACCGTGACGGAGTTGCTTTCCCCAACATGTCCTGCTTTGAAGCAGAAATGAGACGAAGGCTATGGTGGCACATCTGCTGTTTCGACGCCCGTATCAGCCAGTGTTACGCGCCTGAAATCATGATCACCAACAGCATGCTGGATACGAAGGAGCCTGCAAACTGTAACGATGCGGACCTCGACGTGGACATGCAAAAAGGGCCAGTGGCGCGAGAAGGCTTTACAGACGTCAGTTTCACGCTCATGATGTGTGAGCTGAGGCGGTTGCACGTCCATGTGCTCTCTTTGATGTCCGCGCTCCTAGACACTGGAGAAAAGCAGCAAGCGGCGCGGCGCAACGCTTTGCGCAGAATAGAGCAGGCTCGAGATTGGGCAAAGACCAAAGTCGTCGAGCATTCCGGACGGAAGCGGCCTATACAAGCCTTTATGGACTTCCTGTTCAATATGCTACTCAACCAACTGGGAATTATTGTGCGGGACACAAATGTCTTTGCAAAGTGGGCATCGCTTGATGAGAGAGTCTCCCGAGAGAACTCTTTCCTCTCTGCGCTAACACTTCTCAAGGATCTGAGACAATGGCAAAATCAGTACTCAACGCGGCAATGGAGCTGGATTTTGATCAACTTTCAACAGTGGCACGCTGTTGGTATTGTACTCATTCACCTTCAGACCCAGAGATGGGAACGGACATGCGAACAATCCTGGGTCCCTGCAGTCCACACGCTGAATGCCATTCCTCCAGCGATGATGACACAGAACCCTCTAGGGCAGTCTATTGTCAGCATACTCACTGCTACTCGCCAACACCGAGAGCAGCAGATTGGAGAACAACGCTCTCAATCAGGCAACCGTTCTAGCATGTCTCAAACATTGCACGGCGTCTCAATCTCCGGTTCACCAGACATTTTGAGCGGGTATCCACCGGCTGCATATGAACAACTGCCGGCGCATATACCAGTAGCAGAGGCTGCAGTAACAGAGTCTCTTGATACTGCAGTCTCTAACACGAGCAACGATTCTGCCTTTGAGGAGGCAATATATACAGAGCAAGTGCAGTCAGACGTCTGCTACCCGCCTTGGTGTTTCGAATTGACAGGTAATACTAATAGTGAAGTAAATACTTTTCAAAGCCTAGAGGACTTGGGCCTTCACAACTTATTCAGTTATAGAAGCTAGGACCTTTTAGACAGATATACGGAGTAAAGAGTTATATTAAGACAGTTGTTCGAATTTAGCGTGGTATATCAAGTATGTTCTAAGCAATCCTTGAACACTCCAGTCTGCATTAGATTGCATCAGTCGACATGTGGTATAAAGCCAGCCATGAGCCAAAGTCAAAAAAGACGCTTTTCTCATACAACAACTACAACCTTTCTTCCTATTCCCCAAAGTCCGCCTGCAGTAATAATATACCATCTAGAATCTTGCCAATATGCGTCCTGTCAATCACCTCGCAATTGCGTCGTATCTTCATCAGGACCTTGAGAAACGGGACTGGACTCTTCTTGAAAGCCGACTTGTTGATGACATCGCCAACAGCTATGCCGGGTGGAATAAAGCCGTCTGGTTCGAGAACAATCTCATCGGCTGGGATACCTCGTGCCAAGCCAAGCATATCGCATAATTCGGCGTACTCGCGGAACGACGACAAATACAGTTGACCAGCAAATGTGTTCAGCTCAACCATCATGGCCTGCGGAAGCGTAGGTTTCGTCTCTCTCCAGGGTACCGTATACAGCGTCAGCCTGTCCAACGGTTCGAATGCCTGATTTGTCCTTGGGGCATAGAGATGTAGTGTGACCATTTTGTAGGTTTCGATCCTTTCGAGTAGTTGATGCACCTCCCAAGGGCTGATGATGACGACTTTGTCAATGACATTGTTTGCGTCACTGCTTGTCAAGATCCATTGAACGGGACGCTGGAAGAAGTCTGTAACGTTATCGAGCGTTTCGTTCATCGAGACCGTTGCGCAAAAATCCTGCGTTGCCCATATGCTGCTCGGATAATCGCTCATGTCAAAATGGTCGGCAGCTGACGTTCCCTGGAGCGCGAGAAATGCTCGCTTGAACGCGGAGAAATATGTGGGAAACTTTCCATACTCGACAAAATGCACAAGATCGTCGTGACAAGCATGTGCACGAGGCTCCACCTGCGGAGGTGGTTCAACTTGCTGTTCTCTCTCTGTCTCAGGAGAAAGCTCTCTCTCCTGCTCTTCCTGCAGAGACGAGCTGCGAAGTTCTTTCAGCCCAAATTCGCGGCAGCGATTCTCGAACTCATCCCTCATCTCCAGACCGGCGCGATCGACCAGCTCCGACGATTCCAGGGCAGCACGTGGACGATATCGGAAATCGAGACTTTGGGCTTCAGCTTCGAGAAATTTCTTGGCCCACGCTCTGCAATCACGGGAGTTCTCGAACGTGCTCTGTCGCCATAGGCCATCTTGCTCGTAGAATCGAACGCCTTGAGTCAACCACAGCGGAACAGTGCGTCGTAGATCCAGCCAAGTCTCGGAGATGGTCCAACAGAGCACATCTGACACCGTGATTTCTTCCGCGCGCGGAGACTCACAATCTCGCTGCATCAGAATCTTCTGCTCAATCTCTCGGGGAATGCAGAAGACTACTGACTGCCCTTTGCCGAGTTTCCGCATTCTCATACAAGCTAGGCCATGCGTTAGCCAATGTCTTCTCGACGCACTCCCCTCAATGACTTACCTTGCACGAGCTTATCCTTTGTCAAGTTTGCACCCAATGTTACCGCCGCCTGGTAGTCAGAAGGCAGACGGAGGTCTGTGCCCCTGGTATGGGCCTCATCGAGAAAGACAAGGCACTGATCTAGCTGTGAAGCAAACGGGGATAATTGAAGAGGCTCAGCTTTGCCCGATCTGTCAATCACCGTAAGCTCATCGGCGTCATTGAAGAATATGACAGCTTGAACGGAGGTCTTGTCTTCGTTGCTGCCCAGCCACCTTTGAGCAAACTGCAGATTGTCCAATTCAATGATCTGTGCGCCGACGTCGAGGATCACGCGCGTCCTTGGCCCCATTTCCGATACCATCTTGAGGAGAGAGTCTGTTCCCAGTGTAACCCCTCTCGACGCCTCCGACATCAGCTTGATCCCATTTTCAGGTCGAAGTAGATACTCTAGCACCAACGCATTCGTGTGGTTCTGCGCTGGAATGTCAAGCTGCTTGACAGCCAAAGGGAGCACATATCTTGAGTCATTGGTGCCGCTGAAACCAGTTGTCGCATTGGCTTTCTTCTTGCCCAGGTCCCAACCCGAGGCAGACAGCTTGTGGGGAAACTCTCTAGACTCTTTTGCAAATACCAAGCGCGAGAGAAAGTAGTCAACGGCGCCTTTTGAGTAGCGAAGTGATGGGAAGATGCTTCCAATACATTGCGCGCGATCACGGATATTGATACCCGTCAGGAGTTGAAATGCATACGGCAATTCCGATGCCGTCCGGACCCAGGCGCCGTATTCGAGGTCGGCATTGTCGGATCTGATAAGATGATCGAGTGCCTCAAAAAGCTCGTCGTCTTTAAGACCGCTGTAATAGTAGCTGAGACACGTGAGCAGGATGACAACGTCTGGATGGCTGAACTCCGACCGTGGCGTGGGGTTGTCCTTTGCTCGAAATGGCACGGCCAGTCGGGTTTTCGTCTCGCGATTAGCGTCTGTGCCATAGTCGACTCTCCACCGTTTCTGGCCAAATGCAAAGGCCAGAATGCCACCTGCAAAGAGGCCCCTGAGAAGAAGGATGTAATGCCTCGTTGCATCTCCCCAGTACGCACTCTCTTCAACGGCACTGATCTCCTCCGCTGTCGGGTTGCTGTGAGTGATATACTGACATACGGCATCCCTTATGTGCTTGGGCTGCCGCGCAATGGCGAGTCCAGTAATCCCAGTGCGACAGATGGAGCGAGCGAGACGACTGAGAACGGCCCTCTCGGCGTCGGGACGCAGGATTCGTATCCTCGGAAATCTCCCCAGATACGGTTCAAACTCCAGCGACTCAGAGAAGGGAGCTTTCAGTTCCAAGCAGACTGCAGCGAATTTTTCAAGTACCTCTTGAATCACCACCCAGCGGTCCGGAGTATGTTCAATGCTCTGCTGCAGCCCAATGGTGTAAATGAGCTCAAATTTGACATTGAAGTTTTCGTCACTTTCGTCGACTATATCTCTCGAGAAGTCGTCGAACAGTCTCTGGACGTTGAGCAAACAACGGCCGACTGCCTCCTTGCCCTCAATCAGGCATTCCAGACCCATGAGCTGAAATGAAAGCAGATGTTCTGGCTGTACCAGCATGACTCCGCCCTCTCTCATGCACCGACGGGCTAGTTCTTCAACCACGGCAGCTTTGGCTCGGTCCATTCGAATTGCCCGGGAAAACGGCATTCGAAGAATGGGGCGGTCTATCAGACCCGAAAGCTTCGATGCGAGCATTTGGTGCATCTGCTTCGCCTGTGGCTTGGCGACAACGACGCGAACGATCCGTGAACCGTTGCTGAGCGCGGCTGCGACAATAGGGACAATAACAGAAGATTTTCCTTCACCCATGTTGAGCTGCATTACGGCATTGTCGTTGTTCTCGGGCGATATCATCCGCTCGGCAATTTGATGTTGCACATGCCTGATCATAATGCCGCTCTCGCACTCCAACAAGAGCCACTCAGGATATCGATACGGGTCCCAAGTATGCCCTGGATTTTGTACTTCGCGAAGCAGGTCAACGTCTTTGTCAATCAGCTGCACCAATCTCCTTGCCTGCTGAAGGGCGGTGATTGCAAGTCCATACGCGACAATAACCTTCTTCCATGGTTCAGAAAGCGAAGGCCATCGATGTCGACCCAGCTGTTGAAGGAAGAATGTTGGGCAGAGCCTCGGCCAGTAACCGGCCATCCGAGCGGTTTCTTCCCTCGCATTATCTTCATCCTGCTTCTGCCGGACTGCCCCTAACAAGGCAGCATATATGCCTTGCACATGCGAATCACATTGACTTGAATGCAACTGAAACATGACTTCTCGCATAGACATTGGGTCTTTGTCTAATGTCATTTCCCGGCAGTTTCCAAGGTCGGTCAGACTGCGCGCCAGTTCCGAAAGGTAGCGTCGCTCAAAGTCAAACTTTGCCTGCCGCTTTAGATGCCGCAGTGCCTCCGACAGCTTGTGGTTTCCCACGTCGCCAATATCCGTGGAGGATAGAGTGGCCAAATCCAAGGATGTCATTCTGGTTGGGATGATGGGCGGAGGCCTTGCGAACAGATCATTGACGGATACATATCCATGACGGCGAGCAGCTGGGCCTGTGTAGCTCAAGGATAGCCGGCGTGGCATATCCACGTTCCCAACCTGGTAATGACTTAATCGGCGACCAAACTCTTCCAGATAGCCTCTGAACTCGTAGTTGTCATGCCATACCCTCCATTGTGCTCTCACCTCGACCATTGCGTCTGATACATCGATGTAGGTATGATGCGATTGCAGTTGCGGCTGTACCGGCGTCGAACAAGGCCATTGCTTGACGAGGTCACCCACAAACGAACGTATCGAGTCTTTTTGGTTCGACCTATACGTTGTTCTCTGTCGACGCGCAGTGGCTTGCTGGGATTCGCCCCAGTAGGAAGGCAGGGCCTCTTCCGGGCATCCACTGTGGAAATCTCTCGAAGCGCGTTCAAGGATGCTCTGCAATCTTTGGGGCTCGCATTCATGACCTTTTGTGAGCCAGTACAATGATTTTTCGGGTAAAGGCGCTGCCGGTAGGTGCTGGGTGAGTGAAAGCATCACGAGGCTTTGGAGGACATCCATCTCGCATTTGGATGAATAAGCCAACGTGGTAAGCCACATCATAGCCTGATACCTGTTCAACCACCCTCTGTCCTCCTTGAATGCAAAGTGTAACCTGCACCAATAATAGTGTAGAAACTCCCGCGGGTCTTGAAGCCATTGAGCCCCGTATTCCATCTCCAACAAGCAAGGAATTGTCTTAGTAGCAGGCGTTCCCTCCTTGTGTGAAAGGAGTCGGTACATCGTGTCGACAAAGGCAGCATTGGCTGAATGGTGTTGAAGAGTAGGGACGGCGCCATGAACTTTCCATGAGATTTGGCTGGCAAGAGCCATACGAGATGACATTGTCTGATCTCTAGATTGGTACTGGAACCCCTGAATGGTCCCATAATCTTCAGCGCCATGAAGAGAAACTTGGTAGCATGAGCTTGCGTATATTTCCCGCTCAATGAGAAACTCGTCAATATCCCCCCGCCCTGTGTCCTCGGACGGCTTGGATTGCTTGGACGGATGAAGGAAGCTCAACGCTGACACCGCATCCTGAATGCCCTTCACAATTTTATAGAACCGTGAATCTTGGGCCAGGAAGCTCAACTCGGAATGCCAGATCACTGTCTGCATGGTCCTGAGATGCTCTGGATAGAATTTTCGGGCAGGCGTAAGAGCAGCAATATCCCGGAGTACCCGGATGCTGTCATCAGTGAGATGGTCGATGGACCGAACTGACGCCGACTGCAGGATTGACAAGGCCTCTTCTGTTCCAGTCCGACTCAGGAAGGGATCGGGTATACAATACGAAGTAATCGCATGTATATAAGCCAGGAATAGCTTGCTGTGTACAGTAGCATTGTCCATCAGGCGTCGAAGCTGGCGGTCAATCGTATACTGCTGTACACGATGAGCCGTACCATATCTCACACGCGCCCTCATATGCCCAGTGGAAGTATCTCTGTGGATGCCAATCTCCCCTTCGGGGATTAGCACCATTCGGTCGTCTTCCTTCTGCGAGTCTTGCAATATGAGCTTGCTCTCGAATCCGACGAGTGTCTCCATGGACTGATTTGCATCAATATGCTTTCCCCGAAACTGCCGTGATCTAATCACTGTCTCTCCGTGCTTCAAGCTGAACTCGAGCTGCAGACTTGGAATCTCCATAACAGCAATCCTGTATTCTGAATCATATAAGATATGGAGGTTCAGAGGAGAGTCAAGCGGGGAAAGGATGGTCGCCAAAAGAGCTCCAGATGCACTGTCGGGAGCAACGAGTGATGTTCTCTCTCGGCGGGTGAGCTTCCACAGGCCACCATGCTGTGTCATTGTCCAGTTATCGAGACTCAGTGGCCATGGATCCGCTATCGGACAGAATTCTATGCTTCTTGTTGCATGATTATACCAATGGACATAGCTTTCTGCAAACGTGTGCGGCAATGATCGGGCGAATAGCCGAGATGGCACAATATCCAAAGTGGGGAGACGCATTGTTCCATCTTCTAGATGAATCAACAGATCGTCCTCGTCTGCGGATGCAACCTTCGCCGCGCCAAAATGGACAGCGTAGCCACCAATGGTCTTGCAGCCGCAGAAGCGCATTCCCTGGGCGTTGCTAGGCATGACGTCCAGAACAGAGCGTCCAAACACTTTTTGAAAGTCACGATGAGTCTCATACTGTCGAGGTAATCGGGACAAGGGACTGCCATCAACCAACAGCGACCCGCTGAGGGCATTGAAGTGAACTTTCTTACCCCGAGTCGCCGTCTCAAGCCAACTGCAAGTGGAAGGCACGAGGCGCCAATCTGCGTCGCGGCGAAAATCCGGCCAGTATCGGCTGATGCTGATATCAAGGCACGGGTTGCCGTTTGAGAGAACTTCTTTTACAAGTGTTCGGCATGCGCGGTGTAGTGTGAACATCCATCGGCTGTACATTGTCTCATCAAGGCAATCTTCCGCTCGCTCTTTGGATAAAAGTCCAATGTTGTTGTGGATGTGAATAGATGCTTCCAGCAACAAGGCCGCCTGCTTGGGATCGGGCAGGATTCTAGACAAAGAGTCATTGTCCAGGTTGAATGTGTCCGCGCAAATGAGAGACACCCGAAGGGCAATTTGTAGAAATTGAGCTCTTTGCTCTTCGTCTTTGGTCCCAAGAGCCCCAGCCTGCAGCTTCTCCAGCCACTGAAGAGTAATCGCCCTACACTCAGTCAAGAGGCCAAGGGCTTGCTCTTTGAGACTTTGCGTCGTCATCGTCACCAGACGAGCTGTGAGGCAGACAAAGACCCACAGAGAAGTGCTCGACTGCCAATTTTCTCTGATGCGTGAAACGCAACGTTGAAGGCGCCCCAGTAGTTCGCGACCAAATTCTGTATCCGATAACCGTGTGTGCGCGCACCTTTCGACTGTACCAGCTTCCAGAGGGCCAGCCTGAAGGCTAAGTTGGAGGAAGAAGATTGCCGTCTCGGATTTGTTGAAGTCAACTTCGGGCATTGCGAGCTGAGTAAGTACGCTCATCCAATGGATACGATACCCATACCGAACCGTGGCCAAAGCCTTGAACTCGCCCAAGGTCATATGGTCTGGGCAAAGAGACTGATACGCTATCACAGCATTTGGAGTATCTCCAGCTGGATTTTCATGGGTGTGGATGAGAAATCTGCTCATCTGCACCGACTTGGAGCTCAGCTGGAATGTACAAAGCTCAGGTAGCCGAACTGTTGTATTGAATCGGTCCAGAAAACGCTGCCTATGACTGTCGAAATATCGGAGTCGGAGTCCGTTGTGAAGACAGACATCTGCTTCTGAACTAATGGAAATAGCTCTGTCGCGTCTGTGAGTATTGACATGGGGCTTTGTGCTTGACAAAAGATGCACTCGTAAGTCCGGGTCTGCCTGGAAGAAACCAGAAAGGGCAGCATAAGACTGTAGAGGATTGGGAGATCCCGAGGTTTCATCTGAAAGAGGTTTGCTTTGGAGCAGGTCATCAATGATGAATATTGTCGCATCTCGCCATTTCCCAAAGGGCTCAGGAGGGGCTAGTTCGAAGACTGTGGCCTGAGCTTCCAGAGGCCTACTTGAGAGTGGCCATTCGTGCACTCGTATCGAAAGGCTTGCAGCTTCTGTAAGTAGCGAACACTTGGAGCAGTACGGATGATGTTCGGTTTCCAAGAATCCTTGCTCCCAGCGCTGCCTTGTTTCGCACGTCGCTTGCCGATGCTGTTTCATCAACTGTGTATATGTGGCGTGAAGCCTTCGGAATTCTTCAAGCTTCGACTCTCTTTCTTCATGCGCCCACTGTTCAATCGCTGCCAAGAGACCTTTGTGAAACAAAGAGCTCCCAAAGTATCGCACTGGAAAAGACCTTGGCAACCCGTACGAGACAAAGATTGAAGGGTTGCAAAATGATTGAGCGTCATCTCGCCGACGTTGGAGATACATCTCAACACGATGCAGTCTCTCCATATCTTCTCGAAAGCCAAGCAACAGCGCCTGCAATACTTCGACGGGAATCTCATGCTCGTATTCCTTCAGTAGTGGAAGCGTATGTGTGGCAACTGTATCGGCTGCAATCCAAAGCTCGAGGCAAACGAGAACCATCCTGGATGTCCCTTCTGGCCGATTGCTATACCAAGCTTTGGCCAATTTGTGATAGTGATCCATCAGACTGCAGATGCTGGAGCAGGATGAGTTGTCATCGAGATGATTCCCAAGCCACTTATCGAGCCGTTCAGCCACCCATAGCTCGACCATCGCGAGAACAAATGGGACGGAACTTTCGGGTAAACGTGTAGGAACAGACGGCAAGTTCTCGTCGCAAGTAAAGACATCCGAGGCCGGACAGAAAGACGATTCCTCGGTCAAGGCACCGCGCTTCGATATGGAGGATATAAAGTCGTTCAGTCCATGGGGATTGAAGTATGCATCTTGGGACATATCAAGCGTAGGCAGAGCCTCCAAGTCGAGCTTGGGTTGAGACGAAGTGCGGACCGATCGCCATCGCTCTTCCATCAAACGTGACGCCAAACATACTGAATCATGCACAGTCGATAGCCATGTTCCAGTGACAGGGTATTGCAGCTTCAAAAGTCGCCGAGACACTTTCGTGGACATGACCTTGAGATTCTCGCTTGCAAAGTGCAGATTCGTGGCATCTCTAAGCAGGCGGCTGAGAAGGAAAATCATGAAGGACTTGTAGGCCTCTTGTGACCCGACGGTCATGCGTCCCATGGTCAACTGAAGAGAGCAGCGGATAAGAAGCCAAACAGGAGATCGTCTCCAAGGAAGCTTGCTTCTGTCCCAAATGACTTCTTCCCTGGTATTCTTGTTCACTCCAGGAACGGCAATCGGATGCCCCAGTCCCTGGAGAAAGCTGTTCAACAACTCTGTGACAATCCGCGGGTCGTTGGTTTCTCGTTCTTCATCATGATCTTGGTTCGCCTTTCGAGCCTTTGGAATGACCTCTTGAACTGCCTCGTAACTCATCTTGGCCATGGTTTTGGCTAGGACTCTCTGGAAGGATTCATTGGTGAATGTGTTGAGAGGAACGCTGATTGCAGTGGCCGGAAATTGGCGAATGAGGCGTCCTTTAGTTGTATAGACAGCTTGGTTCGTGGGAGACAGCTCAAACAGCTCGAAAATGGCCACTTCTTGATCTCGTCTAAGCAATACACCCGCATTCTGCACCCTGATGTGGAATGGCGCAGCAGTGTCTGTCACTCGTGCAGGAGCTTTATTAGTATTGTCAACATCGCGCATCGAATAGGAAAGATCACAAACCAGGAGAGAGAATCTTGGTCAAAATATCCGGCAAGGTGGCTTCTTTGACAAAGCCCTGGTCATCTCTTCCAGCTATCATATTCTCCATCATTGACATTGCGGCCTCGATAGCTCGCTGGCAGTTGGGCTCCGTTTCTTGCAGGTACTTCGACAGCGTCTCGAGTACGTAGTTGATCATGATGGTCTCGTTCGCAACGGACGTATCATCTCCGTCAGGTAGTTTCGGAGGCAAGAAAATGTGGTAGAAAAGATACTTGATCGTTTGTGCGCTTAGCACATCAGAGGGCAACGTTGGCATGATAGCAAATCGAGAATGCAGGGACAAACTATGCCGTGACTTCAGAACGCGATGCAGGCGCAGTTGGGATGAAAGGGCCAGAAGTAGATAAAGGCTACAGAGAGACATCTGCCCAAAAACACCTGGCAGCTGCCTAGATATATATCAAAGCCAGGCTGCTCTGTTATAAGGCATGATAAGTGCGTGGCTGAACAAAGGTTCCTGCGGGAGGCCGACAGGCAGGCTTGCTCTATTAGGCAGAGATAAAGTCTCACGATAAGACGCGAGAGCGTGTAGAAAGAAGCTTCAGATCGGCTAACCGCACTGCGTCGCCAAAGGCTGCCGCTTCTAGCGCAGTCTCGCAAACCGTCATCTCGCCTACTGTAGTCTTGCCTACTATTGTCTTGCTGATAGCTATTGACCTAGCGCCTGCCTTATTATTACCTATGCTGCAATTGCCTATAATGCTCTGCGCAGCCACTCTGCTGTCTTAATATAATACTAACTTATGTCTTAATTTTAAAGTAAAGGTTAAGGGCTTAGAAAAAAAAAAACTTTTTTAGAAATTTAATAAAAATTTATAAAAAAAATATATTAAATTTTATTTAGATATTATTAATAATTATATATTTATAATAAAATTATAATAAAAAATAACTTTATATATATATTTTAATATTATGCTTAACTTAGTTATTACTTATATAATAGTTTCTCTTAGTACTTTTAAATAAACAGGTATATAATTCTATTATATATTATACTCTCTTACTATAGTTAACCACGGTATATTTTATTCTATCTCCTTATATAAGTTTATCTCAATGTGTGGCAGATACTCACTAGCACTTGTAAGTTATGGGTATTACATCAAGCCGGATATATACTCAAGGGGCTCTTGCTAATGGCTTTAGACCCCCTCTCAAGTTCGCCAGATGTTGGAAGATGATGGCATCCAGATAACAGATAGTCCGGATGACCAGGGTCCTGATGCGCCACACCAGACATATAACTTCTCCCCCGGATCGAACGGCATCGTCTGCCTCGCTGACACTCTGAACTTTGGCCCAGCGCGAGAATGCAACAAATCCCAATGCCCGGTAGAAGAGAGCTCTCTCCATGACATTGCCGGCACAGGGAAGCTTGGCGGCGGTCCAGCGAAGTACAAACTCCAGGCAATGAAGTGGGGGATTATGCCCTCATGGTCGAGGAGGACAGCTGCTTCTGTCCCGAAGGCTATCAATTGTAGAGATGATTCTCTTCGAAGCCACGGCGGTATGTGGCAGAGTATGAAGGACCGCAAGAGATGTGTTGTGGTAGCGCAGGGGTTCTTCGAGTGGCTTAATGTGAGCACGAAAGAAAAAGTCCCGCATTTTATTAAACGACGAGACGGCCGTTTGATGTGCTTTGCTGGCCTCTGGGACTCGGTTGGGAATGAAGGTACAGTACGGGGTATCCCTACGAAATCTGTCAGCTAACATGGTCAAAGACACCGGAGACCAGACTTATACTTACGCAATCATTACAACCAATTCGAATCAACAGCTTCGATTCCTGCATCACCGGATGCCAGTCATTCTGGACGCAGATTCTAACGACTTTCAAGAATGGCTGCATCCCCCTCAACGCCGATGGAGCAATGATCTTCAATCCTTGCTTAAACCATTTCAAGGAGATTTAGACGTCTATCCAGTAAGCAAAGGTGTTGGAAAGGTTGGCCGCAGCTCGCCATCTTTCATCATGCCGTTGAGTGGTAAGGGAAAGGAGTACGATATAGCTCAGTTCTTCACAGATGCCACACATCTCCCAAACATGGAGAAGGGAAAGCTCGAAGGAAGAGGGAAGGTCGAGAAGCGTGAGAGCAGAGGTACCCAACCTGTCAGCCAGGCCGAGGCTAGACCTACGATGGAGAAGGGGACAGACAACCACAAGAAACACAAAATACCTGGCGATCATGATTCCCCTCCAACGAAGAGAACCCGTATCAAACCGGGCCCCGCAGGTGTTCAGAGAATCACGGATTACTTCAGCTGAAGAGTACTACTACACATCAAAGTCGACGTGTACATTAGGTTGAGTTGGACCGCCCTTCAAAGGATGCCAGTATCCCTTCTATTGCCGTGCGTGTTTGATGCCACGGATAGCTCTCTATTCCTGGGTTCATTGCTCCAGATCTGCACATCCTGTAGTGGTTTTGTTGTATTGTCATGGAATGGCTGTAGCATATGCATGGGCATCGTCTAAACCTAGCGGCCTGGGGAGAACTTGCAATCTACCTGCCTCGACCCTGCTCCAACGCCTCCCTGTTCTCGTCCCAGGAGAATAGCGAACCAAATGGGAAATGCTGTATGACGGGAAACTTCGATAAAACCTCGGCATTGAACATCTTGATCATGCCCTTGTTGATTTTGCCCCATCCATCCTTGATACCAGAGATGTCAAATAGCATTGGGCTGTGCTCCCAGAATGGACCCTTTTTCACATCATTGATGAATGCAACAGCTGAGAAGTACATGTTGACTTGCCTCATACTCTCGACAATGCTTGCATTTGTGACATCGCTCGGTTTCGGTGCGCCTCTCACGGAACCATCGGTGGGCATGGGTTCAACCTCGCTGTTGATCGGCCGAGTAAGCTGTGCAGAGCCGAAGATGTACGGAATGAACGAATGGTCATCCAAACCCCATACACCATGGGACCCCGCCGGTTCCAGGGTATACGTCGTTATCAGCTGCCTTACGATTTCGAGATACCTGAAGCAGTGAGTTGAGTGCGAGTATGCTACGTCCACCTGACTTACGGTTGTATCACTAGCAGCACAATCTCCCCTTCAATGTCCCCGCCCTGTATGCCGTCTTTGAAATGTCCTAGCTTCCATAGACATCCCAGAAAGGCAACAAAGTTGAGCTCATGTCCTGTCCCGTAGTCGAGGCGTTGTGAGCTGCCAAATGACCCGAGCAGGTAGCTCGCTACTTCGTCTTTGGCATGCCCATTACCTATTCGTAGGGTTTCTCCGAGCAAGCCATCGTTGAGCAACGTATCCAGCTCCTCCTGCAGGAGCTCGAACCACTTGCGGAAACTAACATTTCCAAATCGTTGTGAGCCGGGGGCTGGCGGTGCTTTGTCTATAAGATCGCGAATCCTAAAAAGGAGTGTTTGACATGATCGGATGGAAGCTGTGCGGGTAGACTTGGAGCCAAGCGGAAAGATTGTTGGAGTTGATGAGCCGGCGGGTTGCCGCGGGCAGACGGCATGGTTTAACTGGAGTATAAAGAGGCCTATATCCCGGTAGGCCGTACTGGCAAGAAACCTGCCCACATCATCGGGTTGATAGATGCGCTTGGTAGGAGTTTGAAAGTCAGGCGGCGAGGCAGGATCAATAATGGTAAGGGACAAATCCTGGGCGTGGGACATCTTCGAAATTGGCAGACAAGTAGGTAGGTGATAGGTAGTAATACAAACCAGGCGTCTTCTAATAGATCAAGAATATAAGGAGAGGTAAGTAAACTACTTATATTAAGTAAGCTATATTTAGGTTTTACTTTTTTATATATCTAGCTAGAATTATAATTTCTTTTATATACTATATTTTATATAGTATTATATAATTAATTTAAATTAATTTAAAATATAATATTTTAATAAATATATTAATTTATACTTTATAATATAACTCTAGTTTATTTATAAGTAAATAAATAATAAGAATAATAAGTAATAATAAATAGTAGTAAAATAAATACTATTTTAATATTATTTATTAATATATATATATATTTATATATTTTAAGAATACTAATTTTACTTTAATATACTTTAATAAGTACTACTTAATATTATAGTATATTTAGTAATCTTATGCCTAAGTTAGTATATAATATTATTTCACTTTTATAGTACGTAGGCATTTATGTATAATGTTTTAACTAACGAAGGTCGACGTTTCAAGATGATACTTACGTTCATGCTTAACAGCCTCGCTTCGCACACTTATCTCTGTACAGTCTTACATCTCCTGCTGGATACTCTCTTTCCAGTGCCCTGATGTGGCGGTAGACCTCGTGACGACTTCCCGCTCAGGAGGTGTTTAATTAACCCACCATCTGTTGCTGGGTTGAATTCAACTTATCGCTTGCGCATCTTGCTGCTGTGACCAACTCGAAGTTCAATCCTTGATTATCTCTGCTTAGAATCACGGAGCATAGCTGCACCGGCTTCTGCCCGGAGTCCTGCCTCCCTACAGCCCTCGCGCCACGCTCGATGATGGTATGTTCTCCAGTGTGCTCTGATGTCGGAACGTAGAAGACGCTTCGGAGTTGAAGGCAGCATGTAGAATGGAGCGCGTCGATGTGCCATGGCCGTGGTCAAGATCGAATCGTGCATAGTCGTGGTAGCAGCAATCTAAACACTGTATCCAAGGCTAATGGAAGCGGTAAACAGACATCATCTCGACTCCATGGCGACGTTGCCGGCACCCTTTCCACACGACGCGGCCACTCGAGCCAGCTCTCGATTTCGGACCCCAGCCATCACGTAACGGAAACTATCGGTAATCTCTACGATGAAGACGAAGACTTGAACTCCGAGGCGAGTCGCCCGCTGAGTTTCGTCACCGACCCTGCGTACGAAGACCAAGTTAGTCAAACACACCGACAACGCAACGAAAAGCCGCCACAGTTCATCAAAGCGTCCACTGTCTTCTCTCAATCATCACCAGACCAGCAGACGCGATCAAAACCCCACAATGGCAATGGCGGCTCGAAACCGTCTCCAACAGGTCTCTCCACCGGACAATACCAACGGAACGACCAGCTGGAGGAAGACTCGAGGCCGATCACGTCTCCCACTCTTTCGCTGCGAGGGGCTCATGCGCAAACGTCCGGGCAGCAATTCCCCCTGACCAATATAGATAACCCGAATGATATCGCTCAGGAGTTGAGCAACTTGCAGGCGTTGAGGCGCTTATCCATGGATGTTGGCAACAGTATTGACCCAGATATACCCCCAATGTCACTAGCAGCCATGCCGGCTGTAGCGCCGCGAGGAGGCGATGATGAAAACGATCCCTCGAGGTTGCTCTGGGTACCTGCCAGGGTACATCCAGAGCTGGCTCCAACTGAGTTCAAGACCTTCCTTGCAAGCCGGCTCCAGTCCATCCGGAGGAGATCCGGGGATTCGTTCCTCTCCGTATCGGATGAGAAGTATGGTGACGAGCAGGGTCCGATGGATTCTTCTTCACTGAGAAGGAAAAAGTCGTTGCTTTCTCGCCAAATTGACAGCTCGGACGAGCGAGCTCCCGAAGGATTCGCCAATGGTATGATGGACAAACCCGAGAGACAAGGCCTCAAGAATGGTCACCATGATCGAGAACTGAGTCTAGATGAACTAGTAAAAGACCCTTCAAAGGCAGTTGAGAGACTTGCTCAAGAGTCCCATAGCTATTCAGGCAGCTTAGAATCCGGGATGGATGACATACCTATCCTTGCTGTTGCACCCAGTAGCGGATTACGGAGATCAACTCGGACGACGTACCGCAAAGGAGGGAGCCTGCGATCTGGCGACAGAGCGTCGTTCTCGAAGCGAATGGCACAACGCCACCAAAGCGGTGATAGCATAGACTCTCCTGCTGCAGCTGCTGCTGACCCTTCTCGGGGGTATCCGCTGATCAAAGTGCACCCAGAGTCTTCATCGGAGACTTTTTCACGGCCGACTCGGCCGGATCGAAAACTTGACAAGAACCCGCAGGAACCATCTGCAACATCAACAGCTCCCGATCCTTCTTCAACTTCACGCTCATCTCAATTCCCCATTCGAGGGTCTTCTGCCGATCCCCCTGCTTCCGCCGACGATAATTTCGCCTCGGAGAATGTAGGTGCCTATGACGATAATCATCATCCAGACAGATTTCCACAAACTTCCGCTCAGACTGCCGCCCCAGCGGAGGGGCCTGGGCTAGAATCTGCGGCAGGCGGTATTGGCAACGAACCAATCGGCCGCTCGAATCACCGCTCCCTATCACGCAGTAGCAAGCTCGAAGACAGCAGCTCTGGGAAACTGTCTAATTCCGCCACAACGCAGACCGGCGCAGTTCCACTCAACACGCCGAATGTTAATGCCAACCGCGCGGATGTCGCCATCGTTCCTCCGGCGCAAACGCGCGATGAAAAACGAGGGGACAAGAAGGCGAAGAAAGACAAGGACGAGGATTCTCACAACTCAAGTAGATCTGGCAGCGCATGGAAATGGCTCAAGGGCGTGGCGGACGACAGGGACAAGAAGAAAGACGAAAGCAAGAAATCTCGGCATAAAGCACCGTCCGAGAAGGCCCAGGACAACGTGCGGTTGGACGTCATTCAAACCTCGCTTGAGAAAACTGCCACCAAGGGGCGAGAAAGCTTGGTCCTTGACCGGGAAAGCCTCGACAATAAACTTTCAGAGGAACGGAAGAAGGACAGTCATCGAAAGAGTGATTCGAAAAAGGAAAAGGATGGAAGCCTGTTCTCTTCCATCTTCGGCGGCAAGAAGCGGGAAGAGAAAGAGAAAGAGAAGAAACAAAAACACCAACAACTGTTGCACGTTCCGGAAGACACCGTTCCTTACAAGCCTCTGCAGCCAGATGTCGATTACAACTGGAGCCGTTTTCCGCTCCTCGAAGAACGCGCCATCTATCGGATGGCACACATCAAACTAGCAAACCCTCGCCGCTCTCTCCACAGCCAGGTCCTTCTCAGCAACTTTATGTACAGCTATCTGGCAATTGTACAAGCTATGCATCCGCAGATGAATGTTCCAGTATCGCCCCAGCAAAAGCGACTGGAGGAGGAGGCACGCCGTAAACGGGAAGAGGAAGAATACTTGGCTCAGCGTGAAGCGCAAGAAGAGGGAGACGAACATGACCAGCAACGGAGACTTGAGCAGTACGACTTTGATTATCATCGCGTAGGTCGCCCTTCCCTCACAGGTTGGAGGTATGCTAAACATCTAGCAGACAACGGTGCAATATGCAGATTCCAGTTCCAACCAGCCGGTGGAGTATGTGGATGACGCTCAGATATATGAAGACGATCATATACACGACGACCATGGTGGTTACGACGCTGACGATGCGGGCGGCTATGGCCAGGAGGTGAAAGATTACTATCGGTATCATGATGTAACGGACCGACATAGTAGCCAGGATGGCGTATGGTGATGCTTGATTCACGCATCCAGCGTTATTTCAATCTCAGAGATCCGCATGGCCACGCCAAACTTACGTACTCTGCGTCCAGGAGCGCGGGGCGAAGCTACGTAAGTCTTTCTCACTCTCTCACTTCTCTCTTACACATACACATGCTCTCTCCGCCTCCCCTATTTACTTTCTCATCTTATACTTCTTTGACCTCGTCCCGTTTCTTGGAAGGGTGGGATGATTGAAGAACATGGAAGGAAATCTAGTATAAAGTGGCGTTTGGGCGTTTGGGCGTCTCGTGATTGATTCCTGGTCATCGGAGGTGTGAGTCGTTGGTGTCAATGTAGGCTCAGATGTAGATACTCTGGTCATTAGTATTTGTTGGGAGGGAAACAATTACGGGGGCTGAGGCTTTCGAGCATACTGACAATGGCGTTTTTGCTGAGCCACGAGGCGTCGAGTGAACAGCACAGTAGCTACACTCCAGTTGTATAATTGTCGCGCCCTTCGCACCTAGGCAGCCATATCTGGCCCAGATGCACCGTGCCTTGCTCTCTTAAGCATCCATCTGTTGTATAGCGATGGAACAGTGTGGCTTAAACCTTTGATTTCACGAAAACAAAAAGAAGTCGGTTGCCATGCAGGGCCCTTCCCAACAGCTCCAGGCTGGCGTTGACTCACATCGACAGGCTGAAGAACAAGTCGACCGCAGTGTGTGACATCACATAGCAAAGTCGAAGGAAAAAAAAAAAGCAATTAATTGAGTTTGTAGCATCTGACAAGGCTGTATGCCTGACCTGATAGTGTTGGTCGGTGATATATCTACTGCTTCTCTTCCGGTTTGGGAGTAGGCAGTTTGAAAGTTTCGGGTTTGCGATCTTCGCCTGTTCCGACTTGTTCCCAGGCACTGGATCCACCTTCGAAGTTTCGGAAAGCCTGGGTAAGTTCCAAAGGCTCGGTGACAATCCGTTTCTTCTCCTCGTCGTAGCGAATTTCAGTGTAGCCCGTGAGGGGGAAATCCTTCCGTAGAGGATGACCCTCGAATCCATAGTCCGTCATGATGCGCCTTAGATCGGGATGTCCAGTGAAGAAGACTCCGTATAAGTCGTAAACTTCCCGTTCATACCAGTTGGCACCGCTGAAAAGGCTGGTGATGCTCGGCACCGGCGATGATTCGTCCGCGTAGGTCTTGACTCGGATTCGTGAGTTGTATCGCACGGAGAGCAGGTTGTAGACAACCTCGAATCGATTACTGCGTGTTGGGTAGTCGCATGCGGTGATGGTGCTGACCTGGGTGAACTCTGCAGCAGTGTTGTCTATGAAACCCGCTGGTTAGGTTCTGGCAAAGTAGTGGGAAGTGGCATACGAACACTTGAGGAAAGAAAAGACCGGAATGACCCCAGCTGGAGAGATGTAGATGGTGAGTTCATCCTTCCAGACGGAGAACTGCTGGACGTATTTTGGGAGGCATCCCATCAACCAGGTTCCGTATCGATGGAGATTGTCCGCCTTGCTTTGGTACTTGGCAGCTGGGTTGATGACCGGCGCTTTGAGAGTTCCAATGGCCTCTCTGGGGGCTGTTCGCATGTTCTGGGAATCCCGAGGCACCGCGACCATCCGAGGAGACGAGACCGACATTGCTCGCGTCATCTGTCCGGCACGGGCTCGCGTCAAGGCCCTCACAGGCTCAAGAGCTGAGCCCGTAGTCGCTTTCCATGAAAGCCGGCTTGCCATAGCGAATTGCCTGTCGGGATGCAATGGCCGCGAGGATTGATGTGAACCGGTGGGGGGTTGTGGAATTGTTCAATGAAGCAAGTTAGTAGCTCACATCCAACTGCTTTTCTGGGCAATTTGCCGGCGATTTGCCGGAGAAAATCGTCACTTTACTTACAGAGAGGCATGGCATAGTGGGACATGGATCACGTGCATGCAGTCCCCTTGGATCCGTGCCTACCTAGCCAAGTGGTTTGACTTGTCCCACACCAAGCTTTGAACAAACATCCTCAACGACTATCCACCAGTTGGCCGGACACGATCACGATTTCTCATATTCCCGACATCAGCACGCTGCTTCATCGCAAACATGGCGCCTCAAGACTCCTTCATTGAAGAAGATGAAGATGTCTGGTATGTACACTTGCTCAGACGTTCCCATGCACGTGATGATGTGCAGAAATTTGACAAAAGACCACTCTCTGACGCTGTCACAGCCCGCTTTGCATCGAAGAGTTCGACTTGTCCGACCGGAACTTTCGACCTTGTCCCTGTGGCTACCAGGTAAACATCCACTGCGGCTGATAGCCTCATCCTCTTCTGACACAACCTCCTCTGACGCAGTGTATAGGTCTGTCAGTTCTGCTTCAACAACATCAAGAATAACATGAATGGTCTGTGCCCGGCATGTCGACGGCCCTACGACGAGAAGACCATCCAGTGGAAGGTCGTGACACAAGAAGAGTAGGTCAGGGACTCATACTACTCTTTCCTCATAGGCTAACTGGGTCAGGGTCGCCGAGTTCCGTGCGAATATCCAGAAGAACCAGCGAAAACGAGCTCAGGAACAACGTCAAAAAGAGGTGCAGAAACGTGAAGCCGAGAAGGAGAATCGCAAAAACCTCATTGGAGTCAGAGTCGTGCAGAAGAATCTCGTCTACATCACAGGCCTAGCGCCCACAGTCCGCGAGGATGAACTACTCAGGACGTTGAGGAAGCCTGAATTCTTCGGGCAGTACGGAGTGATTCAAAAGATTTCGATTAGTAATCGGAAGAGCTCGGATGGCCAGCACCATTCTCTGGGCATCTATGTCACTTTTGAAAAGCCCGAAGAGGCAACAAGGTGCATCCAAGCTGTTCACGGATCACAGAATGGAGACAGGATACTGAAGGCCCAGTACGGTACCACCAAGTATTGCTCGGCATGGCTGAAGAACGAGAAGTGCAACAACCCAGGCTGCATGTTCTTACACGAACAGGGCGATGAAGAAGATAGCTATACGCGTCAAGACCTGTCATCCATGAACAGCATCCATACACAAAGGCCTCTGCCCGGTGGCAACAGTACCTCTTATCGAACAACTCCCCGACAGCAAGCCTCGCAGCCGACTCTGACGCCGGTTTCTCAATCAATGGCACGCACTTCAAGCAAAGAGGGCTCAGACTACGGACTTGATGGCTCCGCTCTACCTTCGTCGGCCAACTGGGCACGAAATCCTCAACGCAGCCGGAGAGGCAGCCATGCCACGAGTGGCGCTCCATCTAGCCCTGCTATTTCAGCTTCTTTACCTACCACGAACGCACTTGCCCAAGAAGCTGCGGGGGCTGCAGCAACCCCCCCTCCTGCTCAGCAAGCAGAAGAAGACAAGATCTCAAATCCAGACTCTGCTGAAGCACCGCAGCCCCAATCGTCAAATAGCCCCCTGGCGAACATTCTCCGGGCATTGCAGAACTGCACGTTGTCCAACTTGGTAGCGCCGCAAGTCAACGAACTGGGGCCTCCTTTATTCGATATTCGAGGTGGTAAGAAGCGAAAGGAAATGCGCGAAGATGACGACGCACGAATCAGTGGGGACCAGAAGAATGCGGCTGAAGGATCGGCCCAGCCAGAAGGTGAAGCGGAGACGGGCGGCAGCCTTGCGCTTGGCGGTGAACCCGAAGAACGCGAAGTCATCGGCGACGGACAAGCATTTGAGCACCGGCATATCAACTCATTCCCTCCGATTCAAAGAAGCAATGCCGACACCCTCTTTGGTCCTGCGCTCAATGGTTCGAATTTCAACCCAGGTACTGGCCAGATGGGTCGGGGGATTACACCCCAGCATCTGATGTCACTACGCCCTCAATCTGGGTTCAGCGAGCAGGTCCCTTCAAGCCTTTCTGGCCAAGCCGTGTTCCAGATTCAAGGCCACAACCGTCAATCCTCTCGATTCGGCTTCATGGCTGACAGCCCGCCAACGTCGACCAATCTCAAGTTTGCTACGAATTCGAGAGTCATGGGCCAGCAATCGTCCATGATCCCAAGTGCGTTACAGTCCGCAGGCAACGGACACTTTTTTGGCAGTTCCATGCCGGCGCCACCACCGGGACTCAAATCTACCAATACGCCGCCAAATCTTTTTGGCCAAGGATTTGGTGTTTCCGGATTTGGCACTGCCACGAAGGACTCATCTGGCGATTTGTTGCAGAGTTTAATTAGCAGGAGCCGAGGCAGCGGCAACCAGCCTCATGATGCTGGAAAGCGTGAGTACATGATCTCTTCTTTTTCTAATCAGTATCCACCACCCTCAACCTCTACCCCAGCTCCTACTTCTGGCCTTTTGGCATCGCTCTACGGGAATCACCCCGGAGCATTCCAAGACTTTGGCTCGAAGCAGAAGAAGAAGGGGAAGAAGCATAGACATGCTAACACTTCCTCCTCGGGGGGGAGTGGTCTAGTGGATCTTGCGGACCCGAGTATACTGCAGGCGAGGATGCAGCACCAAACGCAAAGCAACACCGGAGTCAATCAAGGAGTTTTCAGCGGTCAGAGCCAAGGTGGGTATGTCCCGAACATGATGTATAATTCCAGTTATGCCCGGTGGTAGCATGACCATGGGCGTCACATGAGATTTTGATATCCATTTCACTTTTTTTTATGCTGTACGAGAGGGGCGCTCGAGGGGACAGGCATTTGAGGTCAGGGTCGGTTTTTATGGATTGGCGTGGCGTACCTTGGTTCCGGCGCCTATAATCTCTCTCTCTCTTCCCTTGGGACTCGAGCCGTCGGGGGGGTAACCCTCATCTTCAATCCCGCCATCTTTTTTCTTTCTCCCATCAACTGCGGACCGGGTTCCGTGGTTCTGACGCAAGCCGAGTATCCAGTAAGACACACCATCATCGTCTTCCACACAAGTTCTCCTGTATATTAACAGATTGCATGGGGTCTCCTCGCCTAGAGACTCCCTGGGTCGCAATATATCACCATACCTGTCATATACTCATGTTTCCTCTTCCTTCCCCTCGTTATTCCCCCTGGAAGACGATGATGGAGGTTGTAGGATGGCTCTCTTTGCATCGTGTTATGAAACTCCTCGTCCCGTAGCACCGCTACCCTGTCATTGCCCTTATGTTAAGCTTTCCTTGATCGCACATTTGCTGATGTGTTCTTTAGACCATGATCTTCAGTTGCCGGATGACGCCCAGCTATCCGTGGATGCGCTTGTTTCAGACGATCCGTTACCAGCCCTGGCGTCGCCTCCCGTCGTCGAGGGAGACTCTCGCCCTCTGGCTTCTCATCCAGCCAGCACTGATACGCTGGATCGCTCAAACCAAGACGCACCGAATCAGGGTCAGCCACAGCGTGCGAATGCGATAACGGCTACGCCCCATGTCTCATCCCTCAGCCCACCTTACAATCTAGGATTATCCCTTCCGGAGTCTTCAAAATCGAACCTCATCGACAAAGAAGTTGATATCCGCACGACAGCTTCCACAGCAAAGGATTTCTCAACACCTCTTGTCCCCTCGGCAAACAGCGGTATTCTTCAGGAGAAAGACTTTCCTGCGTTAGGCGCGCCAAGGGCAAACGAAGTCATGGGCGCCGGCGTCAGCCTAGGTGCTTCCAAGACAGTTGCGTTGAAAAGCATACCACTGGCCAGGAGACGAAGCGATAGAACCCCCGAGGCCCAAGATGAGGACACAGGACCTATCGCCAAGGTGCCTGAACCTCGCTTGGCAAAGGGCAGTGACCTCAAAGTTGCGGAACAGACAGTAGCCTCCCCTGCTGGAACCACTCTCGTTTCTCGGCCGGTTGACGGGCTCGTCAAGTCCGATGAACCGGCAGAAAATGCTAGGTTTCCACCCCTGCCTACTCCGACAACTGGCAGTGGCGTGTCTATACCTTCGCGAGCTATACCGAAGACGTTGAGAGTGGTCCCTTCATCAATCAAAGCAGAGGCTCGCTCTGCTTCACCATCACCTGGTCCAATATCCAGTCCCGCGGCAGGGAAGCTGGCCCAATCACAGCGGCCTGGCACTCCAGCTAGCGAGATGATCAGTGACACAGCTTCTGTTACATCATTCTCGGTCTCGATATCTCGGGCTGGATCTCCACCCCTGAGCAGAGTTGGCACTGCTCCCATACGAGGGACTACCAAGAGCCAGCAGCGCAAGCAGCGCAAAGATGTCCTGAAGCAAGAGACCAAGATCATAGCTGAAGCACCCAAGGCAGACACTGCAGAGCACGCCCCCGTCATTGGGCGGAAGAAGAAACAAAAGAAAGAAAAGCCCCCTAAAGAAGCAAATGCCTCGTCTGCAGCAGCCACTCCCTCTGAAACACCAAAGACAGAAGTTTCAGTTCTTTCCAAAGGTGAAGGGAGACAGGTGGCTGTTGATCATGATAGAGTCTCGAAGACGGTTAGTACGGCAAGTTTGCCGCATGAAAAGCAGGATGCTCGAAAGAACTTGCCGCAAGAGGCAAAGCAGGCACCCGCCTCGTCATCGCCCACGCCTGCAACGCCCAAAGCAACCGAGTCAGCGGACAAGTCACCTGAGAGACCACAGTCGAGCCCTGCGTCTGTCTTTGCCGATATAAAGGACTCGCTCTGCACTGCAGCACCAGAAAAACTGCAGCTGCTGAAGCCCGTTTCCAGCAATTCATCCCGGCCAGAGCACAACCCGTTGAATCCATCAGGCAAGCGAGAAGAGTGCAAGGAGAGCACTTGCAGATGTGGTGAAATGCAAGACGCTGATCTTGCGGCGCTGCGTGCCGGAAAGCCTGTGCGCAAACAGTTCCATACCGACGGCAGCCGCATGCTCATCACCCCTCACGGGGATTGCATTCGCGGGCTCACTCCGGAAGAAGAGGACACCTTTCTGGCGCTGCAAACCGCCATTGCTGCGACGGCAGAGAATCCTGCTGCATTCGTGGCACCAAGACACCAGCCGAGTAGCGGCGCTTTCTCACTCATCAAGGGTCGAGCCGTCCCCAACGGACGGCCGAACATCTTCCCGTCTACCATGCAGCCTCAGACGCAGGATCCGATTGGCAAGCTCCAAAGGGAGGATGCCCTAAGCTACATCAACCAGTATGTGTTGCCGAGGCTGAGCCTCGGGGCTACAAGTATGGGATTTCCAAAGGGAGCATCTTCGACTCGTGACTCAGCGAGCCTCAACTCTCTGGCGCCCTACTTCTACGGTCCTGATGCTGCCGCTGGTGTCGGCATCTACAGCTCGCCAGAAAGTGCTCGGGCTATACAAGATTTTGCCGCCCCAGGGATGTCGCTTGACGAGATTGGTAAAGGAGCGGCAGCCAGCTCGATTGGGAACATGCCCCTGATGAGCGTTGAAGATGCCGAGGCAGCTCTGACGGCGGCCAAGAAGGAGACCGAGAAGCTTGAAAAAGGCCTGAACTTGGTTATCAAGCGGAATCGTCGCCTCTTACTCGGCGCTTGATTTCTCTTATCTCACCCATGGGAGAAAAAGCTGCTTGCGGAAATCATGAGGACTCAGATGGAAAAAAGCCCAATACAGAAAAGTAGATGTATTATTATATGTAGAGATAGCAGGTGGATCTACCTAAAAGCAGCCTTGACCTCTGCCCTGGGCCACTCAAAGATCACCTCACCACCATAGACATCCGTTATGATCCTACCTATCCTGCCTTCAACGCTGGTGTAGAATTCCTCGCACTCTTTGAGCACCCGCACAACCAAGCCTCGACTGAGGGTTGGGTCATCTGCATCTCCGAAATGCTTCTCCACGCGCTTCCGTAGAGTCTCGATCCCCTTCCGCACCTCCTTGGCGTCATACGAGCCCAGCACCTTATTGAAGGCAGCCTTGTTGTTCGAGGGCTGTCGCGCAATTGCCATTGCCGACTTGCCGGTCTGCAGCTGCGCCTCGATGTTCTCAATCTGCTCCAGGAGCCTGCCGAGCGGCCGCCGCATCACTGTGTTCAGATACAGTGCCATGTGCTCATGGTATTCGGTGTTGGCTTGCGCTTTCCAATTCTCTATGACTTGCAGGCCGCGAGTATCGGTCTCCTCCAGGAAGTGATTCATGTTTTCGATCAGAAGGATGTGGAAGTTGAGCGCCTCCTTGTCCTCTGGATCGGCTGTCCCACTGGCGACTCCGACAGCAGGATGCTCGCGCGCAATCACCATCAGTGACTCAAACATCGTCTTCAGGATGCGATCATACTCCCGATTGACGGTCCGCCGCAACACCAGGTTCTGGTCCAAGCCGGCGACCATGTTCTCCACGGCGGCCATGAAGGCGGGGAATATACGTATGAACGATATAACGCCCTTCCGCTTCTTGATCTTGACTTTTGTCTCCTCGATGGCGCGTATCTGTTCGTCAACAAACTTCCTGAACTGTCCTTCCAGCGACGCATGCAGTTTCTGTAGAAGAGCGTTCAGGAAATCTTGGTTGGATTGCCCCATTTCAGACAGCTTCCTCTCGAGCGTGGCGAGCACTCCCACTCCTTGACTAAATTTTTGATTAGCATTATTTGACGTTGCAATTCGCAGTAACTTCACTCACAGTGGATCTTGCGCAATGGCCCATTCCATCAACCTTCGCAACTCTGCCTCGAGGAATGCAAAGATAGCCTCCATCGACCGCGTGACGCGGCGGGCAAGTTCTCGGTCGGGCTCCATGAGCCTGTGCCGCTTCAGATCGCCTCCTCGGCGGTCCCGAGGTGGGCATGCTGCGACCGCCTCTGGAAAGTCCGTTTGCTCCAGCGTAGTGGCGTGGAAGAAGTCGATGATGAAGTTTTGTTCCATCTCGACCAGGGGCAAGAGATCCTCCAGGACCCCCGAAAAGACCTCGTAGGGCAAGCTTCGAGAATCCGAGCTGCCCTTTTCAACGTGCGTTCTGGTACCACCGTCTGCCAGCGGTGACCGCAGAGCCTTGGCCAATGTCTGGCTGCGTTTGACGGTGAGCTTTCTGGCGGCCGTTGCCACGCCTTCCTGTTGTTTCTCAGACTGGGACGAGAATATAACCTCTGCTTCATCTCCCGTCAATTTCCTCGCGTTCTTTCGCCAAACAGAAATCACATGCTGAAATTCATGCTTATACACGGGGGAGCTCTTGTCTTGGTAAACCTGCAGAAGGCGATTCCAGTTTTCCAGATCGACATCTCTCGCATAGAGCATCAAGGGGCTGTACTTCCACAGAAGATCCCTCCCAATGCTGTGGTGTGCGGGATCAACCTTCTTGGAGAGAGCGCCGTCCAGTGCTCGCTTCGTCTCGACATAAGCCTCTCCGAATTGGCCCGTCATGAAGTCCAGTAGTCGTGTCATGAAGTACCTGCTTTCGTGCAGATACATTTCTCGCTTTTCTTGTACGATCCTCATCTTGCCGTAGTTGCTGTTTAGCCCCAACGTATGATCAGCGTCCAAGGCGGTGTCCAAAGACTTTCCAGTGTCGTCACCCCCCAGTGAGGGATCAATCTTCATCATGGCCCTGAAGAGAGTGACAAGGGCGAGCTCCACCTCTTCCAGGCCACTATAGCTGTCCAGCGGTGCCTGTTGAAGTGCCTGGAGATCGTCGGAGGTGATTGCGCATGTTTCCAGCAACGATTCCAACTCTTTTCTCAGCAGCTTCTGGTTGGCCGTCTGTACTTGAAGGCCCTGGCCCTGAGCCTCGATATAGGCAATGTCATCTGAGAGAGTCTTCGGAAATCAGCTTCGAGATTCATATGTGGGCGCCTGAGAAGGGGATGAAGGGGGTTGAGACGATGGAAGAAGAACATGATGAAACAGAGGCTTACCGAGAGCTCCACTGAGTAGAGCGTGAGCAGATTATCCAGCTCTTCGCATTCACCCATGGCAAGGTCGATTCCTCGTTTGATAGTATTTACCCTCTCGTCTTCTTCTCGAAAGCGTGCTAACCACCCTCCCGCCTGGACTGTGTTTAATTCTCGCTCTAGATCATTGCCTATCTCGTCCATGTTCAAGCAATGCATCTGGTCACCAGGAACCCAACCAAACAAGTCCAGCCATTTGCCGAACTCTTCACTTCGATCATCAAGTATGATTGGGTCAATACCCATGCTCTGAAGGTACCTAGCATCTTGCCCAACAACGGCGGGTCGACGAGAGGTCTCCTTCGGAATAGCCGCGTCCTTCTCGGCTTCATTGAGCTCCTTGGCCAGTGCTTGTGAGCCACCAGTCTTGTTCGATTCGGGGACCAGTATTTTGACCTCCGGAGTTGCCAAATCACCAGTGACTGGTTTTTGGGCCTCCACTCCCGAGAGATTTGTATCGCGCGATACCGGTCTAGGCGGCGCGGGAACAACGCTCGTGATACCGTCAGGGCCTTCATTTGCCTTGGCTTGGATTTGGCGCAGGCGTTCTCCAGCTCCTCCCGGTCGTGGACGGAAAGCATTCGCAGCAGACGCAGCCTTCCAGAAGGCACCGGCAACATCTCCTTTGGAAATCTTGGATTTGATCATAGGGCCTAAACCAGGACGAGTTTCTTCTGCGAGTTCGTTGGCTGATTTTTCAGGGGTACCGGCATCGTTCGGTCCTAGTTGAGCGGGCGAGCTTGTACCTCCTATTGAGGTAGAAGCTGGATCTTTGGCGGAATCATTGTTAGCAGTAATGCTCCCTGATTTCTGATCCACATCGTCGGATGGCTCCGCTGGAGGTGGCGGTTTCTCATCAAGGCTCGTTCGACTAGCAAAAGCTATTCCTGGCTGCAGCACAGATGGGATTGCGGGAGAAGCAACTCGATCGATGCTCCGCGGCGGTGGCATCACCGGCTCTCTCTTGGCCGTCGAGCTCATCAACGGGGCAGGAACCAGATCCCTATCTAGCGGCCTTGACGGATCCATGGGGGGGCGCCTCCGTGCAGGAGGCACTTTGTCCTCCTGCAAGGGGCGCGATAGTGGAGGTACAGAATCGGGAGCCGAGTCGGAAGCATCCCGAGCTTCGCTCAACCCACTGAGACCACTTGGTCCGCTCATGCCACTGCGGGAGCGCGGAGGGAGGCTCGACGTGTCATCACCTTTGGTCGCGGAGGAATTGGCAATGGAGTCTTGACTTTTGTTGTTCTGGGTCGTCCATCGAGGCACAGATCGCTCTCTGGATGCGGTAGAATCAAAGCTACCCGAAGGAGACATGGTTTCGTTTGGCGAAGGTCGGACAAGAGGAGATGGTCTGGGATATCGCGGGCCTTCTCCAGGACCGGGTTTGGACGCGGCTGAGGACGTGGTGATGGCTTGTTGGCTTGTCGTTGAGTCGATCATTTGCTGCCGAGGCGGAGTGCCGGTTGGCCGCTTGCCCGCCCCTAGAATTTGGTCCAATTCCCTCTGGTCGAACCCTGACAGCTCGGGTAATTTGCCTCCTGTATATTTGCCGAATATCTTCACCAGGCTCGCAATGAAGAACTTCTTCTCCTTCTCGGTCTGAGCTTGCCAAAAATATGGCTTCCCCAGCGTGACGAGAAAGCCAGTGTCCCCAGCCCATTCTCGCAGATTTGGGCTTACCTTGGGCCCGGTATAGGATTCGATGTGGGAGAGGTCGTCGAGGTTCCAAGTCTTGCCGATTGAGAAGGTCCCGCTGCTGTTTTCCTTGGCCTTGTGAACTCGGACCCTTCCGGATTTGCGTACCGCTACGACAATGATTCTCGGCTTCTCCGTGTTGAGGCCCCGGGCTTCAGGAGGTGGCGGCATCGACGAATGTGAGGAGAATTCCGTGACGCGAATATGAGTGATGTAAGTCTCGTGAACTGTGATGCAAGGTCAGTGGGAGAGCATTCCAAAAGAAGCATCTTCGTGGTCCGGCCTCACGCAAGCCATCGATATCCTTTTTGCTGAAACAGCTGTCAATAATCCGACGTTTCTCGTCTTCGAACCGCTCCGCCCTGTTGGCGGCTGCGTTGGAACCAGTCGCGCTGGTGGGATCCATCTTGGCACCCAGAGAAAGGACCGCTGATGAGGTTCATGGATCAGGCCAACGACTCGAGCAAGCGGTTCGGTTCCAACATTGTGTGCAAGCTGTGACGCGTGCAGGTATTATCGACAGCGCTCCGTATGATGAAGCCGCAAGGTCACTGCTAGTCGCATTCGGGGTGAGGTGCTCCACCGCCGGCTCTCCATGTTCAGGGTACAAAAGCTGTTTAAGGAGTAAAGACGCTAGCCATATGTAATCATACTATCTAAGCATACCACCAAGACCACTATAATTTTATATATATCAGAATATATATTTCTTTTATAGTTTAAACTTAAAAATGTTTTTTTTTAAAAAAAATTATATATTCTATTAAAATATAATACTTTATAAATATAATAATCTATTTTTTATTTAGTTAATAACTAAATAAATATATAAGGTTTCTCTAGGTTTTGATATCAGTGACGTGTAGCAAACTCGAGTCTCCCCTCCTTAGTAATCATAGCTGTGCCAGCGTCCTTTGTAAATGTCTCAGGCCGGAAATCGAGCCAAACACATCAGCCAATCAAACAGCCCCATTATCAAATCCCCAATTCAGAGACTGTGCCACCAATCTTCCTCCCAGCTCTTCGCTCTGCGACCCTCCGACCCTCCGACCCTGCGATCAATCGCAACGAGCACCATGCTGTCCGCCAGAGCAACTTCAAAGAAGGCAATAAGTCTCTCGCGGGGCGCCACGAGAGGCTTGGCTACCGTCCAGGATGGAGGCGCCGCCCGAACCTATGGTGGGCTGAGGGACCAGGACCGGATTTTCCAGAACCTCTATGGGCGATACCCTGCCGACCTCCAAAGCGCCAAGAAGATGGGCGATTGGCACAAGACGAAGGAGATTCTTCTGAAGGGAGACGAATGGATCATCAGCGAAATCAAGGCCTCTGGCTTGCGTGGCCGAGGCGGCGCTGGCTTTCCTTCCGGTCTCAAGTGGGTATGTCATCATCCTCGATCTCAAGTTGGGCCTTGACGAGTCTCTAACCCGCAGGGGAAACAGTCCTTCATGAACTTCAAGGGCTGGGAAAAGGACACGAAGCCGCGGTACCTGGTGGTCAATGCCGACGAGGGCGAGCCCGGCACTTGCAAGGACAGGGAAATCATGAGGAAGGACCCCCATAAACTCGTCGAGGGATGTCTCGTCGCTGGTCGGGCGATGAACGCTACCGCTGCCTACATCTATATCCGTGGCGAATTCTACCACGAAGCCGCCATCCTCCAGAATGCGATCAACGAAGCTTACTCGGCGGGCCTCATTGGCAAGAACGCCTGTGGCTCTGGATACGACTTCGACGTCTACATTCATCGCGGTGCTGGTGCCTACGTCTGCGGAGAAGAGACCTCCTTGATCGAGTCCATCGAAGGAAAGCCCGGAAAGCCACGACTCAAGCCGCCCTTCCCTGCCGCGGTCGGTGTCTTCGGATGCCCCTCGACTGTGGCCAACGTGGAAACTGTTGCCGTTGCCCCAACCATCTGTCGCCGTGGAGGAAGCTGGTTTGCTGGGTTTGGCCGCGAGCGCAACCAAGGCACGAAGCTGTTCTGTATCTCGGGCCACGTGAACAACCCTTGCACCGTCGAGGAAGAGATGTCGATCCCTCTCCGCGAGTTGATCGAGAAACACTGCGGCGGAGTCCGAGGAGGCTGGGATAATCTGCTCGCTGTTATCCCTGGCGGCTCCTCGACGCCCATTCTGCCCAAGAGCGTCTGTGACGACCAGCTGATGGATTTCGATGCCTTGAAGGACAGCCAATCGGGTCTGGGAACAGCGGCTGTGATTGTCATGGACAAGAGTGCAGATGTTGTTCGTGCCATTAGCCGCTTGAGCCACTTCTACCGGCATGAGAGCTGCGGCCAGTGCACACCATGCCGCGAAGGCAGCAAGTGGACGGAGCAGATTATGAGCCGGTTTGAGAAGGGCCAAGGGCGAGAGAGGGAAATCGACATGCTCCAGGAGCTGACGAAGCAGGTCGAGGGTCACACTATCTGTGGTAAGTACTGCCCCATTCTCCGCCGTATCGTACGTAACTTGCTTATTCTGACGTGTTTGTTTTCCTCTTCAGCTCTTGGCGAAGCCTTTGCCTGGCCTATCCAGGGCCTCATCCGCCATTTTAGACCCGAGCTGGAAGCTCGGATGGAGAGATACGCCAAAGCCGCAGGGGGTCCGGCTCTGGCTGGTGGGTGGGAGCATGATTCAAAGGCTCATGGGAAACTGGTTTCTCCTGGTCAATAGACGATGGCAGTTCTTATTCATAGATCTTTCATTGGAACGATGCCGATAAAGGGTTGCTTGGGCGAAAGTGCACCAGGGGTTGCGCCAAGTTCGATATCGTGTCTTAATATGTACAAACAAGAAAGAGAAAAAGAGAAAAAACATTGAAATGTAGATATGGTTCAGATATTCTTCTCGATTAGAGGAACTTCTACTATATACACGCTCGGAATCGAGCCCCTACTGAAAATCACAGCCGTCTCCTCATGTGAGAGTGTAACCGCCATCAACGCGAAGTTCGGCGCCGGTTACATAGCGGCTGGCATCGGACAGCAGGAAAGTCACTGGGCCCATCAGATCCTGAGGCTGCCCCATCTTGCCCTGGGGAATGAGCGACACCCATTTCTGCTTCAGATCAGGTTTCTCATCCAGGATTTTCTCGGTTCTAATGAAGAATTGAAGAATTGGAGTCAGCCGGCCGGGGTCACGGCTTATCAAGGACAGTGCAGGTTGGGTTCACTCACAAAGCCGTCAGCATGTATCCCGGCGAGAGACAGTTGACTCGGATGCCGGCATGTGCCCACTCGACGGCGAGCGAAGCCGCGAGATGGCGAACCGCCGCCTTGGAGGCGTTGTAGGGCCTGGTGCAGTTCACCCCGTTAGCTTTTCTTACTCTTCGCTCCCTCATGTCTCCTTTTCTGCAAGGCACTCACGCTTGAGGCTGGGGGACGTTGACAATGGCCCCCGACATGCTGCCGATCATGACCATGCTACCGGGGCTCTTCCTCTCCATGAGGTGACGGGCAACGGACGTAGCGAAGAGGTACGTGCCGTCGACATTGACGCCCCAGAGCTTCCGGAGTCGATCAATGGGATAGTTGGTGGCCTCGAAGTTCTCGGTGAAGCCAGCCGAGGTGACCAAGTTGTCAATCTTGCCATGTTGCTGGATGATTTCAGCAATGCACGCCTCAACGGATTTGGCGTCCGAGACGTCGGCGTAATGCGCCGTCACTTTGGGAATGCTAGATGGGGGGATCAGCTGTCTGTATGTTACATACACGGAGGCCGAAGCAGCCGCTGCAAGAAAACGCCATTACGCTCACTCACCGTTTCGCGTTGGGGTTCTCTTTGATGAAGGCATCCACAAGCAGTTTTGTCTGCTTCTCAGCCTCCTCCTCTGTCCTTGCGTCAGCGGTCTGGCCTGGAGCACTAGCAACCCGGAATTGGCACGCAGAATCTCACTGTTCATGTCGACCAGCGCCAGGTCGGCGCCCGAGAAGACCATTCCCTGGCCAATCACCAGTCCCAGGCCTCGTGCGCCTCCAGTGACGACGCCGACGTTTCCGTCAAGGGAGAAGTTGGCAAGCGTAGGCTTGACATACTGGCCGCCGGTGCCGAGGACGGGCTCGCTGCTGGGAAGCTCGTGCTCCGGAGGATACTCAAACTCGACTTCGGCGTCTGTTCGCGAGTGACTGCCGGGCTTGTCCTGTCGCGGCGGCGGCACACTATGGAACTTTCTAGCCGTGGCCAGCGGCAGGCGTCTGGCGGGTGCGGAAGCGGTTCGGCGAGCCGCAAGCCGCAGCATGAGCGTGGACGATTTCAGCGCAGCAGCCATTGTGTTCTGAGGGTTGGAAAGAGGATGTTCGTGGGCGAGGAGCTCACAGGTGGCGAGAAGGGGGATGCTATATATACGCGTGTCTACACTACTACTGACTCTACTGCTGCTGCTCGACTGCCTTGCCGTTCTCACCCCACGATATCTGGGCGCGAGTGTGCAGGTATCGCCCGTACAGTATGTACGAGTATGTCTCCTGACCTCGCCCTTACCGCGGCCCTCGAATTACTGTGGAGGCGACTACCTTTGATCGGTAGGAATGCTCCACGGAACACATCCGAAATGCCCACGGCCATTTGAGCTACCGACTCTGCTACTGGTAGTACTAGCAGCAGGTAATAGGTAGTACGACGACCTGTGGAGGCAAGCCTTGCGCATGGCGGCCCCCTTGGTTGGGGGCTTGATACAGAGGTACGTACGGTAATACTGCTCAAGTACCTAAACCTTACCTACCTACCTACCTACCTACCTAGTACCTAGGTAATGATGTAGATGAATATACATGCTATCCCCATCTGCGGCTTTGGATAGATCTTGTCGACAGTGTTGTGCATGACGCTTGCTCTCCGCTCCGTCAAGGCGGCGGTCGAGGAAAAGCTGCAGTCAGGCCGGAGACTTGGCCCCTCGCTGATCCGTGTGCTGTGTGAATCTCTGGCTTCGGCTCCAGCTGCCGTTCCACCTCGACTTCTCCATCGCAGACGTCTTCCAAGTTTGTATAACGGGATGATACCGTTGCTCACCAATCCCCGGGCTCGACGAAGTTCCGGAACTTGCTGCTCAGGACTGAATCTGCACTGGGGTCCAATTCTTTTACCTGGAGCTTTCAGGCATCCTTCAAACTTTTAGAGTGGGTAGCCAGGTTAGCGTCTCGTTCGCTGGGAATCGAAGCCACCTGAGTGCGTCCAGGCAGCAGAATAAAAAATTCATGGAAGCCCCCTTCATCATCAGGGGCATGAGCTGGGCTTGATGCTAAGCACTACTGCCCAACCAAGGCGCATATAGAGGCGTAGGACAGGTGACAACATACAGATCGCGTGGCGGTATCGTGAACATCCGTTCATAGTATTAGCAGTTCAATTTATCTAATTACTTGGTTTTGCTGGTGGCGTCTCTCTCTCTCTCCCTCTCTCTCCCTCCCTCTCTTCCTCTGGGTGGCACATCCTGTACTGTACATTATCAAAGGTGGTTCTGATATCACTGCTCTCCTCCATGGACCCCTTTTCCCGGACACATCACGATACTTCAGAAATTTGCCCAATTGCCACGTGCAACTTTACTGCCAGTCTATGGATGCCAACCAGGCCTGAAGTGTGATCACGACCTGGAGCCGTATACGGCCCTCACTGCCATGATTTCATCTCCCCCTCCCACGGCAGAAGCTTGTGCTGTGGGTTCTCGATTGCTGAGCAGACGGCAGCTGTGGGGAGAAGAATTGCCGAATAGCCAGCTGGAACACAATATTGCGGAAGATCAGAGGAAAGACACAGTATTCCCACGATGTCAACCATGTTGGTACCTTGCGCTGCTGAAGATTCCGCGGTTTGAGGGTCAGCTCCTCAGATGATACTCCGCACATCTCATTCAGAGCTGCATATACGAACCTTAGGTACCTACTATATATACATCAGGCCTTATGGCTTCTCACCAAGGCACGCGTTCGAGGCTGCCGAAGCAATTGGAGGCAATGCGAGCGAGCAAGCAAGTGAACCAAAATGGCTAGTGCGGGGCATTCTATGCTGGTCGCTGCGGGGCAAACCTGGACTAAAACACCTATGGCAAGGCAAGACAAGGCAAGGCAAGGCAAAAGTTCGCAGAATTACTACATACTCTGTGGCTCACGATAATCGCCGTCGACTTGTCGAAAAAAATCCCCAAAGGGCCCCGATGCCTTGTCCGCACTCCCTGCCAGGGCCGTGAATCGATATGTCTGAACGTGCCCCCAGCGGCAGTGCTGCCGAGGGCGCCATCGACTTGGCTCGATCTGCCCAGGCTCTGGCCTCGTCCTCTCCTGCTGTGCGCATCGCTGAGCTGCAGCTTCTGGGCGAGGCAGTGGCCCGGAAACGTACCATTGCACCTTTGCTCCGAACTTGACAGGCTCCGAAGTGGCTAACTAGTTGATGTAGCATCCGATGATGAACTCTCCTCCCAGACGCTGCAGCTTCTCTTCAACACCCACGCCTCCTACCAGGATCGCGAATCTAGGCTGGCCGCCCAGAAATGCCTAGTATCCATCGTCACGAGGGATGCTCCTTCATCGACACTGCAGCTATTGGTCCAGACGTTACAAGAAGAGTCTTCGAAGCAGGGCATTGCCACATCCAGCGCCTTTGTCTTGGTCGAGTGGTGCAGTGTTCTGCTGCAGCACTTGTCCGAACCTTCGTGGGCAGCGTTTGGTAGCGGTATCCTGCTGGCATATGCAGATGCCCTGGAAAAGTGTGTACGGCCGTCCTCGAGGCCCACCCTCGCCCATTCCGCCATCATCGTCACTCGAAGGGGCTTTCGAAAGTTGTTCAGTTCCCCAACCTCGGGTCCCCGGAACGTAACCGATGCCGTGACGAACCTGACGTCGGCACGCAGCAAGCCTACTGCCAGGTACTCCATTATCTTGGGGGTTATCGCTGGAGTTGCTGCTCGTCGGCCTGTTGTACGACCTACGCTGGAGTCTCTGAAGCCCCAGTACTACGAATTCTACAACCGCGAGATTCTGGGTTCTCGAACTGCATTGCCGGGTCACATCGCAGCTGGATTGGGCGACTTCTTCTCCAGCTTCGCGGTGCTTGACGAGTTCCAGACTCAAGTCGTTCCAACCCTGGAAAAAAGCCTGCTCCGCACTCCTGAAGTTATCCTGGGTGGTGTTCTTCAAAGCCTAGTGAAAGATTTGCCAGCCGAATTCGACCTCTCAAGCTTGCTGACCGGCAAGTTATTGAAACTTTTACTCTCGAACGTCAAATCGACAAATGCCTCGATACGGAATGGCGTCCTCTCTTCCTTCTGTGCCATAATCGCAAGATGCCGCGAGCCAGTTTCAATCGACAGCACGATCGAGGAAATCGGAGGTCCTCTGAAGGCGGGTAAGCTGGCATCCGCTGAGCAACGCGTTCTCCATGCAGAAATGCTTCAAGCAATCCCACTCGATTGCCCAAGCGCCCAAAAAGTGACGGGTCTTTTGGCAACCGTTGCCGGCAAGGAAGGAAACGAGGTAGCGTTAGCTGCCGAGACATTGACACTTAGCCGAGCGATCAATGTCTTGTTACAGGGCGACAGCGAAGTCTCGCAGCCTGTCCTGAGCGTGCTGCTTAAAGGGTTAGCAGACAAGAAGGCGGCGACTCGCAAAATCTGGCTTCTTCGCGTAGGATCCGTCTTCCGTGCCATTGATGGCTTGGACCCGAACGCTGCCTTGTCTTCGTTCGCAGAAGCAGTCGTTCCCAAATTCATCGACAACTTCAATGAGGTCGTTGCCAACCCCACGCTAACTGCTCAGAGCGGCATCATAGTCGGGGCTTACATCCTTACCGCTCTTTTCCCTCTCTTGCAACGATGGCTCGCTGACTCAAAGGTTGGATCTGATCTGTTGAAGCTGTCACCGCCGACTCTTGCGTTAGCCTCGCCACAATCCTTCCTCCTGAACGCCAAAATCTTCAACAAGATTGCAAGCGAGGAGGACTCTCATTGGTTCCGTCTTGCTCTGTCCTCTGTTGCCACCAAGTTGGGTAGCACCAAGTCCAAGGAGGCACACCTGGCGTGGGCTGAGGCTTTCATACATCTCGTCACGGCCTCCACTATTCCCTCAAACGTGCGACAAGAGAGTGCCAAATCCCTATCCGCCCTCTATGCTCAGAACCCTAGCGTCATAGCAGATGTCATTATCGATGGCCTGTGGTCTCACCTGATGCAGACTGTTCATGCCGGGGACAAAGATTTGGCTACCGAGACGCGCGATCTGATCAGGGCTCTGAAAGCGATTTGTATCAGCTCCAAGGAAGTGGAAGCGCTTGGGGGCACTGTCTCAGAAGAGGCACTGGAGCACCAAGCTTGCTCCTTACTCATTCTCTGTCGAACAGAGCTGATACCCCGAGCCAGTTGGATAGACTCCTGCCTTCGGATGGGCGTCGATCCCGGAAGGCTTGCAACCAAATATGCTGACACACTGCTCAACGAAATTAGCGAACGGACATCAGTCAATCAAAAGGTTTGGCCGAATTCTAAAACTCCCAAGCTGAGAAATCGCCGCTCACCAGAACTCATAGGCTGATGTCATCCGGACTGCTGCATATCGTGCAGCAGCAGAGCTGGCTTTCGTTGCTCCAGAAGCCATCATCCCCCGACTCACAGATCTTATAAACCAAGATCTTGACCCGCAGCCCGTGAGCGCAATTGGACCCGTCGATGCCGCCATCTTCAGGACCCCAGAAGGCACCTGCTTCGTGGATGTACTAAGCAAGAAAGGCCAAAACGAGACCATCAACAAGAATGTCAAGGATTATGACACCTTGAAATGGGAGATGGAGCTGAGAGACCAGCTCGAAAAGAAGAAAGGCCCGCAACGGAAACTCACTGCCGAAGAGACGTCCAAGGTGAACGCTCAATTGAAGAAAGAGGCTCAAATACGAGCGTCTGTTCAAGCAATCGAGGCCAGGCTTCTCCGTGGCGTTGGAATCATCCACTCCTTGGCTATCGGACCGCCAACTGATGCAACCCTCTGGCTCGGCTCTGCCATCAGTTCGCTCCTTGCTGTTATGGAAGCTGGTGCGAGCCTCATCATAGGTGATGCCGCGTCCAAAGTCTACATCGCCTGCGCCGATAAAGTGAACTCCCGGCTGGGCCCAATCCGACCTGCGATTGGCATTGCCACGCTCAGGCTTCGAAACCTATCTCCCCCGGGGGCCTATGGAGATGAAGATATTGCTGATCTCACGACAAGGGTGCTGTATAAGCTCCGATTCGCTGGCGAGCAGCGGCCGTTTGACGCGGTGTCCTTGATATACATCTTCCCGCTGCTCTTCCATATCCTCAGAGAAGGAGGCGTTGGCGCAACGCTGGATGATCGAGATACCCAAATTGTCCTGGCCGTGGAGTTCATCTCTTTCCACAGCATCACCTTTGCTGAGGAGTCGATACCGCGCGCAGAGCTTCTCACCGTCCTCATCCTTTCGATGCAAAACCATGCCCAACACTACAAGCTCATCAAGGACTGCTTCTCCGACATCTGCCGGTGTATCGCACCAAATATCAGTGCCGAAGAGATGACGGTCCTTGCCCGGGGGGCCACTGTGCCGCAAGCCAACGTCAGAACTGCCGTGTTGCAGTCCATTAGTGCAGATGTCGACATGAGTGAATTGGGCTCCAGTAGCGAGATTTGGCTGGCGTGTCATGACGATATAGAAGAGAATCGAGAGCTGGGCACGGAAATCTGGGAAGAGAGCGGGTTCACAGTTACAGCCGATCTTCCTATGCTCATGGTGCCGTTTTTGCAAGGCAACGACGGACAACTCCGCCGAGCTGCAGCCCGTTCTCTTGCAAAGGCAGCGTCAGCCCACCGGGAAACCCTTCAGAATGTAATCCAGGCGCTAGAGTCCATCTACCTGGAGAAGGCAAAGCCAAAGGTCCAGCTGCTTGACGAATTCGGCATGCCAAAGAAGATGGACTTGTCGGACCCGTGGGAAGCGAGGCACGGCATTGCCACCGCCTTCAAGGAACTGGCCGATGTCTTGGATTCTTCACAGGCTGGCCACCTGTTGGATTTCATGATCCAGTCTGGACCTCTTGCAGATAAGAATGCTTCTGTTCGAACAGAAACACTCGATGCTGCCATTCGGGTCATCGAATTCCAGGGCGGCAGCATCATCGATGAGCTGATGAAGAAGTTCGAGACGACTCTGGAGCAGCCCGACAAGAACAGCGACGAAGCCGATCGTGTCAACGAGGCGGTGGTCATCATGTACGGTGCTTTGGCTCGCCATCTCCAGCCGGGCGACGAGAAGATTCCTGTTGTGATTGAGCGACTCTTGGCAACCTTGAATACGCCATCCGAAATGGTGCAGTTCGCGATTGCCGAATGCCTCCCTCCGCTTATAAGGGCCTACCCGTCAAAGCTGCCCGAGTATATCCAGCAAATGATGAACGAGCTTCTGAACTCCAAGAAGTACGCGACCCAACGAGGAGCTGCGTACGGTCTGGCAGGGTTGATCCTCGGTAGAGGCATTTCTACCATCAGAGAGTTCCGAATCATGTCAGATCTTCGGGCAGCTCTAGAAAACAAGAAGGATGCACACCAAAGAGAGGCTGCTCTTGTGGCATTTGAAGTTCTATCCACTATGCTGGGTCGCCTCTTCGAACCCTACGTTATCCAGATCGTGCCGTTGCTTCTCACCGGGTTCGGAGATGCCAACGCCGATGTCAGAGATGCTTGCTTGGCGGCCGCAAAGGCTTGCTTCGGTAAGCTGAGCTCGTATGGTGTCAAGAAGATCATGCCGACGCTCTTGGAAGGGCTCGACGACCAACAGTGGCGTAGCAAGCGAGGCGCTTGCGATCTCCTCGGTGCAATGGCATACCTCGATCCGAACCAGCTCGCGAACAGTCTTCCCGACATCATTCCTCCTTTGACTGCTGTGCTGAACGACAGCCACAAGGAAGTTAGGGCTGCCGCCAACAGAAGCTTGAAGAGATTTGGTGATGTCATCAACAATCCTGAAGTGAAGAGCTTGGTCGACGTGATCCTGAAGGCTCTCAGTGACCCGACAAAGTACACTGACGAGGCGTTGGATGCCTTGATCAAGGTCCAGTTCGTGCATTACCTTGACGCACCATCCCTGGCTTTGATCACCCGCATCCTGCAACGCGGCCTCGGCGATCGCTCCAACACGAAACGCAAGGCAGCACAAGTGATTGGCAGTCTGGCCCATCTGACGGAGAAGAAGGACATTGTCATGCACCTCCCGGTGCTCGTTTCCGGCCTGAAACTTGCAGCTGTCGACCCGGTGCCGACAACCCGCGCGACAGCATCCAGGGCTCTCGGCTCGCTGGTGGAGAAGCTGGGAGAGGACTCGCTACCGAACCTGATCCCCGAGTTGATGCAGACTCTGAAGTCCGATACTGGCGCCGGCGACCGCCTCGGATCCGCCCAGGCCTTGAGCGAAGTCCTCGCCGGCCTGGGCACCAGCAGGCTCGAGGAGACGCTGCCGACTATCCTTCAGAATGTTGAGTCATCGAAGCCAGCAGTCCGCGAAGGCTTCATGTCGCTCTTCATCTTCCTCCCGGTCTGTTTCGGTAACAGTTTCTCGGCATACCTGGGCCGAATCGTCCCCCCTATTCTGGCGGGTCTGGCAGATGACGTGGAATCCATTCGCGAAACCGCTCTCCGTGCCGGACGATTGCTTGTCAAGAATTTCGCGATTCGAGCCGTGGACCTTCTTTTGCCGGAACTGGAGCGAGGACTGGCAGACGACAGCTACAGGATCCGTCTCAGCTCCGTCGAGCTTGTCGGTGATCTGCTTTTCAATCTCACGGGTGTCAAGGCTGGCGCGGAACCAGGGGATGAGGATGATGAAAACGTCAAAGAAGCGAGTGCCTCCCTGAAGGAAGTCCTCGGAGAGGAGAAGCGGAACAAGATCCTGTCCACTCTTTACATCTGCCGATGCGACACTGCCGGAGCGGTTCGGTCTGCTGCCATTTCAGTGTGGAAAGCCCTTGTCCACAGTCCTCGGACATTGAAGGAATTGGTGCCAACTCTCACGAAGCTTCTGATCCAGCGGCTCGGGAGCTCCAACATGGAGCATAAAGTCATTGCCAGTAATGCGCTCGGTGAGCTGATCAGAAAAGCTGGTGATGGTGTCCTCGCCACTCTACTACCCACTCTGGAGAGGGGCTTGCAAACGTCCACGGATACAGATGCGAAGCAAGGTATTTGTCTTGCTCTGCGCGAGCTCATCTCATCGGCGTCTCCAGAATCACTCGAGGAACATGACAAGACACTCATTTCAGTCGTCCGCACTGCTCTCATTGACTCGGACGCCGAGGTTCGGGAGGCTGCTGCCGAGGCATTTGACTCCCTTCAACAGATCTTTGGCAAGCGGGCAGTTGACCAAGTTCTTCCATTCCTGCTCAACCTCCTGCGTTCCGAGACTGAAGCAGAGAATGCCCTGTCTGCGCTCTTGACGCTGTTAACCGAGGCCACCCGGTCAAACATCATTCTGCCTAATCTCATTCCGACATTGACAACTCCGCCTATCTCGGCATTTGATGCAAAGGCCTTGGCCTCTCTGTCCAAGGTTGCCGGCGCAGCTATGAACCGCCGACTCCCCAACATCATCCAGTCGTTGATGGAGAATGAGATCAACTGCACCGACGAGGGTCTGCGGGAGGAGCTGGCAACATCGTTTGACACCGTGATTCAGTCGATTGACGAATATGACGGCCTTAATACGGTCATGAACGTTCTTCTTAGCCTGCTGAAGCATGAAGATCATCGTCGCAGAGCTGCTACAGCCCAGCACTTGAGGAATTTCTTCGCCTCGTCGAGTGTTGATTACTCGCGGTATAACCAGGATATCATTCGATCGTTGTTGAACTCATTCGATGACGGAGATTCGGATGTGGTAAAGGCTGCCTGGGCCGCGCTTGCGGAGTTCACCAAGAGGCTGAAGAAGGAAGAAATGGAGTCACTCGTCGTATCGACTCGACAGACACTCCAGCGCGTGGGTGTTGCGGGTGCCAACTTGCGCGGCTTCGAGCTTCCCAAGGGAATCAGCGCCATCCTCCCAATCTTCCTACAGGGCCTCATCAACGGAACCGTCGAGCAGAGAGTGCAAGCGGCACTCGGTATCTCAGACATTGTGGACCGAACCAGCGAGGCGTCACTGAAGCCATTTGTCACCCAAATCACAGGACCGCTCATCCGCGTGGTGTCAGAACGTGCTACGGAGGTCAAATCGGCCATCTTACTCACGTTGAACAACTTGCTCGAGAAGATGCCAACAGCGCTGAAGCCTTTCTTGCCCCAGCTCCAGCGTACTTTTGCCAAGTCGTTGGCTGATCCTTCCAGTGAAATTTTGAGGACCAGGGCGGCAAAGGCTCTGGGAACTCTGATCAACTACACGCCTCGCATCGACCCCCTGATCACCGAGCTAGTCACGGGAGCAAAAACCACTGATCCTGGTGTGAGGACGGCAATGTTCAAGGCCTTGTATGAAGTTGTCAGCAGAGCTGGCGCAAACATGGGAGAATCCTCCAGATCCGCTGTGCTGTCTCTGATTGACGCGGATGCTGATGAGCGGGACGAGGCCATGGTGGTCACCAATGCAAAGCTTCTCGGCGCCTTGATCAAGAACGTGGCCGACGACGTTGCTACGAGCTTGCTCAGGAACAGGGTCATCACACCTCAGTTCAGCCACTCGTCCGCATTGGCTTTGAACGCGGTATTGGTTGAGTCACCAAGCATCCTGCAGTCAAGCGGTATAATGGACGAATTGCCGGGCTTGCTCTGTGGGGGGATGAAGGACAAGAGGGTAAGTCGGCTTCCAGTGATGAGTGAACGATGCCGATGAATGAGCCACCAAACTAACAAACCTCGCGCAGACGTTTATTGCGGACAATTTCATCCTTGCTACGGGCAAGCTTCTGCTTTCGTCGCCCCCGAAGTTATTCGATGACATCAAGCAGATATTCGACACGCTGGCGGCCGTCATCCAGCCTGGAAACGCTACAGACTCCCGAAGGCTGGCGCTGGTGATTATTCGCACATTGAGCAGGAAAAACGCCGATCTGGTACGACCTCACGTGTCCCTCCTCGCACCGCCGATTTTCGCGAGCGTGAGGGATCCGGTGATTCCCGTCAAACTATCTGCCGAGGCGGCCTTCATTGAGCTCTTTAGTGTCGCAGACGAGGAAAGCCGGATATTCGATAAGTATATGGCAGGCCCGGGCAACGACCTGCCTCCGAACGTGAAGAGGAGCATGAGCGACTACTTCAAGCGAGTTGCCATGAGGCTGGGCGTTCAAGCCAGGGAGAGGAGAGAGGCAGAGGGAGGGCAAGGAGGCCTGGGCCTCTCCAATGATGAGTTGGAGGATGAGCGAGAGATATGGAGCGTTGGAAAAGTGGAAATTGACGGAGGAGAGGCTGCGGTGTAAGCGGAAGCATGTATATATATGTACTGCGGTGCTGTCGAAAAAAGCGGAGGATCTTTGTAGAGCAAATGTAGATGGCGTGTAATCTATGGTGAAGTTGATTCAAGCATTTACAGCGTCAAACCATTCCAGTGTCGCACGTCAAGAGAGAGATCCTTGTGTGAGTGTCATTGTTTCAGAGGAACCACAGCAGAGGACTCTACCAATATCCTTTGACCATGAGAGACTCCGTTCTGTGCGCAGCCTGGATGCAGTCACTAACAGCTTGGTTGTACTAGACTAACTGACACTGCGTGTCTGTATAGGTACTATATCTAAGATTGACGAGGTTGTGGCAGTCCGTCGATGTCCGTTGAGGCCTCAGGAGCTGCGCTTGGGAAGAAGGTACTTCAGTATTACAGAGTCGTACGGAGCCATGCGGTCGAAGAAAAACGCGTGACACACCCCACTGATAGCAAGAACACCTTGAGACGGTATTATGAGGAATAACCGCAAAACAATATCGTTTGGGTATCAAAATCAGTAAAAGAAGCTTCTCTTCACCGATCTAGAGCCCTCTGAGCTTTTAGTTATTTTTTCTTACAGCTGTTGTGGTGATAAAAGAGGTGCTGTTAAGGTTGCGGTGGTAGGAGTGTGTAACGCGTTTTCTTTCGATAGGTTGGGAGCCACGGAGGAGGCCGCTGCTGTTCTAGGGCAGAGCCTCCAAGGTCCACGTCCGGAACTCAATCGGTCACGTGACACAGCCAGCGCAAGTGCCAAGCCATTACTCATCAGAGCCCTCGCTTAGCCCACTCTCTTTGAAAGTTGTGCTAAAATTCCGGGCCTAGTGCACGTGAACCCACAAACTTTCAGCAGAACTGCTACCGGCCGCTGGAAATTCTGGCCCTTCGTAAACCCTCCCCCCCCAAACTTCATCCATCCTCATCGCCATCGAGGGCCGGCCATCAATTCCGAAGTCATTCAAGATGTAAGCCCACACTTCCTCGCACGCTGCATCGAAAGGATTGGGCGATGAAGACGACAGCCCTGAGCGAAAGCCGATGCTTCTCAGCGACCAGGAGACGTGATGCTGACAAGAAAATCTGCTTCCCCATGATGTAGGGTCAACCTGCGAACTCAGAAGCGCCTTGCCGCGTCGGTCATCGGCTGCGGCAAGCGCAAGATCTGGCTCGACCCCAGCGAGCAGAACGAGATCTCCAACGCCAACTCCCGCCAGACCATCCGAAAGCTCGTCGCCGATGGCCTCATTATCCGAAAGCCGGTGACGATGCACTCGCGATCCCGAGCCCGCGAGCTGAACCTTGCCCGAAGAGAAGGCCGACACCGTGGATTCGGTAAGAGGAAGGGTACCGCCGACGCTCGTATGCCCAGCCAGGTCCTCTGGATGCGCCGCCTCCGAGTTCTCCGACGCCTTCTGGTCAAGTACCGTGCCAGCGGCAAGATCGACAAGCACCTCTACCACGAGCTCTACCACCTGAGCAAGGGTAACACATTCAAGCACAAGCGTGCTCTGGTGGAGCACGTACGTTTATATCCATTTCCCTGGGAAGGCGGTGGGAGGGGGGCGGAGTTTGTGTCGAAGCCTGGAGTTTGGCGAGAGTAATGCCGTGTATTAACATTTTGTGTTTCTTCTAGATCCACCGTGCCAAGGCCGAGAAGCAGCGTGAGAAGGCTCTGAAGGACGAGATGGACGCCAAGCGTGCCAAGACCAAGGCCGCCCGTGTGCGCAAGTTGGAGAGGGTGGCGGCGAAGCGAAATGCTCTGATGGTCGGCGACGAGTAAAAACCAGTTTGAAGGACATTCTCGGTCTGAGGGGCTGCATTTGGAGTCTACGGGTTGGGTTTTTTTTCTACGCCCTTCTGGTTTTTACAGTCGTACCGGTGGGTTTGTGGCATGTAGCATTGAAACAAAAAATGGAATGGTAAATGCTCGAGGTGTTTGTTCGCCCGCCCCGTGCTGCAAACTCTGTGGTTGATGAACCCCTTGCTTGTCAGGATACTTACGATCTATATGGCTGTGACTTTACGAATTGGTGGACGATATCACGAGAAGGGTGGAAATGATGGAGGATAGTGGCTGCTATCTAGGTCTAGTAGATGCAGGGCTTCTTCTATAGACGTGCTTGTTTCTTGATTGTGCCCCGGGGAAGACGCAGGTCATGCAGAGAGGAGGCTACACGGGCAGAGCCACGAGTATGTACCTAGTAATGCGAGTAGTACATCAGTCGTCAAGTCAGTTGATAGGACAGCATTCTATTGGTTCCTGGACCGAATACTATTTGGCAACTGGCTCAGAGAATTCACTGGTGAGACGAAGTTTTTCGAGCTGACTGCGGTCGATCGGACCTGTGATGGATCTCTGTGAATGTGAGTACGTAGCGGGGAGTTTGTGGGGGAGCGGGAAAAGATTGAGCCGACACGCATTGCCGGCGAACCTGATGATCCTTGATGCGGGTGATTGAGTTCTTTGGATGCAGGCAGCATGTCTTATACCGATATCGTCAACGGGCGTTGGGGGGGGGTTACGTGCGCCTTTCAGTGTGTGTATTTGGATACGCAATCGCTCTGCATCACCAATCTTCTATATTGTAATTATTGTCATTGGTAATGTAGACAAGATGCTGATATGAAGAGAATAGGTAAGTAGGTACCTAGACTTCAACAGGATGGATAATCAAGCAAAAGTACTCGATACCTCTGGCAATTGCAGCAACAGGTGTTGCTCGTAGGTAATACTTACTCGAATGTGGGGTGATGGGACGACGGATAGCCACGGTCAGGGCACGGGCGCCGCTTGGTGAACCGCGCTGAATCGGACTTGCGTGACCGGCAAGCATCGCCGGCATCCTCCACCTCTCGTGCAGCTTGGCCGCTATAATAACCAACGGCTGTCGCAGGCGCAGTTTCTCGCTCCGTCCTGTCCCCCGTCTTCTGCTTCTGCTTCTGCTTCTCTCCTCCCTCCACCTCGCAGTATCGACTTGAAAACGGCCACCATGGCAGCCTCTTATCTGCGAAGCACGGCGCTTCCTCTCGGCGGCCTGAAGAGGCTGGCAGCGAGACCGTCCGCGGCCACGGCATGTCTCGGCGCTCGACGGACAAAGGCCTCGCTCGCCCAGGATGGCCAACAGCAGGTCCGCGACGATCCAATTGGCAGTGGCAGGCAAAGGGCTCTTGTGATGCTAACCAGAGGGAAACCGACAGCTCCTTTCGGCGCACCTTGCAAAGGCCGACCCGGCTGTGTTTGACATCATCGAACGAGTCCGTCTTGAGTTCCGGTTGAGAAACCACGCAGCTTGTTTGTGTAGCGCATGCTGAGCCCTGGAGCAGGAGAAGAACCGACAGAAGCACTTCATCAACCTCATCCCGTCCGAGAACTTTACCTCTCAAGCGGTGCTGGATGCGCTGGGCAGTGTCATGCAGAGTAAGCGCCTTTCCGCAGCTGGAAGACCACGCCGGGAGAGGGTCCATGATATGATTCGGGTGGCTGACGAATGGCGCCTACAGACAAGTATTCCGAAGGCTACCCTGGGGCCCGGTATTATGGCGGCAACGAGTTCATCGATCAGTCCGAGAGGCTGTGCCAGCAGCGAGCACTGGAAGCATTTGGCCTCGATCCCAAGTCATGGGGGGTCAACGTTCAAGGCAGGTTCATCATGGCGATGTAAAGGCTTCCTCTTCAAGCACTTCGTCCTCTAACGGTGTCCCGTCTCCAGCTCTCTCTGGCGCTCCGGCCAACCTCTATGTGTACTCGGCGCTTATGGATACCCATGACCGACTGATGGGCCTCGACCTTCCTCACGGTGGACATCTGTCGCATGGCTACCAGACGCCGACGAAGAAGATCTCCGCCGTGTCCAAGTACTTTGAGACCCTGCCCTACCAGCTGGATGAGCGCACCGGCTACATCGATTACGACAACCTCGAGAAAATGGCCTCCATCTACCGGCCCAAGATCATTGTCGCCGGAACCAGTGCCTACAGCCGCCTGATTGACTACAAGCGCATCCGCGAGATTTGCGACAAGGTCAACGCTTACATGGTGGCAGATATGGCGCATATTTCTGGCCTCGTCGCCGCCAAAGTGCTGCCCGGCCCCTTCCCCTTCGCAGACATCGTCACCACCACCAGCCACAAGAGTCTTCGCGGTCCTCGCGGCGCGTTGATCTTCTTCCGCAAGGGCGTGCGCAGGCAGAACCCCAAGACCAAGGAGGAGGAAATGTACAATCTCGAAGGCCCAATCAACAACTCCGTCTTCCCCGGCCATCAGGGCGGCCCTCACAACCACACCATCACGGCCCTTGCCGTGGCGCTGAAGCAGACGCAAACACCAGAGTTCCAGGCTTACCAGTCTCAGGTGCTGGCGAATGCCAAGGCTTTTGCCAAGCGCCTGGGCGAGGACAAGGGCAAAGGCGGCCTTGGGTACAGCCTCGTCAGTGGCGGCACCGATAACCACCTGGTTCTCGTCGACCTCAAGCCCCACGGCATCGACGGCAGCAGAGTAGAGCGCGTCTTGGAGCTCGTCGGCGTTGCCGCGAACAAGAACACCGTGCCGGGCGACCGGTCAGCTCTGGTCCCTGGGGGTCTCCGCATGGGCACGCCCGCCATGACGACCCGCGGGTTCCACGAGGACGATTTTGTACGAGTGGCTGATGTCGTTGACCGAGCCGTCACTATCGCGACCCGCATCAACAAGACGGTCAGGGCCGCGGCAGAGGAGCGAGGCGAAAAGTCGCCTGGCAAGCTCAAGCTGTTCGTAGAGCACCTTGGCAACGGGGACGGAGACCCAGAGATTGTGCAGCTGAGGAGCGAAGTCGCGGATTGGGTAGGCACGTATCCTCTCCCTTGGGACTCAACTCAGTAGATGTAATGCCGAATAAGTAAATTCCTCTCTAAAAGCTACATTGCATGGTGTGTCAAAGTACTATAAGGGTATACAGGTCGTAAGGTGGACAGTTGCGTGGCACTCATACTTTTTTGCTATTTGCAAATGATCGCTCTTTCAAGCTAGAAAAGGGGAAACCCAATATACAGAGGGGGGAACATGAGGAGAGACAAAGAAGGACGGGGATGGCAAACAGGGCTAGCACTCTCTCATGTTGGAACGCCAGGCGAGGATTATTGACTCCCGACAGCCGCAGAGACGCTGTCCAGTTGTCGAACAGTCTCATAATAGGTTCGTAACCTGTCCAGCCCTTTGAACGTTGCGTCCAGGCCAAGCTCTTCCACAATGAAATGCAGGACTGGCCAAACGGCAAAGTCAGGCAGGGTCAAGGTGTCCTCACAGAGGAACGCGGGACGTTTGTCCTTGGCCTTGTCAGCGACGTAGCCGTCCCAAACGGCAAGCTCTTGCTTCAATTTCACGGGCAGTGCTCCGCCAGGGGCATCGTCTTCGCCTTTGACTTGTCGCCAGATGTGCAAGAGGTTGAGCCCTTGCTGCAGCTGACTGTAGAGCACCGCAAGCTTTTCTGGACCATGCGACGCGGAGCCTGCCTCGCCGCTGCGGCCGGGGCCATAGCGCGAGTACAGATACAGCATGATGGCCAAGTCGCCCTGGACGACGGATCTGGCAGCGTCGTTGTCAACGAACTTGATGGGCGGCGACCAGAACGCTGCCGGGCTGCTCTGACTGCTGCTGTGGGCCGCTGTGCCTGAAGCCATGCTCCCCTTGGCGAACTTGATGCCAAAGTCATTCAGCATGAGCACAATGCGCATGTTGACCACGAAATCCGCCGAGGCAAAGAACCTGGGGGAGTTACTGATGTGTAACACGTCAAAGCCGCCGCCGTAATGCGCGTCCCAGTCAAAATCGGACGCGTGGTTCTCCATGCCAAATGCCCGGATCATGTTGACGGCGTCGGGGCTCTGACCGTTTTTGATCGCTTGTGCAGTCTCGCGAGTCTTGCCCGTCGCTCCCTGGCCCCAGATGATGGTCTCGTCACGATCCAGGAACGTGCCGATTTGCCTAAACGTAAGCGATATACGGCGACCCGCAAAGGCCAGCTCGGCGGCCGACCTGTCGCGGTCTGCTCGTCTGTCGCGTCGGATGGCATGGAGCCACTTCATATTGGTCTGCAAGCCCATGCGGAAGAGCGAGTTGTGGGAGAGTTTTGCTCGTTGGATTCTTCGCCTCCCGTCGTCGGACGCCGCTCCGGGAGAACCCTTGTCTAGCTTCTTAGTTCTTAGAGTCATGGTTCTTTCCGCTCCAAGGCTGAGGTTGGCGATGTACGACCCCTTGACAATATCCAGGGTCTTGTCGCTGTGTTCCGATATGTAGTCGTTTCCGTCACGGTAGAATTGAATGAGAACATGGTTCAGGGGGTGGCCGAGATGCTTCTCTACCTCGTCCTTGATGGCCTTGACAGTCGGAGTGAATGGAAGCAGCGGTGGCGATTCATCGGCGGGATGACGATAAACTGGCATGGTACCGTCTTCGCCCACCTCGCCTTGAACGGCAACCAGCCGAGGGACCTCGCCGCCCTGGTGTGACATGCGCTGCCAAAGCACCTCCTTTTCGAGCTTTCCAAACGCCGCTTCTGCTAAGCTGATTGGCAACGCATTCATAATGACATCGGCGTCGCCTTCGCAGAGCTTCTGTTGAGGCAGGGTATCTGATTCCTTGTCAGCATCGGCTGGTGCAGCGACAGGATCAGCAGCTTTCGCCGTGTCATCCTCTACTGGAGATTGAGTCTCGATGCCACGCGCCTGGGTTGGTACGTTGGCCGTCCCAGAACCCTGAGATCCCTCCTTGGATGTCGACTCCGAGCTTGTTTCTTTTACGGTGTCGGCAGGACCAGATGGGCTGGAGCCCAGTTTGAGTTCCAGCAGGGATTGAGTGATGTCTTCAGCGCTGCTGGTGCCTGTTGCTTTCGCTGTTGGCTGGTCTGGCATTTCAGGTGACGCCTTGGTCTCCGGCTGAAGCGGCCGCAAGTTGCTCAGAACCTCCTGTGAGGACAGAAACTCACAGCCAGTCAGCTCAGCTAGGCTCTTCACAGCTGCGACCCGTCTGGATTCGTGACGATAGCCGCAGCAATCATTGATGACGGTGATGTTCATCCCATGACCAGCGGCATCCATGGCAGTGGCATAGACGCCAATGTTGGCCAGTGAGCCGCATAGGAAAACTTCCATGACCATCTTGCCACGCAGAGAGCGTAGCAAATTCGTGCCGTGAAACGCGGAGTAGTGAGACTTGGTCAATTTGATGTCATTCTTGCGGACTGCCTCTGCAACGACCTGCGGCATGCTGCACCCTGGATGGGACGGCTTTACGCAAGATGGCTCCTCGTGACTCAGAAAAGCCTCAGGGTCCAATAAGTCGTCGAGAACAGCCTCGGTGGCGACGTTTTTGCTCTTGCTTTGGGAAGTCGGCGCGTCGGCGGAGAGTATGATCTGGTCGCTATCGATCCCACGGGGCTTGTCGAACTGGGATTGAACCCAGATAACGTCGCCCACCGGACGGAAGGCATTTGCCACCTCGATTGTGCGGTCAACGAACCCATCGGGTTGCGTAACCGGCAAGCCGCCGTCAACGGCATCAACAAAGTCGTTTTGAAGGTCAACCACAATGAGAGCCTTGCGGGTTATGAGCTGGGGCAGCGCCGACGGATCGAAGGCGAACATTGTATCCAACTATGCGATTCCGATAGATAAGAAAGAGGCACGGAGGGAGATGAGACGCCTGGGCTCTTTGCTCGATCTAGACCTGCCTTTCGAAGCTGGGCAGTCAAGGTAGAAGAAAGTAAGTGCTGGGCAGGCGAACGAAGCTCTGGCGTATATAAGCGATGCGATCATCAGTCTTCAGCGCCGCTGTTTGAGACGATGCCAGAGCATGTTTCGGTAGACATGAGCAGAACAGGTTCAGCTCGCGGTCAGCCGGCCTATTAGTATTTCGCAGAAGCGCCGTATAGCCACGATGGCCCAGCTGGTGCGAATTCAATGCCGGGACGTCGACGAGCCAGCAGGCAAAGGAGGCGCAGGTGTCGGCGTCTGGGCCGGATGCGCTAGCCTACACAACCTAGTGTAGTGCGCCATGCAGGCAAGGATGAGGAAGAGCCTTTATTGTGACAGCTGGAACTGGAGCTGAGGGGCCGTCGAAGCGAACTCGGCGCGGGATGTCTGGTGATGATGCCGGGGTTGGGGATTCGTCGTGCGGAGGGCCAGGGTTGAGCCTGGTCAAGGTTGAATATAGGGTGGCTGGAGGTGAGCACACAAGAACTGGCACAGGCAAGACAGGCCCGGCACTTGCTGCGTGATGGCTGCAGAAGTGCTTGGACCTGCATCAGTAACCGGACATCAAGCGTTTATGCGTCCAGGTACCATGTAAGACACCCGGTATAGGCAAGGTATCTACGTAGGTAATCACATGCTCGACTTTGGGTTGCTTCAGGATATGCATACGATAAGGTGGGCAGTAAGTATCTGACAATGCCCCTGGTCCGAATGAAGGTGCTTGCCGGGTACAATATACTGTAGGTACTACCTAGGTAAGAAGAGCATGAAAACATGTTGTTTGTGTTCTTTTCGTTAGCAGTGTTGTGTGTGCCAATATACCAGCAAAGGTGGTATGATGTAGCCACTCATTCAGGGCTGAGAAGAGACGGCACGAAATGAAACTACCTACTATACCATTATTTTCCAATTATCTTACCAACTACTATATACTATCTATCCTATTCCGTATTATGAAGAGATGGATAATTTGTTAATATATCGAAGAGTATGTTTACATAATATGCTGATGGTGCTAAAAGTACCTACCCATACAAAACATGAGGTGCGTTTGTTATCGGGTAGCTGATCAACTGATAGAACGCAAACGCAGCATCATAACATTGCGGCACTAGTGTTTGCCGCTTATCATCCTGCACCTTATTCTATGCCCCTGTCCTTCAACTGCCCACCTTGTTACTACCGGCCGTTCTCCATCGTCACTCGGTCCAGGCATCTCCATGGCGGGCGCAAAGAAGAAGAAGAAGCCAGCAGCCAACCCGGCGCGAGGCTTCGCCACGACCTCGGTTGCGTCCAAACCTCGTCTTGAAGTAACAGAGCCGACAGGGTCTCAGTCTACCTCGGGCGTCAACACGCCCAAGACTGCCCCTCCAGCGGCATCAGATGGCCCCTCGTCGCAGTCGAAGCCGGCCGAGCAGAGTGGCGAGCAAACGGCGGCGGCCAACAAGGTCGAGTTGAGCCCCGAGGAGTTTGAACGGCAGCTCGAGGAATCCGAGCTGCAGCTGTTCGTAGACAAGTACGCCCAGAAGGTCAAGCGAGATGCCCAGCGCCAGTGCTTGCGGCTCGAGACTGATCGACGCCTGCTTCGGAGCCAAGCCGAGAACCTAAACACACAGAAATGGCTGCCGCGGGAGTTGATGGATCATGTCCTGGACCTCATCAAGGCCGAGAGCCGGTTCTATGCGTCCAGCCTCTCGTCCGAGAATGCTGGACCTGGAAAGATGCCGTCCGAAGAAGATCTGGTGTCACGCATCTGGACGCTACAGCAGACCCTCGCCGGCGCCGGTTTCTCTGCACACATCGTCGACAATGCCATTCGGCATATCCTGGACATCGCACCGAATATATCGCCGGCCCCTCGAGATTACATCTGGGGCCTGGAGGAAGCCCTCGAGTGGCTTGCTCGTGAGTCTCCGCCGGATGAGCTGCCTTCCTACGGCAACAAGTCCAAGGCGGCCCCCAAAGGTCAGCTTCTTCGTAGTATTCCCATCATGACCTTTCTCTAATCGTTCACTTCCAGACGCTGCTGAAGGCACATCCGCCCCGCCTTCTCGTACGAGCACCCCGAAGCTGAATCCGAATCAGGCTACTCGAACTGAGAAGAGCAGCGCGCCGAATCAGCGATCGAGCAAAACCCGATCCCTTCCTGACGCGACATTCAACGGCGAAATCGAACCGGAAGACCTGATACCAGAATATGTCGCTACGAAGGCCAAGCTACTCGAATTGAGCTATCTGGAAAAGACATCAAAGTCTGCCAAGCAACAAAAGGAAAATGACAAGGATGCGGTATCGGTGGCTTATCTGGAATCCAAACTGAAGACAATAGAATCCGATGTTTTGTTCGACAAGTTCTTGGCAGAACAGCAGTGGAAAAGGGACAAGGTCGAGTTGGAAAAACAACTCGCTTTGGCGAGGAAGACGGCTGCCACTGAGTCAAGCAGCCAGCCCGAGCCTGAAGATACCACGCCCCTGCCGGAAGCTGACGACGACATCACTGCTATAGCCGAGCAAATGGCAAAGGATCTCCTGGCTGAGAACAACGAGGACGAGGACATCACGGGCTTATTCGAGTCACTTCCACAGAGCGAGGTGGACCCGACTACTGGGAAGCTTCAGACCGTCGTCAACACTTCCGACGGAGCCCGGCTGGTGATTCGAGAGTTTGCTAAATGGACGGGCGTCAGTCCGAAACGCATCTTGGAAGAAGCCTGCCGTTCCAGGCAAGTCGGGACACTATGACCCATGTCTTTGATTTGCAACCACACTGCTAACACTGCCCAGAGACCCTTCTGTCCACATCAGCTACACTGTCGTTTCCGAGGCCACATTTGCCAACCGCCACTCGGTGGTTATCGGGTGGTCAAAGCCGCAGGACGCTGCTCAGGTCGTGGCGAATGCGGATATCGAAGCCGTGATTGAGTCCACCCGCTTCAAATTTACCATGGCCAAGGTTGCTACTCCCGACCTGAAGCAATCGGAGGCTTACATCGCCACGGCAGCGCTGTTTCACATATTCAGCGGTAACCCCAAGGAAGAAAAGGTTAACCTCAGGCTTCCAAACGTCTGGCGAGATTTCTGGTCTGAGATGGCCGAAGCCAAGAAGGAGCACTTCGATGCACAGGATCGCCTGGTTGTGAAGCAGATCAAGGCCCTTGTCCGCCAAAGACAGGACCAGGAGCTTGAAGACGGCGTTGTGCTGCAGGGCGCGTTCCGGGGTCGCAACAATGCCAAGAGTACGCCAGAAGCCACCGACTTGGGGCATACCGAGCGATCAAGGCACGTCGAAAGCGATGACAATCTGAAGAAGCTGTGGGCTGCCAGGGCGAGCCGAAAGAAGTACGAAGCCATGCTGGTATGCAACAAGCCTATGCCCGAAGTTTCTCTTTACAGTTCAGTTCGTTGACGCCCGTTTTAGCAATTTCGAGAACAGCTTCCAATGTGGAGATTCAAAGACCATGTTCTGGATGCTGTAGATAAGAACCAAGTGATTATCATCTGCGGAGAGACCGGCTGGTAAGTTGTCAACCGGTGTCCTTGACGACTGCGACTCTTAACTAACAGTTGCTACAGTGGCAAAAGCACACAAGTGCCGGCTTTTCTGCTGGAACACGAGCTGTCACAAGGCAGACAGTGCAAGATCTTTTGCACGGAGCCTCGCCGTATTTCTGCCATCTCCCTAGCTCGTCGAGTAAGTGAAGAGTTGGGTGATGAGAAGGGCGATCTGGGAACTTCCAGGTCCCTTGTCGGCTACTCCATCCGCCTAGAGTCAAACACGTCCAAAGAAACGCGGCTTGTGTATGCTACGACGGGAATTGTCATGAGAATGCTGGAAGGCTCTAATGACCTTCACGAAGTCACACATCTCGTACTCGACGAGGTTCATGAACGCTCCATTGATAGTGACTTCCTCCTCATCGTCCTCAAGCGCCTCCTGAAACGCCGCAAAGACTTGAAGGTCATCTTGATGTCTGCCACTGTCGACGCGGAGCGGTTCTCGGCGTACCTGGACGGCGCACCAGTACTGAATGTTCCCGGCAGAACGTTCCCGGTCATGGTCCGCTACCTTGAGGATGCCGTTGAGCTCACTGGCTATGTCCCGAGCAATTCAGAATCTGATCGGATAGTCGACCTCGATGACGACACGGTCGAGCCCGAAGTGGACGGACTCAAAGCCGAGATGGTCCAGAGCCTTGCCGGTTACTCAAACAGAACCAAGGCTGTGCTCGCTCAAATGAACGAATATCAAATCGACCATGACCTCATTGTTGAGTTGATTGCTCGCATTGCGGTGGACGAATCGCTACAGCAATATAGCAACGCCATCCTCGTCTTCCTACCCGGCATTGGAGACATCAGATCGCTCAATGATTTGCTACTGGGAGACCCTCGATTTTCGGCCGGTTGGCTTGTTTACCCTCTGCACTCCACGATTGCCATGGAGGATCAGGAGGCCGCTTTCCTTATTCCTCCTCAAGGGATGAGGAAAATCGTGCTGGCGACGAACATCGCGGAGACTGGAATCACCATTCCCGACGTTACTTGCGTCATCGACACCGGCAAGCACCGCGAGATGCGATTCGACGAGAAGAAGCAGCTCTCCCGGTTGATTGATACCTTTATTTCAAGGGCGAACGCGAAGCAACGCAGGGGTCGTGCTGGCCGTGTGCAGAATGGGCTGTGCTTCCACATGTTCTCCCGGTATCGGCACGATACTCTTATGAGCGACCAGCAAACTCCGGAGATGCTGCGTCTCTCCTTACAGGACTTGGCCATCCGAGTCAAAATCTGCAAGCTCGGCGGCATAGAAGAGACGCTGGGCGACGCTTTGGACCCTCCCTCGGCCAAGAATATACGCCGCGCTGTGGACGCACTCGTCGACGTGCGAGCCTTGACTGGCGCCGAAGACCTCACCCCCCTTGGATACCAGCTGGCGAGATTACCCTTGGATGTCTTCCTGGGGAAGCTCATCCTCCTGGGGACAGTGTTCAAATGCCTGGACATGGCCATCACCGTTGCGGCCATTTTGTCTTCCAAGTCCCCCTTTTCTGCCCCCTTTGGACAACAAACGCAAGCAAATAACGCGAGAGCAGCCTTTCGTCGTGCGGACTCGGACATACTCACGACCTACAATGCTTATCTTGCGTGGAAGCGGGTATGCCAGGTGAATGGGGGCTTCGGAAAAGAGTTCCAATTCTGCAGAAAGAATTACCTTAACCAGCAGACGCTTACCAACATTGAAGACCTGAAGGGACAGCTGCTGACGTCTCTGGCCGACTCTGGGTTCTTGGCGTTGACAGAGGAGGAGCGGCGAGCGCTTCTGAGACTCCGTTTCTCCGCCGGCGGACGCGGCCGTCGATCACAGCAGTTTGTCGATGTGCCTCAGCGAGTGAATCTCAACAGTGACAACGACGTAGTCTCGACGTCCGTTATCGCGTGGAGCTTTTACCCCAAGCTTCTGGTAAGGGATATACCAGGCTCCAAGGGGCTCCGCAATATCGGCAACAACCAGTCCATCAGCCTTCATCCGACGTCTGTCAACCGGGGGCTGTTTGATGCGCGATGGCTGTCGTACTACACCATCATGCAAACCAAGTCGTGAGTCATCCCCTGCTATCGACCCCGTACCAATCTGTCGAAGCATATACTGATTATGTTTCTCAATGTAGGGTTTATCGTGCACACGAAACCACTGTGACAGAACCCTTCGCCATAGCACTGCTCTGCGGCGATGTACGCTGTGACGTAAGTCGAATTTGATTTTCCTTGGAAACGATATCTTTTGAACTCGACATAACTAACATGGTCCTCCATCTAGCTATACTCTGGCGTGATTGTGCTGGATGGTAACCGGGGTCGCTTCGCCGTCCCGGATTGGAAGACGATGCTCGTCATCAAAGTCTTGCGCACACGCCTGCGCGAATTGCTCACCAGAAGCTTCAAGCAGCCTGGCAAACTGCTTACTGCCCAGCAGGAGAAGTGGTTTGATGTGTGGCAGCGTTTGTTTTCGCAGGATTTCAACCAAGACAGAACTGTCAACACCATCAGTCTTTGAGATGGTTTCTGGCTTGCTGAGGGGGCATCTCCTGATTTTGTTTCGCCAGTCCTGCAGAGACGGGCCACGGAACACGGATATATAAAAGGGAAATACATCTGGGAGGCATTTGGGATAGGCATGTCCGCCTTTTGAGGGCGAAATGGGCATTTCAGGGCATGAAAACTGAGGCACTATTCGACTTCGAACTTGCTAAGACTTGGTTCTGTCCTTGAAGCAGAAACTACGACAAACACTTGCGCATACAATGTATTATACATGTCCGTACATTAAATATTTGGTTCGAGACGAGCTATACATAGACGAGGGGAAAGATCCCAAGAAACGTGGGTGGGTAACAGTCCTCCTCTATTCAGTCTTTGTGGTATTATCCGGGTTCGAGCCCCTCAGAAACATCTCTTTGAAGTCCGCATTGCTTTTGGGAGCTGGCTTCCCGTCCTCTTGCCCCTTTGCTTCTCCAGCTTCGGCATTCGACACGGATGATGACGCCTTTGGGGCAACAAAGCCGAGTCCGCGCTTTGGACCCGGTCTTCCCAGCGTCGGCCGCCTCACATTGACCGACGTGGGCGTGAAACCCTTGGCTGTGCTGCTGCTGGACGGCTTGTCGTTGTCCTTTCTCGCTGACTCCTGGCTGCGCGGGACGATGCGATCCTGGACTCTCTCAGCCTTCGCGTGGCGGAGCTCATCGACGGACCCGATGCGCAATTTGTGGCCTTCAAACTCGACATTGTCCAGCTGCAGGCTTGCCCTGCCCGCCGCCGAAGAGTCTGCAAACTCAATCTTTGCGCCGCCATGGCCGGGCTGCAGGACGAGCCTGACGATGGGGCCGAAAGGCTCGACAAGCGCCCGCACTCGAGCATCGTTGACGGTGTCGGGCAGACCCATGAGGGCAATGGTGCGCGCGGCGATCTCGGCTGCCGAGGGCTTTGACGCCCTGTCGCCGTCGGTGTCGTCGGTCGCTTGATGCGCCGGAGACGCGCGATCGGATGCTACGGTCTGAGCCGTGGGTTTCACGCTGGAAGGCTTCGAAATCTCGACGTCGATGATTTGGTTCTGGAACTTGGTCTTGTTCAGTTCTGACGCAGCCTTCTCAGCTTCATCCTTGGTTTCAAAGACGACGAAACCAAATCCCCGGCCCTTGCCGTTGAAGTTTCGGGGAATGTTGATCCTCTGTATTGTTCCATATTTCGAGAAAATGTCGCGGAGCTCGTCGTCAGTCGTCGAGGGGCTCAGACCCGAAACGTGAACTTCGCGGCCCTCGGCAACAGCCCCCTCGCGGCTCTTCTTGCGACTGGGGTCTGAGTACTTGGCCACGAGCTTGTACTTCCCCTCGAGAAGGGTGCCGTCCTTGGCCACTGCCTTTGCAGATGCATCGCCATCGCGAAAAGAGACGTAGCAGAACCGGCGATGCGAGTTTACCTTGAGGCTCGGCCATCGAATACTCAAGATCTCTCCGCAATCCTGGAACAGTCGACGAAGGTACTTTTCATCGGCCGCGGGGGGATAGTTGGTGACGTAGATGGTCAAGTCATGCGCAGATCGCACGCTGATTTGAGACTGCCCAAGGAACTTGCCGTCTCTGAGTAGTGCGGATTGGGCTTCTTCCGGGGTGCTGAACTCAATCAATGCCGTTGACGTTTGGCCATCTTCTTCCCGGACAAGCGCTGTGATGTTGTTGATGTGACCGTACTCCTTGAAGTACTGGCGTAGCTTGGTCTGGGTGATCTCGGCAGGCAGGTTCGTGACGAGCACCGACGTGTTTTCTCTGTCTCTCCGCTGGCTAGACAAAGTTTCGCGGGCTTCGTGGTCGTTCTTTTGGCGTTTGCTGTTGGCACTGGCGGGCTCTTGAGCATCTGCGGGGTCGTCTCGTTTCCTCTTCGGCTGGCCGGGAGACGCCTCCCCTGACATGGGCTCGTCACGATCCGTCGCCTGGGCACCATAGTAGGCAGCATATGTGGCGGCCTTCTCCTCCTGCTCGCGAGCACGTCGCTTCGCAATGGCCGTCTCGGCCTTGTGAACGACATCTGCCGCTCTGCGCACAGAGTGCGACAGTTCGTAGTCGTTGCAGTGCTGCATGTACACCTCCAGCACCTTCTCGGGCCAGTCGATTGTTCGCCGGTTGACAGCGCGCTGGAGGACTGCGGTGGCGAGCGTGGGTATTCGGAAGCTGACGCCGCCAGAAGAGGGCGTGGGGCTGTTGCTCGTGTTGGTGGAAGAGAAGATGAGCATCTCCCACATGTAGTAGCGGAACCAGAAGTCGTGGCTGTCTGCGTGAATCTGGGCCTTGGCGAGCTTGTTCCACTGCATCCTCGCCTCCTCGATGGCTCCCTTCTTTTCCGTCAGGTACTGGATGTAGATGCGCTCCAGCCGAAACTTTGGGTCGCCCTGGAAGTCTTTGCCGTAGAGCCGCTTGCCGACAACCTCGACGTCCTCGAGAGCCGCACTCAGCCCTACATCAGCCACATCGACAGCCTCGTCTCCAGCGTTGGCATCCATGGCTGTTCGTTTCAGGAACCCACACCACGCCACATACATCTCAATCATGCTCTCCATGCCGTGCTTGTACAGCTGGTTCTCGCTCGTCGCGGCGTGTTTGATTGACTCCACTTCAGAAAAGTCCAATTTCGCCTCTTCCGCGCATAGTATTAACCTATTCCATAAGCGACCAGACCAGGGGCAATGCTGGACCGCTCTGCGAAGGGCATTGAGTAGATATTCAGGGGCTTTGGTATCGGCGTAGGAGGACGAAAGGAAGACGATGTGCTGGTGCCAAACCGACTCGTCGGACGCGAATACGCCGGTCAAGGCTCTGGCATAAAGTCCACAGCAGAGATTGAAGTTGATGTCAGCCATTGCCTGGCCGCCGTGGACATGTGATGCTTCCCACTCGAGATACTCGGCCATGACGGACTTTTGGGCCTCCACATCGTCTGTCCGAGCTGCCTGTTGCAGCCTGAGCTCGAAGGGGTCTCGCTCCGCCATGAGGCGCTTTGCCTCCTGGGATAGGGCAGTGATGTCCTTCATCGACTCCTCCCACGCGGCGCGATTGTATTCCGACAGGAAGCTCGAGTACATTTGCGACGTGTCGTCCCAGGTGAGGTGAGGCGTGACGAGTCGATCGCGAAACAGGTGCGTGATGCGCTTAACACCCTCTGGAGTCCTTGTCTTCTCCAGCAGCTCCATCTCCAGCGATATCCAGCGGTTCCAGAGAATGTGGCTGTCGTTGATGCGGTACTTGATGGCCTCGTAGCCCTGCTGCCAGAGGTCCAACGCGGAGCCAAACGAGAACAGCTCGCGGCCCATCACCTGCTCCTCCTCGGACCAGCCGGCGGCGTCGGACTGACTGTTGGCCCAGAGAGACCAGAAGTGGTTGCAGTAGGCAAGCCATATCCGCAGGCTGCCAGGCTCGGCGCCCGCGGCGCGCTTGAAGAGTTCGACGGCATTGACGCGCTGCTCGAGATCGGAGGCGTTGCGGGTGGTCTCGTCAAGGTAGGCCAGCCAACTGTCCTCGCCTACAGGATTGGCCATGGTCGTCGTCGTCGTCTGAGGCCGTTCCGCTGCGGCATCACAGGGCCTGCGGCATAAACCAAGAAGAGATGCGGCGGACAGGGCGGAGGCCGATGGAAGGGGGAAGGCGAAATTGGAGTATGGAGAGAGTGCACGAAAGGGCAGCGCTCGGGTGTCGACGGTGAGCTGGTCTGGGCTGGCTGATGGGATTGATCGGCAGGCTGCAAAAATGCTGGTGGTTGTGTTTGTGTTACCAAAATAGGTGCTAAAAGAGGTGGAGGTGCTTTTGCAGTGTAGGTACCTAGTAGTGCCTGCCAGACTGCTAGCTTACCGCCTGATGTAATGCTGAGAGCTGCCTGTCCCACTAAGGTGGTATTACTACTAGCAGTCAAAAGGCAGCAGCAGCCCTAGGAAGTACAGAATACCGAGGTGCTGTCCGATCTTAACGACTCGGGAGATGAGGTAATTGTAGGATGTTGTATTTACATAGTACCGCAGACCTACTGCCTTACCTCTAGCCACGTCCCCCCCCGAAAGAGCACATGCAATGACATCGCAACGCAAGGAACAATAGGCACTCTTTCATCACAGAGTCTCTGCTCGGTATTACTCGGTCTACCTTAATTCGACTCCATAATACTCAAACATCACTGCCGGCATCGATATTTTCACCACTGTCGCGCTATTCCCGTTTCTGCCCCCGTGACAGCCTGCCGACCTACGGTTAGGTACCAAGGAGCTAGAAACGACTCATGATTGCATGTTTCAGATGGTCCCCCCTACTTGTATCGGGTACTTTGCAGAATGCAGCAGGTCCCTCAGCGGCTACGGAGCTGGAAGCCAGGGCTCAGCAGCGCCGTTGGGGCGCGTTATTAGCGCTGGCCGGGTGCTTGCAGTGGGCCCTGGACCGGGATGGCATCCCTATCATTAATGATCTGGGCTCCGTAGATCATTAAGGTAAGGTAAGGTACCGCGCAGCAGATGGACGGGCAGCGTTCCATTCCTTCCAGGGACTTGAAGCCTTCACTCGTCCTCCATCGTGCCTTTCTGCAAGCGACTGCGATTCGGCCTCTTGTTCTCCTTCTCTTCTTCTTCGCTCTCTCTCTCGATTCAGTCTTTTTTATTCTTCGAGGCCTGCTTCATCCCGATTCAGACCACCCACGCTCCCTACGACTCTACCGAGACTCTTCTACTTCATACGCTCCTTCGACACCCGTCGCTTCTCCCTTTCCAAGCCCCCTTCTGTGGCCATTCCTTTCGCGGACCTCGACCATTCTCACTGATTCGATCTCCCTTTCCTTGCAAGATCTGCATTCCACTCCTTCAGCGTCATTCTTTTCTGCTCGCAGATTGCGCAGCCTTTTGCGAGTCCGTTTGCGATAGCTGTCTGACCGTGTGTGCTGGTAACGCTCGGTCGTCGACGCCTATCTTAGCCCTCCTACTTCCTAATTGCCCGTCGTTTCAACCTTCTTACACCGGAGCTTCGTGGCGTTGCGGCACAATAGCAATACAATAGAAAGAGCGATTCGAGAGGGAGAGATAGAGGGAAAAATTGGCGGCTCCAACCGGTCTTTCTGCTCATCCATCTCGTTCCAGCGGACGGGTTTTCTGTTTCACAACAAATCTCCCTTTCTCTTCGGCGTTTTCTTTTCTTTTCTTTCTTCTTCTTCTTTTCCGGAGCAATTCAAGCGTGCGAGACCAGCAACTGGGGATTGAACATCTTTTCGACATGCGGTACCTTCTTCCGGCAGTGCTTGGTGCACTGAGTCTGATCTACGTGGATGGTGTTGCCGCTCAGGATGCACCGGCATGTGTGGTAGGTCAATCCAGATGTTGACAAGATTGAGCATTCTCTGACGTTAAAACAGCCTGAATGTGCGAACCAAGTCAGAGGCCAGTTTACCCAGTACGGCTGTGCCAGTGCAGATGACGCTGCCTGTCTGTGTTCCAACGCCAACTTCGGCTTTGGCGTTCGAGACTGCGGCCAGACTGGATGCGGTGCTACGGATGTCCAGATCCAGGCGTTTCTATCGGGATCCTTCTGCCAGGGTAAATCAGGGCCTAATCATACCGACGGAGCGTCTCGTGTACTCATCTGCCGATAGGTCAACAATTGGCTTTCACGCCGACTGGGGTGCCGGCTGCTTCGACAGCGCCAGCAGCGGCAGAGACGACCGCTCCGCCAGGCGAGACCACACCAATCCCGACAGCGCCCCCGGCCACGACCACTTCAGCCCCGGAATCAGCTGCCCAGACCACGGTGCCACCGACGACGACCGAACAGGGAGCCACCACAGCGCCGGCTACCACTCCCACCGAAACCTCGGCCCCATCGACTACAGCCGCTCCCCCCTCGGGCACCACGAGCGCCGTGGTACGCTTTCTCACGTCCCATGGCCATGGAGCTGCACGATTGCTAACGCTGAGTAACGTAGTCTTCCGAAACATCGGCGCCTGCTACCACCACGTCGACAGACTCTTCCACCTCTGTCGTCTCCACCACATCTACTCCGACTGCTAGTGAAACGTCCGAAGCTGCTCCTGCGGCCGGTGGTTCAGGCTTGTCTCACGGTGCGGCTATTGGAATCGGCCTGGGAGTCGCAATTGCTGTTGTAGGAATCGGACTGGCTGCCGCGTTCTGGTTCATGAAGAGCCGCAGCCGGACTCACGACTCCTTCGACATTTCTCAACCCCCTCCCAGTTCGGGGCACGGCCAGGGCGCGTTCGAGAAGTATTCCAATGACATCGAAATGGTATCCAACCGCTACGAAGACATGGTGCCTCGACAGCAGCCAAGAGCCATGGTGTAATCTGCAGGTCGTGTCCTTGATAGTCCTCAGGCGTACTTGCGATCTGTACTCTGGTAGTGGGATTAGCTCACAATTGAGGACCGAACTTTGATCCGATTGCCATGTGTTTCCGTTGCATGGGTTATGTCGATGATATCGCATCTGAAAAAAAGCCCAAAGCGATGCTTTTTTTCTTCGAGAGTAATCCGCTGTATGAGGTAGTACTCGACGGTTTGGTGCAGCAGACAGATGGGCGACGAGCCATCCCACGCCAGGACTGGATATGTGTTCCCGACCAGTCTATTCAAGTACGGGATGCTGCGAAAGGGGGCCTGCCTCGAATTACATGACGCAGGGAGCCAAGGCTGATGATAAGAGTCTATCCAGTTGCCCGAGTGTGCTGTTTCTTTCTTCTTTGTACATACTATATTGATACAGGTACATGCTCATTGTCATGCCGGCTCTAATTGCTGGGTCAAGTTTTAAAAAATGGGTTGCTTCCAACCTTCGCCCAAACGACCGCAACGTCTCCTTGTCTCTACCACGAGTAATAGGGCCTCTGGCCATGTACCTTGCGATTTGGTAGATGGACCCAGGGGCCTTTTTGTGCCTCCTTGGCCTTCAGCTCTTCGTATTCTCGAATTCTGGTCTTTTCCTCTTTGAGGATGACTGTGAAGCCTAGGATAACACACCCCGCGGGCGGGGAGGGTCAGCAAAACTGAACAGAAGGAGACTGGGGGCACTGAAGGGCCGCCATGAATAGTTACGACAGCGCCTTGGGATAAGGGTAAGAGGCGATGGGGAATATGTCTTACTGGTGCTTGGATGCTGGATAACACCCATTCTCCCTCGGCCCTTGTAGTCGATCTCCTTTCCACGCCAGGGCCCTCGCCCGACCCACGACTGCGCGACATAGAGGCGAGTCGGATCTGCAATCTCTATCCACTTGCCGTCCTTGTCCTGTACTTTGCGAGGCTTGTCGAGGACGTCCCCGTTGACCTTGCCAAGGCCCATGCCGCGCTGGACAACGGCCAGGTCCCGCGCCTCCTCGAGGTGGTACTTGACCTCGGCGGCAAACTTCTTCTTGGACCACTTCATCTGCTGAATGGCCTCGTCGACGGGCTTGCCGGCGATCTGCCGCGCCAGCATGACCAGCTTCTTGACGCTGGTGGGGAAGAAGTCGCTCTTGTGGAGGAGCTCTCGCTCCGTCATCTTGATCTTCTCCTCCCTCGTCAGCTCGCCGTTGCGGCGCACAAACTGGATGACCTTTTTCCGCTGCCACCGGATCCGGCTCCGGACGTCTGGGTCGACCACCATGGCCAGGCTCTCCTTGGTCCGCACCTCTGAAGGCTCCTGGGCGGCGGGCGCGTCGGGCGCCGGCTTGGCGGCCTCAATCTCATCCTGGAAGATGTTGTCCTCGACGCCTCCCCGCATATTCCTCTGCAGGAACTGCTGTCGCTTCTTGGGGTCGTCGAGTTCGGAGGCGACTGGGACCTGGCCCTTGTCGCCCGAGTCCTTGGAGCTAGAGTTGCCCCATCCTTTGAAGACGTTGATGGACCACTTGTTACGGCGCTGGGCGACTGTGCTGGGGCTTCGGGGGGCGAGGCATTGCGTCGGCGCCAACAATGAGGCTGATGAGGATGGGCCTGCGTGCAATTGGAGGTTTCCTTTCAGTCAGCCAAGCGAACATTGGATGTAAGATGATCGGGTTGTTCTTCAAGGTAGGCAGGGATATGTATGTATATACATACCTGGAAGCGCCAGCCGCCTAGAGGCCAGCCGTAGACTCATTGATGCGACGATGCAGGAGCAAGCTGACTTTGACCTCAACTCGCTGATCTACAGCCCATTGAAAGAGACGCCGGAATATGCGATCCGGCCCAATCTTTTCTTGCCTTCAAACTGCGAAACGGCTTTCTTCATTTTCGCACACCCGAGAATCCGCCGACGAGCCATCATCGTGCCATCACGTGACACGCATTAGCGGGATTAACATCAGACCATTGCCCATTGCTTTCGGTCCATGTACCGAGTATTCTCCATTTTCTGCTAGTATCCCAAACTCACCAAACAGCTCAAACAACGCAACTCGCGGCTTCGCAACAAGCTTGGAAAGCTCCTCCGTCACGATGGCTATTGCACCGATCACTGGAGTACGTCTGAGACCCGACCAATGGCGCGGAATCCGCATGGGAAACCTCTCCTCCGGGCCGAGTCCCGCCATTGAAGCTTTCTTCGGCAGGACGCAAAGCTGACACTGGAATTGCAGATGCTGCGACGACAGCTCATCCTCGACCTCGGCGTCGGTCTTGGTAAATACTGAACCCTACCTCCAGTCGTTTGCAAAGCTTTGGCAAAGCTGGAAAGACTGGAATTGCGTCCTTCTCTGTTCCCCTCGGCTTACATCGCAATAGGAGCTGGTTTCGTCATGGCCAACTGGTACTGGTACGGACTCGACAACAACAACCCGAACACCAACCTCGCGAGGAAAGACTGGTCTAACAACGACACAGGTACGGCTACCACATGCCCCGAACCAACGGCCGAGACGCCTACTACGCCAAGAAGGAGGCCGAGCGAGCCGCCGCGAAATCACAGGCACAGTAAAGGAGGATCATCATGTTTAGACGGGCAGACGGAGAGGGGATTCGACACGAGCAACTGCTGGTCAAATAGAAGTCGGATCGATGGGGCCAATAGTCTGTTCATGGCTGCAGGAGCATGGCTGTCCGGGGGGAACCATCGGATATCACGGGAAGAAGAGCGGCAGCTAGGCGAACCTCTGCTTAGACTATTGAGTCTCGGGGCAATTCGACTGTATTACTATTTTACTTGCCATACGGCAGTCAACTTTCCATGCGATCCCCTTTCTAGTAGGAGGGCTGGTGTTGAGAGTCGGGTTTTCCTTTCCGTGTGCGCTTTTGGAGCCCGGCTCAAGTGAAGCCGGTTTCTTCGTGGCCCATATGTAGTCGGGGGGTATGCCGCCGAGTGCACGTAGTCTCGGAAGCTCTGCGAGGTGATATGCGCGCATCTAATAGTGCAGCGAGTCTCGGCTCGGTCCCCTGAAGCCAGGCGACATTGATACAAGGAGTCATAGTGAGCGCATGTGAGCCGGGTCCGAGAGAGCGAACGGCATGCTCCGCCATGTCTCGTCTTGCTCATGTCTCATAACGTGGTCGTGAAACCTGGCGGCCCCCCCAAAGCCCCATGGTAGTAAAAGCCATCAGTAGAGTGCTGACCCTGCCAATGTTGGTCATCTTGCAAGGCGCCCATCCCATCACGGCGCTGCCTCGTCTGCATCGTGCCAGCTCGACGACCACTGATGCGGCTTCGGCGGCTCCTTTGTCCCGGTGCTCTCCGAGCTGCTGCCGTCGGCTCTCGCCCTCTCCCCTTCCCAGGCCGTCGTCTCTACCGTGAACACGCCCTTTTTGTCCTTGCACCTGAAACATCAAAATTGTCAGTTGACCTCACTCAGAAACTCAAAGAACAACTTCAACCGAGGCGGCGGCGGTGGTGGCCGATCCATAACAAAGGCCACTGTGAAAGCCCGTCATCTTCCTCGGTGGGGGGTTTGATTCTCCAAATTTCTCCTGCTTCTACACACCTTCGAAACAGCCGGTCGACAGCAAAGCACCGCACCGGGCTCTCGCGCGTCAGCGGCCGCTGGACCTCGCACTTGTACTGCAGCATCCGGAAGAGCTCGCACGCCGAGAGGTCGATCCTGCGCGAGACGGAGCCCGCGTTGTCGAGCTTGCGGCGACGGCCCGAGGCGTCCTGCTGGATCCGAAGGGGCAGCTCCGAGGCCGGGAACGAGCGGCAGGGAGGCGTCATTTTTCTTCTTTTCTTTCTTTTTCTTCCGAATTGATTTGGCGAGGTTGGGGGAGTCAAGATGGAGGTGGCGATGGGCGGACAGTTGCTCAAGGCTGTTGAGGAGGCCAGTTTGGATGAGGTAAGTTTTGGAGTGGAAGACTGTGTGTGTATCGCTGGCGCTGTTTCTTTCTATGGCTTGAGGCGCGAAATGCTGGGGCCGCACGGCTTGAGCTTGAAGTTGCAAAACCTGCGACGGAAAAATGCTACGACTCTCGCTGGAGCTTCAGAGTCGTGTCATATGATGAAGAAGGCATTGGATGATCAATCTCAAGACTTTTGATGGGGATAAGACAAGGGCCCGGAATCAGACCTCGGCTCATGATCCTCACCTTTACCAAAACCCTTCCTTTTCTATATATCTATATCTGTTATCGACATTTCACTCGAAATCGAATACTAATGTCAAACATTGCATCAGATCCTCGACAGCTTCCGCGCATCTCTGGCTCTCGAAAAAAATCCAGCAAGCGGCGCCGGCACCGGGCGAGTCAAGATCACGCACCTGGATGAACTCGACCAGCTCGCCGCCCGACAGATTCGAGCCACCCAGGCGCCCACCATCGCCCTCTCTGGCCGCAGCCTTCCGCTGGTATACAAGGTGATATCGACGCTCGTCTCGCCACCCCATTCCATGGCGCTCTTCGTCCTCGACCTCGAGGGCCGCTTCGATGCCACTCGCCTCACATGCGCCGACGATGCTTTGCAGCACGTCTACGTCCAGCAGCCGCCCTGCGACGAAAGTTCCAGCACCAGCGTGGAGGCGATCCGCTCACTCATCTCAGATGCCGAGCACTTCATGATCTACGACAGATTGTCTGCGGCGTCCCTCTCCCGGGAGTTCTGGGGCACCATTGTGCTGGGCGGACTGGGCGCGGGAGACTTGACTGCTGCATGGAAAGGCTGGCTTCACGTGGAACGTGAGCATATTGCAGAGTATTCTATGAGAATCACCTTGGAAGAAGCTTTTGAGAGACGGTCTAATAGACAGGATGTCGTCAACCGTGCTGGTTGGGTCGCAGCATCGCAGTGGGGGAAGTTTATCTTTCTCGAGTGATGCATTTTCACGGCTGATCACAATGGTATCAGAGTAAGTTTATCATGAATAAAGACAACCTGTCTAGGCAAGCGTCTAACATCCTGTTTGAAGTTGTAAAATCCAAAATCAGCGCAATGACGCGCTTGGGGGTATATGAAAAGGGGTCATAGCTTCGCCAATGACAACGAAGGTGTTGTTGCAAGAGAAGAAGAGAAGGAAAGAAACAGAAAACACTCATGCTTCGTCTGAGTGCGTAGAGGAAACTCCAGGTACTCCGTCGTCATGCCCATTCCAAACCAAATATCCAGTTACCGACACGCAATCGAACGCTTCATACAGAAACAAGCATATCATCATCCACGATCGTCGGGTTGGTCTCGGCACCAGCACACTCCGACTGTCCCAGAACATCGCGCTTCAGCGACGACACCACCTTCTTGCGCATCTCGCGCTGGATGCCGTGGTGCACAGCATCGAGCACAGTGTCGACAGTCACGCGCGGCTTGTGTGCCGGCTCCGTGCCGTCCTGGTACACGCCCGTCTTGACCAGGATGCTGTACCAGTCGTTGTCGGCGACCTGGTTGATGGCGTTGGTGCCCTGGATGTCGCTCTCGGGCGTGTCGCCGACAAAGTACACCGTCTGCGGGGGGCCGGAGATGCCGTGCTCGGTGCTCCGCCACGACTGCATCAGCCGCTCGGCGAACTCAAAGGTCGAGACCTGGGGCTTGCCAAAGGCGTGCGTGTGAAGCTTGCCCTTGCCGTCCGTCAGATCGCGAAAGGTGATTTCGAACATGCGCCGGAGCGCCCCCATGCCGAGCCGCACGTGCTCGTGGGCGGCAGACCAGACGACGTCGTTGTGGGAGAAGTAAAAGGGGGGACCCTCGTCAAAGGTCTCGCTGCGGATCCCGAGCCGGCCCTTCTTTGACATGGCTACATCCAGCATGATCTGGATGTCACCGGCCCAGTCCCGGGAGTCGGCAAAGACGAAGACGGCATCGATGACGACGTCGTCAAAGTTCCGCTCACGCGAGTTGGCCAGCTCTTCGGGCGTCAGCTTGCGGAACGGCGTGGTGGCCGCGTTGTGCTTGATGATGTCTCCGGGAGTCACGACGTCCCTGAAGCCGTAGCCCTCGGCGACGTGACGGCACTTTTCACCCTCGCCGCCAATCACCAGGACTGTGCCGTACTTGCTGGCCATTTCCCTCATGGGCGTGTGGCCGCAGATGAACTGGCCGGGCTTGATCTCCCGCTGGAGTTGGCGTGATAGATCTTGGCAGCGCTCTTCCTCGGTCTTGCCGCCCCCGTTGGTCAGGAAGATGTGAGGACTAGGGAAAATCGAGCGTTAGCTGGGTGTTTCAACTGGGCGAGGATTTCGCACCAATAGCTCGTGGCACTTACATCTTCATTCCATATTCGTTCTCGCCATCAATAACTTTCATGGCCTCGATGGCCTCTGGGATGGGTCGCCCGCCTCGGACAAGCACGCCGTCGATGTCGAATGCAAAGACAAAGGAGTCGGCAATGACCGAAGAGTCGAGGGGAGAGATTGGGGTGGGGATGCTGGAGATGCTGTCTCTGGAACTGCCTGATGATGCCAGCTCAGGGGAGCTAGGCATCGACTCTGTCTCTGCTACCCTCACGTCAAGGTCCTTCTTGACCTGTGCGACGTGCTGGTAGAACTCGGTCTGCTGCTCCTTGCTGAGAGTGGCCATGGTGACGAGAGAAGTTTTGCGATATCTCCCGTTTGGGAAACTTTTGGGCGGATTATGCTGCCAACTTGCTCTCCCCAGGGTGTAAGAGAAGAGGTGGAGAATGGACAAGGACAGACGAGATGTGTAAGTGAAGAAGAAGTCCCTGTAGATGCAATGATTTCTACCGTCAAGAACGGTGGGAGAAATATAGGTCTTTATAGAAGTCGCCGTCTCGACCTCGAGCTTCCATCCCACACCCCCCTGAGTGCACCCAACACTTTTTTGCTGGAGCCATCTCTCTCCACGCGGGTTCCACACCGGGCAATGCTGGAGCAGTTCGAGTCATTTCAAATTCCCTTGCTCGCCTTTCTCCAGGTTTTTGCGTTGGCGATCGTAAACTTTTGACAAACAGCATGTTGACAAGTTCTCCAGTTGTTTTTGCTGGTTATCCACAGCCCGGTTCCACCTCCGTGAAACCCGCGGGCTGAGATAGATGGGCAAACTGGTGACGGTGTTGTGGAGAACGGGCCGGTAAGCCACGACGTAGGTGTAGGTCGGGAGCCAGGCTGAAGAGGCTGAGATGGAATATTCCTTGCGAAATGTCATACTAGCCAAGGTATGTAGGTACCTGTCTTATTGCCTGCTTGCGTGGGTGGATAAAAAGTACATGAAGTAGTGAAAGCCAAGGCACCTAACCCAGCATCCTGGAGCTCTCACCGTGATGGCGGGTCGGCGCCTCCTTGCCTGCTTGCATCGCCATTGGCGAGAGCTTGCAGATGAGACTGCATGTAGGGTCATGTAGCCTTCAGGTGGCTCTTACATGAAGACGTCATACTCGGCTCACAATTTGTGACGACTGCGCAATGTACATGGCCACAGGGCACGGGTATCCTATCGCTGAAAAGCGTCCGACGAGAAATACATGCATTATCACGGTAAGCAGCACCTGGCACTCAAGTATCATCCTACCACAAATCTATGTAATACCTTATCTACCCGACGAAGGGAAATGGTCGATTCCCGCGTCCCATCGCGGATCGTTGCCCTGCGCGGTCGAAAACATCGACGTAGTGGCAAACGCCCAAAAAGCAGGAGAACACAAGCTGTCAGAAGCCCTATCCTCCAATCCGCGCCTCCGCCCTGCTTTTTCTGCGGCCAAGCAGGTCAGTGGATATGCCCCTCGAGCGACCAGTCAGCGGCATTTCTTTCTCCTTTCAAAGCAATCCAATGAGCGCTCGAATGATAACGAAACGAGCTGATAACGGCGTTGCGTGACAAAAGCTGGCCCGAAAAGCCTCCTCTGATGGAGGGTTGAGGTATATGAAGATCATCTTCATCTAAGAGAAAAGCGCCGCGGCCCCTGGGGCTCGTGTATGTAAAAGCCGGGTGTGGGTGGGTGAGAAGGGCGTCCCATTGGCCTGCAACGTGGTAAGAAAAGGGCACATAGCTTTCGAGAAGTGTAAGGCAGATGGGACGGGAATGAGGGAGCAAAGGAATGATCAGCTTGTTTCCGCGCCCGTTGAGATAGCGTAGCTACACATCACCGGAAAGAAAATGCAGATCTGAGCGACATCTAGGAACAGGATGGCGAGAATGTTGGTCGCCCTTCGTGACCCTGCAGGTTGCAAAGAGTGCTGCCACACGGAATCCACTCCCTATTGCTCTGACTCCGAGGACGATCGCCATGGGACTTTCTGTGTACGTGCATTGTTGGTAGACCGCCTTTAGGTTCAGGCTGATGCGATGTGAGAACACGCCTTGGAAGACAGAGAAGATACCTGGCACATGTCAAAATACACAAGACGAGGAGGATGATATCCAAGGCTGGAGGGTTCCACCTGTGACGTCAAGCCTGGTCCACTCGGGAGGGTCAACCCCGGACCCGGAACGGGGCAGCGGATCCTCCCCGGAAACCAACGGACAAGGGGGAGAACCTCTCCATCAAATAGACACCTACAGAGCAGAGAGGCTAATCAACAATACGACTCACAAAGTTGATGAGCAAAAGCTCCCTGCATCTGCGTGCTTTTCTGCTGTTATGTTATGTAAACGCCAAGCCTCTATGCGTTACGGTGGCCGTCACAGTGTCTCTTACAAGGGGGCCGACAAGGGGGAGGAGACAAAAGGGAGGAGGAAGGGCGACGGTGAGAGGGCGGATTGTGGACGCGAAGAGACACCAGGCGAAGCGAGCTCCAAAATGACATACGGCTAGACGTGTTGCCTCAATATCTGCTTGTGCGCGCTTTTTTGAATATGGTATTCCTTGATCCAGGGACCTTTTCATCCGAGTTCCAGGGCCGAGCTGATGCAAAGCGCAAAAGTACCGCCGCCGCCGTTGTTTTACATCTGCGTTGGATCGAATCAACGGCTCCCAAGTAAACACGCAGATGCGCTTCAGATCCATCAATGACGCTGCCAGTGACATCCCATGGCCCCTAGGCTGGACACGTTGAAACAGATGATGGAGTAGTAGATATCACCATCAGCTCGCTTCGAATCAAACAAACAACGCTCCAACCACTGAACTCTATTGCAGATTGACAAACAGCCCGCCATCCACCAGCAGCTGAGCCCCCGTCACGTAGCCGCTCAGCTCCTCGCAGGCCAAGAAGATGGCCGGTCCCGCCAAGTCCCCAGGCTCGCCCGTCCGCCCGAGCGGGATCCGGCCCTCCATGTAGCTCCGCTTGGCGTCGTCGGCCAGGTCCTCGTCGTTGAGCTGCGTCCGGATGGTGCCCGGCAGCAGCGCGTTGCAGCGGATGCCGTACTTGCCCAGCGCCACGGCCGTGCTCTGCATCAGGCTCAGCACGCCCGCCTTGGTCGGCGTGTAGTGCGTCTGCAGGCCGCCGCCCACCAGCGCCGAGATGGACGACATGCCGATGATGCTGCCCCCCGTCGGCTCCTGGTGCAGCGCCATCTGGCGGGCGGCCGCCTGCGTCACGTAAAAGGCGCCGTCGACGTTTGTCCGGAACGTCAGCTCCAGCAGGTCTGGCGACAGCGTCAGGAAGTCGGCAAAGGTGCAGACTCCGGCGTTGGACACGCAGATATCCAGGCGCCGCGCCGGCCCAGAGTGCTCGATGGCCCTGGCCACCAGCTTGGCCGCGGTCTCAACCTCTCGCACGTCTCCTGCCTCGTGAGCCAGACGACCGGCGGTAGGGTCCTCGGCCAGGATGGCGTTGGCTTCGGCTACGAGCGAGTCCAGGTGCGCTTGGTCATTTTCCAGGCCGAGGTGGTTGACGACGACGCTGCATCCCTGGCGCAGATAGCCGAGGCAGATGGCCCGTCCGATGCCAGTTGTCCCCCCTGTGATGATGGCGGTTTTGCCCGCCAGGAGCCCCTTGAGCGGCATGCCAGCTGTGGTGGCGTCCTGAGTCCAAGCCTTGACCGTAGAGAAAATAGAGGAGATATCACTTTCGGATAAGCGTGGGGTTTGGATAAGAGCCAATGTGTCCGTGTAATGAACCCAGCTCAGAGGTCGTTGATTCGATCTGAAGTGAGTGTATGATAAGATATTAGTGAAACCGTTTGCCGTCGATCTCTGTAGTTCACCATGCGGGGAAGAAGGTGTTGAGGGGCGCCAGAGAGACCCCCAGGTTCAAGCAAGCAAGCCAGCAAACGGGGTGCAGAGGTAATTGTTGCTGATTGTTACTCTCGCTGAGCAAGGACCTCTGTTGTAGATTCGACAGAGCTCGTGATGAGGCTCTTCCAATGGCCTATAAATGGGGGTATAAGACTCCACGATCCGTTGTCCCACGGCAGAACTCCATCCGAGCCCTCGGGGGCTTCTAGGGCGAGCAAACCCCATCCCACCGTTTTCGCCCGACCCCACAAAACGGTAGAGCGGGCGACCTGCTCAAGCTGCGGCTGCGCACCTCCTTATCCCGTCCTTGACGGCGAGTCAGATGCCCACTTCTTGGGCCACCGTTAAATATTGCTTAACCAAACGTCCCCACGATCTGGCCCCCTGGATTTTGGGGAGTCGACGCAACACGCCGCCTGCAAGACACTCGCAAGCCGGTGGGGTCACGATGCCTTTCCGACCTCGTTTCCCCAGAGTCTTCCCCAGGTTTTAGCACATGGTAGGTAATTTTATGGAGTCGTGTATCCCGTAGCTTTGGGCATGGAGACAACGGGGGATTCTTCAACAACGCCTCCCACACGAACGGAGGAATTGACCCCTGGGACCTGACGGGTTTTACACGTAGAACAAGTCTGATGAGCATTATGATATTAGAATTGCATGCTAATTTCACCAGCTAAGTGTCAACGATACGAGACTTGTGCATCTGTGGACGAATTACTCCATTGTTCTTCATATTCAAACCCGACGTCTCTTGACAGTGCCAGCTCTATGACTTCGACTCAACAGCTTCTACCTATATCGAGCCACCCTCTGCACCGCTACCGAGAATGGAGCAATCTTGCGTTAATTATACAACACTTGTTATGCTGACTCGCCGTTGGCTGCTTTGCCTTGGCCATTCTGAGATGGCGGTGCGGGCTGCTGTACAGGGGGAGGGCTGAGGAGGTAGTTTGACGGAATGAGCTTGGAGCGGGCGGCCTGGTTAATGGTCAATCCGAACCCAGGCTTGTCCAGATCGCTCGTCAGGAGATAGCCCTTGGTCGGAATGGGCTCGTCGACGAACAGGTCGCCAAAGACGGGCAACACGCTCTTGCCGTCGGGAGAGTTGGCCAGGTACTCCTGGAACGGCGTGTTGGGCTGCGAAATGACAAAGTGGTAGCTGTACGGGCCGCTGGCGTGCGGAACGACGGGGATGTCGTATGCCGCCGCCATGGCTGCCACTTTGAGCAGCTCCGTCATGCCGCCCAGCCACATGACGTCGGGCTGGATAATGTCGAGGTTGCGGCCCTCGATGAGCTTGCGGAATCCATAGCGCGAGTACTCGTGCTCGCCAGTCGTAAACTTGACCGTCGGGTGCGCGCGCTTGATCTGCTCGAAGCCGTCCGTATCATCGGGGGACAGGCACTCTTCCCACCAGTTGATGTTGAAGTCGGCGCATGCCTTGACCAGCTCGATCGTATAGGAGACGTTGAGGCTCATGTAGCAGTCCACCATGATGGGAAAGTCTGGCCCGACGGACTCGCGATGCTTCCGCAAGAACTCCACGTTCTTCCGGAGTCCCTCATGGCCCTCCTCCGGGCAGAAAGGAAGCGGCACTTTGGCGCCCCAGAAGCCCATTTCTCGGGCTGCCGTCGGCTCGGGTCCGGTGCAGTAAAAGTTGAGGCGTTCCTTGGTGGCTCCGCCAATGAGTCGATAGACCGGCTCGTTTCTCACCTTGCCCAGCAAGTCCCAAATAGCCAAGTCAATGACGGAGATGACGGCGATGGGAAGCCCCTTGCGGCCGTAGAACATGGAAGCACGGTACATCTGCTCAAAGAGCAAGTTGGTATTTCGCGGATCAGCCCCAACTAAGAACCGCTCAAAATGCTGGTGGACCAGCCAGCAAGCAGGAGGGCCTGAGGAGGAGAAAGGAACGGGTTAGTACCACCACATGCTTGAATGGCTGGATGGTCATCGAGATTCAGTTGCTTGGGGTGTATCAGGAACCCACCTCCAAACCCAGTTGCAAAGCCGACAGTCCCGTCAGACGCCTCTATCTCAACCAGAAATGAACCGAGGACGTTGATGCCCCAGCTGGTACGCGATTTGCGATACTGCGCCCATTGCGAGCATGGCGTAGAGATGTCACTGTCGATGAGCCTGCAGAGAGAAAATGAGGAGCGTCAATTTCCATCGCACAAAGCTGTCATTTGATACCAGGTCCGTATAGGGTACGTGTAAGTGACTGCACACATACCAGTGACCCCCTTTCACATTGTGGTAATCGCCGCCTGTCGCCCATCACAACGTTAGCAAATACGAGTATGGTTGATTTTGAGAGTGAGAAGAAGCCGCTCGAGCAAACGGCTTCGAGATGTTGTCTTTACATACCGGAGCCCACGCCGCCAATGACGTAGGATCGCACGGCCTTGATCGTGGGAAACTGCCGGATGGACGAGCTATGCATAATGGGTGGGTGAGTGGTTGGAATTGGCAGAGGAAGGACCAGCGTGCAGCTGCGGCAACAGGAGAAGGCTGAGATATAGAAGGATTCAATGTATAGAAATGAAATTGCCAGCGGTCACTGGAGGGCGAGATGCGGGCAACGGTGTGCAAATCAAGGTGTGGGGTGCCGCTGGTGTTGACGAGAATCGGGCTGAGAGGACCCGAGGGCCGCCGTGGGTGAAATGACGATGGGAAGAGCACGAAGTGGCAGGTAGTAGTTTTCTCAAATGAAGAGTGAGGAACACTTGACGTCTATGAGCATCTTTTATGTTCATAATCGTAGCATCTCGTCATAACTGCCCAGGGCACCTACCCGATAGATGAAGTCGGGTTGCAGTGATGGAGAGTAACAACCTGAGCAAGACACGGTGGAATTACAGCGAGCCATTGTTTTACGGTAGACATTGATAGTTCAAGATATCGACTTTATAGAGGCGATCAACTCTCGAACGCGGAATTAGCAATGTTTTCTGCTGCTTCATCGTACTTGATCTTGTGGCTACCGTCTACTATCACATCCATATTCGCCGTCATTTGGCTACCGTCCGCTAAGCCCCGAGCTCCTCCCTGCGATTGACTGGGTTTCCAACCCGTGCAGAAGGATAGCAATGTGAGAATAGTCTTGAAGATTTTTCCCGGTATATAGTAAATGTCATTGAATCAGCCCAAAACTCAGACAAACCGACATCGAAATAGCACAGCATACAGCCTCGGATGTCGTAGCATGCACAGACACCATATAGCGGTACTTGGTACTTGTGCCTCCGAATATCCTCTTCTCTCTTCTTCCTCCTCCTCCTCCGCTTCAAATTTCCCCTCCCCCAGCTCCATCTCACATCTTGCAGCTGCTCCACACTGTGGGCTCCGCGGCACCGCAGGTCAAACCGTCCGGCTCTCGTCGCCAATGAGCGTCAGTCTGGCCAGCCTCTGAGAGGAACCGCGGCCTGGCAGCTCCGTCGCCCGCGAACCAGGACAACCACCAGCTCCGCACCGTCGGCCTCTGCTATCATTGACCCGGCCGCCCAACGCCCTCCCGCTGGCCTTTGCCCCGAAACCACGCGTGCGCATCATCCACGGCTGCAGCCTCTCCTCGCCGCTCGCCGCTCACCGCTGGCCGTCGCCCCGCTCGCTGCCCACCCGATCCAACTGCCTGGACCCGTCGGTGTCGGATCGTCAATCCACCGAAGGAGCCTCCCGCCGCGCGACCTCGGCTCACCTTTCACCTCGACCTTGCGCGGCGCCATGCGCAGTGGCAGCGAGGATCACAAACGCCCGTCGCCGCCGTCATCCACCTCCGTTCGTGAGCGCCAGCCCGAGCCCGACAGCGACGACCAGAGCTGCGACAATGACGCGGACCAGACCTCCCAGACAGCCAAGCGCAAGCGGCCCATTTCCGTCTCGTACGTCTGCCGCGAAGCAAAGTCAAACCCTGCCATGGGAATATGTTCCATGGGGTTGTGAGTCTGTTCAGAATCTGTTGCTAACGACTTGCTTCACAGCTGCGAACTATGCAAACAGCGCAAGGTATGTCCCAAGTGCAGCTCCTTCACTTGCCTTCCTACCCCCTCTTCGTGAAGAATCCTCCCTTTTTAACACCGTTCTCTTCCTTACCAAGTAGTAGGTGAAATGTGATCGAGGCCAACCTTCGTGTGGCTGGTGCAAGCGCCATGGCCAGACTTGCGAGTACAAGGAGCGGAAGCCACCGGGGCTGCGGGCTGGCTTTGGAAGGTTTTTGGAGAATCGAAGTCGGGAAATGGAATCGAGACTCGACAAGATGGAAGAAATCCTACGGAAGCACTCCGAACTGCTTCAGATGTCGCCGCTGCCGTCTCTCCGCTCCGACAATCCCGAGGCCGGTGCGCAGACGGGACGTCAGAATCTTGCCAGTGATCATGATACGCAAAGCGAGACCAGCAATACTCTGGGCTCGTCGAAGCTGTACCAAGCGTCCGACATGAACAATAACGTGTTCTACAATTCTCAAGCCAACAATGCTTCTTCCGGGCCCGCACCTGCCGAACAATCCCTCAACGAATATCAGACTCGAACGCCGCTACCTGGCGGCTCCATCACCGGTATTGCAGCGCAGCAAGGCATCGGCTTGCCGACGGTGACGCCGACGCCGGGCGCAGCGCTGCCCTCGAGCGAGGCCGAGGACCTGCCACCATACAATCTGGTGTTCAATTTGGTGGATTTGTACTTCAAGCACATCAACACGTGGTGTCCAATACTTCACCGAAGGACGACTCTGGACAACCTCTTTGGAATCTCCGATCTTCAAGAGGCAGACAGGGTGCTGCTCCATGCCATAGTTGCGACCACTATGCGGTTCTCTAGCGACCCAAGGCTCACCGAAGAGCGGCGGCAGCACTACCATCGCGTGTCCAAGCAAAAGGTCCTGCTTTACGGCATGGAGAATTCGTCTGTCAAGTCGCTTCTGGCATTGCTCATCCTGGCCCTGGATATATGCGGCAGTAGCAATGGCCCTCCGGGGTGGAACATATTGGCCCTCATCACCAGATCGGTGGTGCAGCTGGGATTGGCCGTCGAGACCAATTCCTTCAGTGTGGCTCCTCACTACACGTCGATATACACGCTCCGTGCCATGATTCTCCCCGAGCCCAGAGACTTCATCGAGGAAGAGTCCCGCAGGAGGCTATTTTGGATGATTTATCTTCTCGACAGATACGCAACCATTGCTACCGCCTTTGAGTTTGCGTTGGCCGACTCGGAGATTGACCGAATGCTGCCCTGCCGTGACGACCTGTGGATGGAGAACCAAAAGGTGGAAACGCGATGGTTCTCCACGAGCGATCAACATCACGATGAAAGTCACCATCATTCACATGGGAGACCTGAGAATCTGGGGGCCTTTGCCTACTACATCGAGATCCTCGGGATCCTCTCCAAGATCCACAAGTTTCTGAAGCAGCCGGTCGATATTGGCAAGCTTACCGACGTCGAAAAGTGGCAGCTCCGCTACAAGGAGCTTGACAAGGAGCTGACCTCTTGGAACTTTGCGCTACCTGGAGAATTCGGGAATATGAGCAAGCTCTTCCAGCCAGGCAGTAGAAACCTCAACTGCAACTGGATCATGCTTCATGCGACCTATCACACGGCCGTCATCCGACTGCATTCGTCGGCCGCCTACCCGACGACGCGGTCAGCCATCTTTACGCCGTCGTTCAGTGCGGCCCAGAGATGTCATGGCGCCGTCGAGAACATCTCTGCCTTGGGAGACTTTGTTGTGAACAATGGCTTCCTGCCAAAGCTAGGACCGCCGTTTGCCTTTACCATATGGGTTGCTGCGCGAGTGCTTCTGGTCCATGGTTCAACCGTCGAGCATAAGCTCTCGCCTCAAATCTCCTTCTTCGTAGACATCTTGCGCGAGATGGGGCGATACTGGCCTGTGGCCGCTGGTTACTCGAGGCTCCTGCAGCGGGTACTGGATGAGCATCGAGACAGCGAACGGCAAGGCAGCGGAGTCACGCCCAGCTCGGTCAAGATTCTGGCCGACATGCGCCGGACAGCCTTTGACCTGGATTTTCTTATATCGCGACAGCCACGCAATGGGCCCCAGAGCCACGGCCAATTGGGAGGCGTGACGCCAGCGAGGACGCCGGCGCCAAACGAGTTGGAGTATCTGGACGTCTTCAACTTCTTCAATGTTCCGCGATTGCCCTTTGGCGGAGAGAACCTTTCTGGAGCCAGCGAGGGGCTCATGTCCAATCCAGACATTACAGCGGCCAATGCGAATATTGACCATCCTCAATACCAGCCAAATGAGTTCAACATCACCAACTTCATGATTGATGCGAATAGCGACTGGCTGTTCAAGACGGATGGACCAACTTTCTGAACGACTCAACGGATCTAACTGGTCCAACATCTCTTGTCTCGTCATGCTATCTATTCTTTTTGTATCTTCGCCATGATTACATGCATCTATCTCATGAGTCTTGGATAGGTGCTCCAGTGTGTTGGAAGCGGGTGGGAACCGAGGGATCGATACCAAGAGTGTCAACCCAAGTGGATGCCTTCATGTCACGGATGCGGCTCAAGGCATGATTCTGCGCTAAGTATGGATAGTTGATACCCTAACAGGCAAAGGCGACTTCACGATTCGCCTTGATATAGGTGCATATAAACATGAAGTTTCCCCTTTCTACCCGCATGCTCAATAATTCGGTACTTGTATCATTGAAGATTTGTAGCAGAAGGATGGCGCAGTGGAGTGGATCCCTGCTGTTTCCCAAATAGGAACGCTTGATAAGAGATAAGAGAATTTTGGTGCGCTTCATGCTCACCGCCCGGCAATATTCCGTAAAAAAAAATTACTCGACGACTGATAAGTCTACCTATCTGATATCCAGATCTCGCGTCTACTGGTTGTCTCCAACGAACAAGATCTAGATTGCCTTGCTTGAAGCGGCAATTCATTCACTCAAGATGGCTACCAAAGTCTCTACGTTCAACAGCAAAAGAAAGGTCTCCTCCGACGGCAAGGAAAAGGGCGACTTCAAGAACAAGAAGCCTCGATTGGAGGGAAACTCGAATGGAAAGCCATCAGGATCAGGTATGGAATTCGTCTGCCCCTTTGCGCCTGTCTTTGACTAGATGCTCACTCAGTGATTAGAGCAAACATCTCGAGAATCACATGCGAAGCAGAAGCAACTCGCCCTTGAGCGAAAGGCCGCCAAGCCGTTAGCCGATGAAGTCCAGCGGACAAAGAAGATCTGGGAACGACTGCGCCTCAAGTCTCATGTCCCCAAGGAGGAGCGACAGCAGCTCGTGGCGGAACTGTACGGCATCATCACAGGCCGCATCCGCGACTTCGTCCTCAAGCACGACGCCGTCCGAGCCGTCCAGACCGCAATCAAATACTCGACCCCGGAGCAGCGAAAACAGATTGCCACAGAACTCCAGGGAACATATGCCCAGCTTGCCGAGGGACGCTACGCCAAGTTCCTCATCGGGAAGCTCCTTGTCAACAATGACGACGAGATCCGCGACATCATCATCCCCAACTTCTACGGCAAGGTCCGAAAGCTCATCAACCACTCCGAGGCCTCGTGGATCTTGGACGACATCTACCGGACGGTCGCGACGAAGGAGCAAAAGGCCCTTCTGCTGCGCGAATGGTACGGCCCGGAGTTTACCATCAAGGAAATGACCAAGGACGTCAAGGCGACAGCCGACTTGAAGCAGATCCTCGAGGCTGAACCCAACAAGCGGGGACCCATCATGAAAAGTCTGCTCGACCTCATCAACTCGCTTGTCCAGAAACGAATGACCGGCTTCACCATGCTGCACGACGCAATGCTGCAATACTACACAAATACGCAGCCCGGATCCGAGGAATTCAACGAGTTTATGGAGCTGGTCAAGGGCGACGAGACTGGCGATCTGCTCAAGAACCTGGCATTCACGCGCTCGGGTGCAAAGCTCGTCTGCCTGCTCCTGGCATACGGTACGGCCAAGGACCGAAAGGTGCTGCTGAAAGCGTACAAGGACACCTTCACGCTCTTGTCGGGAGATCAGTACGGCCACCTTGTGCTCTTGACCGCCTACGATGTCATCGACGACACGAAGCTCACCTCGAAGGGCATCTTCCCCGAGCTGGTGGGAGAGAAGGAGGAGGAGATTGCACAGAACGTCGTCGCGGCCGCCAACAACGCGAATGCCCGAATCACGCTCTTATACCTCTTTGAAGGACTGGCCAGGTCACTGTTTCCGGCGAGCCACGCCTACGACTTGGAGGTGCTGAAGGAGGTCCACGAGATCCGCAAGACGACAAGCAAGAAGGAAGCCGACGTCCGACGCAAGGAGCTTGCGGCAGCACTGTCTCCGTCATTGATCGCAGCGATTGCGACCTCGCCTTCTGATTTCACAGCCACGCCCTTTGGTTGCCAGTTCGTCGCCGAAGTCCTCCTCTCTGGCATCGGAGAGAAGCAAAAGGCGCTCGAGGCCCTCGCCCAATCTGTCAGCGGTGACCCGAAGCAGGAGCCGGCAGAAGACGAGATCGCCTCCAGGCCACACATTGCCAACACGCCGTTTGGCGGTCGCATGCTCAAGTCTCTCATACAGGGTGGCCGTTTCGATAGAGCCTTGGGCAAAGTGAAGCTGGTTGAGCCGCCGCTGGGCTTCCCTGACATCCTGTACCCCGTCATTAAGAAGCACATCATGGACTGGGCTACTGGACCGAGCTCCTTTGTTGTCGTAGCCCTTCTTGAGAGCGAAGAGTTTACGAGCGCGGAAGAGCTGAAGAAGACGTTGAAGAAGAACAAGAAGCAGCTCGAGAAGGCGGCCACCGAGCCCACGGCCGAGCAGAAGGCTGCCAAGGAGGCTGGCGAGGGCGAAGAGACTGGGAAGAAGGGCAAGAAGACGGAGGCGCCTGTGGGCAACAAGGGTAGCAAGCTGCTGCTTGAGAAGCTATGAAGCAGCAGCATGGTGGATTTGTATGTTTGCATATAACGGGTCGTCTCTTTTCCCATATTCCCTAGTAAAGCAATGAAGTGAGAGACGCATCTCCTTTTTCAGCTCTGTTGACTCTTTTCACTTCCATTGCAGCAGCCTAATATAATGATTTCCACTACTTGCCATGAAGAGAATAGGAAAACCCTCAAGCAACGATCGTGAACAGCAACTTCGTGGGTGTCAAACGGCTGCCGACAAAAGACACCGGCGTCGCACAGAACCAAAAAGCAGGGGCGGACGTGGTGGAGATGCTTCGGCTGGTTTGCCTCGCCCGAAACCTGCGAGGAGCCGAGATGTTTGTGTCGTGACGAAGAGCCCTCCGGCCCCCCTGACGAGTTTGAGATGGGTGTGTCAAAGAGCGACCCAAGGATAAACTGGGCTGCCACCGGGCGAAGGGTTACGCAAAGTGAAGTCTGACGGGGGAAGGGGAGCGTTGTTGGTCAGTGAGTGAAGCCACAGAGAGAGAGAGAGAGAGAGAGAGAGAGAGAGAGAGGCTGGAGGAGGGATCGCAGCGTGGCCCGAGTTCTCTGGGTTTGCTGTCGTTGCAAGAGGGGTTCCCAGCGATGCATCTGGCCGTTTGCTGGCCGGGGTTGCAATTGTTGATGCGGGAGGAGTCGGCATTGTGAAGTACATGGAATAGGCAGCAATCAATCAATCAATGAGATAGAACTATTATACACGGACAAATTTCTTGTTAGTTGTACCTGGGTATGGCCTTGTCGGCATTGCTCTGTAGCACAAGAGGGCGAGGACGTCAAGAAAACGAGGCGGCTCAATGTTCAGCCCCTGAGGTAGATGATGCCTTGGACCAACATGTAGATGCACTTTATATCCAGCGCAATGCGGTGACAAAGGAACGGTTCTGTGCAAATCATCAGGAACACTTCCTTCTGGCAGATGGCAGTATCAAAGAAGAAGAAATGAAATGGTGTCTTGACACACGATCAGGTACGTTTCGTCACTGTATTGTACTTCCCACTCTTGACTCTTGCGTCGTTTGCTCTCTGTGTTTGTACCTCGTCTCCACGCCTCGAGAACACCAAGGGAACAGACCCAGCTGCTTCTTCTTCTGCTACTACTTGTTCCTATTCTCTCACACTTCCATCATTCTCCTCCAAAACAATCCCGCCCTCAATGCGCTCCAACGTCTCTGCACAGCTGCATTGACCACATGCACGCCGGACGGGCATTCCAGCACCCAACCGCTGCTGTTCTCCCTCTGCACCTCGCCCGGGCTCTGCATCACTGCATCACCGACTTCTTTTCTTTCCCTCTTCCTGTGTCAAAGAAATCTCTCTTTCTTGGCTCTCTCTCTCTCTCTCGCTCCTCTCTTCAGCATCGTTTGCCCGCTGTTTCACACAGCCAAAAGGGAGGGGGCCGGCAAGCTCTACCCTCAGCCTCTATTTGGGCCTCAGACAGAACTCCAAAGGCTCGTTTGCCAGAGCCTCCGGGACTGACAGCTGCCACCAGCTGGCCTGCAGGCCGACTTGATTTCGCCTACCAGCCCCAATCACGGGCCGGCTTAAACGAACCTGGACTTTTGGAATCCAAGAAAAAAAGAGGAGAACGAAGTTTCATCGAGTCTCTTCTTTGTTTCTCTTTCCCTCTCCCTCACTCCCCTCGAGGAGAAAGAAAAGGAGAGGAAACAGAAGAAGAGGCAAACCTACCGCCAAACTTCAACCATGTCTCCCAACCCGCTGTTCGCTCGTGCCGAGAGCGACTGCTTGCCGGGCACCACGTTCTACTCCTGTGTTGCCAACCGATTTAGAGGATGTTGCTCCACGGATCCGTGTGCCCTGAGCTCGTGCCCAGACGGAGTGATCTGGAAGGTCACTACTGACCTCAACGGCGGTCACACGCCCTCCAAGACGGCTTCAGAGCCGGACAAGGCGACGCCGACGCCGACTGACGACGATGATCGGGGCGGGCACAGGGAGGAATCGACCTCGTCACGGCCAACGCCGACCTCCAAGAAGTCTGCCACCATAACGGACTCGGGCATCACCCACACCATCCCCAACAACTCCATCGTCACAGTCACAAGGCACACGACCATCGTCACAGGCAGGCCAACGACAACCACCTCGGACTCGGACACGTTTGCCTCCTCTCCATCGACATCAGACGTGCCGCCGCTCACGGGCTCGATCCCAGCAACGTCCGACACCACGCCAGCGCCCTCGTCATCCACCGATGCTGCCACCACGACGAGTCCCTCCGAGACTTCTTCGACAGCAAGCCCTCTCTCAACGGGGGTCATCGTCGGCGCCGCTATTGGCGGTGCCGTCGTCATCGCCATCCTCTTCGTCGTGGCATTCGCTCTCCTGCGCCGCCGAAAGAAGCAGCAGTCCGGATCGGAGACTGCCTCCGTCATCCAGCAGGACACTGGCCGAGACGAGGTTGTCGAGGACAAGCACTTCCCTCTACCTGTGTCGGCTCACACCACCGGCACCCAGGCGAGCAGCGACCCCTTTGCCCCCTTTGGAGGTGAGTTTCTTTTTCTTCTCTTTGTCTTTTGCGGATTCTGTCTCCCTCTCTCCAGCCCGTGAGTGTGTGTTCCTCTCACTAACAAGATCCCCCTTACTCTAGGTCGAGCTGATCAGCCTGAGGACCCCTATCGACCACCCAGCGGCACATTCGAAATGGATGGAACCAGCGCACCACCAGTCGAGCTGCCTGCCGTGAGCGCCTCCAGCCCGGGCCCGAGCACGCAAAAGGGAAAGCGCCTTGAGCCCGTCCAGGAGGTCACCGCTGCCGACCCGCGTGCTAACCTCACGTCAGGGCCGGCAGACGATGGCAAGCCGGTGTATGTCAACCACTGGAATCAGTACAAGAACTTGGGATGAGGCGTGGACAGGGAACCGGGCATGAATCAGGAGAGAGTAATGAAGAGTCTCCACTGGCGTAATGATGCCGCCAGGAGGTAGACGATGAAAAGGAGAGAAAAACACAGAGACAGAGAGAACGGATGGATAATCAAGGGAGCCACACGACGTGTGCTCTTCTTCAAACAGGTGTTGAGACTTCGTACCGCACATTCGAAAGGTTGCTTTCGGCGTTGGTACAGCTGTGCTCTGGTATATAAGGAGCAAACAAAACAAGGGGCGTAGGGGCATGAATGATACATATGGATGTTCAAATAGCAGGCAGTGTCTTCCGATTTAAACTCGACTCGCCAGACTGTGGCGGCACAGAGACGGAGTCAATACCACAATATAGTAATTCGATCGATCCTTTTGTGATTTGTTCTTCACAGATTACCAGGGGTATTGTGACTGCCCTACCCGTACTTTTACAATGTCCGCATGCAAACAGGAAAGAATAAAAAGAGTAAAAAAACATTATATGTCCCTTCTCCTAAGCGCCCCGGAAACAGAAAGTAGGAAAGGAAAACAAAAAGTCAAAAGGGATTTGTCGGGGCTTCAAAGGGGGGGAATGCCGCCTGTATCCCATTCCGTTGTCGCGTACTCCCGTTTATCAGCAGCAGTCTAGGTGGTTGTTTCCCTCGCGCAGTAAACATTTATCAACAATTCGTGACGGGCCATATATCTCGCGAAAGATGTAAGACAAAACGTAAAAAGAACACGCCCTCGCACCATTTGTCGTCGGTCTCATCGGTTCTGGAGCTTCGAGATCTCGTCCAGCAGGTCTTGCAGATCCTCGTCCGAGATCTTGTCCGCCAAGGACGGAATCAGCGTCTTGGCCTCGTCGGCGTTTTCGCAGCAGAGTGATCCTGAAGGTGTAGAAGAAACCGGTTTGTTAGCGATTCCGCCCTCTTGTCTCCTTTCGTCGCTGTTTCTTTATCCTTCGCTCTCTCTTCCGGAGGGGAGGAAGAAATTACCGAGCTGTGCCCTCTCAAACTTTGCCAGGTTCTTGTGCGCGCTCAGCAAGCGCTCGACAGCCTCGACGTTCTCCTTCTGCGTGAAGCGCGCAAAGTGATCCAGGTAGTTGAGCGTCTGGTTCAGCATCCTAGAGCAGAGGGCGCACAAAAGGGTTCCCCGGTTAGCCAGCCATTCGTCAAAGAGCAAAGGACCGCTCTCCTCCTCCTCCTCCTCCATCTTCCTCCAATCTCTCGGCTCCCCTCCCATTTCTCTTCAATCCACAGAAAAAGGTGCAGACATACTCCGTCTCGTTGACATTCTTGCGGTCGTTTCGGCGCTTGGCGACCAGCGCATTGAGCACGAGCGCGGCTTCGGAGAGCGTGAGGGTGTCGACGTCCTGGAACTCGCCCAGGTTGAGGACCGCGCCGGCTTCTTCGTTGCCTGGCGGAGGAGGCTTCGGGCGTGACGTGCGATGAGACATTGTTCTCTTTTGACGACTTTTGTCTTTTTTCTCCGGCTCTCTCTCTCTCTCTTTCTCTCTTGCGCAGACGCGGACGATGACTTTCTCCTGGAACAGCGACGGTGCGAGAGATGACGAGAGGCGCAAGTCGGGTCGCTGAATGCAGTGTCGAAGGATTGGGCAACGCCCGGGGTTGGAAAAGGCAAAGGTGGAAGAGGAATCAAGGATCAACGGGACCGAGTGAGGCTCTCGCAAAGTTCTGGCGGCTTTCTAAGCTGCTCGGTCCCAGCTGCTAGGCGGCAGATACGGTTTAGTGGCGCTGCTCTCCAAGGCGCGTCCTGAGGGTGCCGTAACGGGACTAGCCTTGTCGCCGCTATATCTCTCGCTCACTGTGCACTACCTGGGAATGAATCAAGGCTAGCTACTGTCTATTACCCCAAGAATTAAGTTATAAAGAATTACATTACATACATAGATTCATCTTCGAATCCGTGTCACTTCTCTAACAAGCGCACGGTCAGCCTATTTGACCTGCATTTGTTGGTTTTGCCTACGGACGCATTCCCAGACGACGAAAGGAGCCGGCCCCGACCTAAAAGCAGCGACGATTCCGTCGAGTTACCTGTGCCGCCAGCTTCCCACCAAGCACCGCCATCTCATGAGAGAAGGTGGCTTCAAAGGGACAATTCCTTCTCGACATCAACAACACACGCACGATCTCATTCTCAAGGAGCCAATAGAAGACCGATATCCTCAAGCGGGACTCAGAGGCGGAAACAAGGTATGCAACAGCTACGCCTCCCCGGGACAGGGGGTATCACCACCCTGCCTCTTCACACATGAGCCCCCCCAGACTCACTCATGCCTAGATTCATGGTCTCGCCTTCATGGGTTCATGAGCCTGCAAGGGCCTTATAGACGACCACACCATTCCGCACCCGCTCACATCCACCCTCACCATACAACATGTAGGCGTCCCATTTCTGTCCTTCCACGAGCCGGACACTCTGAACCTGACCCGTGTCCAAACTCAAGGACCGTCTTCTCTCTCATCATCATCAACAAGGCCGGCGGTCTGATATACAACAAGACGTTCCACGAAGGCGGCCTCAACAAAATCAGCACAAACGACTACCTCGTCCTAGCCGGAACCTTCCACGGGTGAGATGCCAACGCTTGTCAATCAACAACCGCAAACCCGTATGCTTATCCTTTCATGTGTCGTCTCCTAGAGTCCATGCCATTACCGCGCGGTTGAACCCCGTCAAGCCGGTGGCTCAGCCCCCTACTCCCGGCACGAATGAGCCGCCCAACCGCCCCGAGCCTTCGTCCGGGCTCGAGGTGCTCGAGACGGAAAACTTTCGCATGCAGTGCTTCACCACTCTGACCGGCACCAAGTTCCTGCTCTTCACAGAGACGACGCAGACGAATGTGGACGTCACCATCAAGAGGATATACGACCTGTACGCCGACTACGTTATGAAGAACCCCTTTTACTCATTGGAAATGCCCATCCGATGCGACATCTTTGACCGCAAGCTTTTGTCATACATCAGAGAGATCAACAACCGGTGAGGAGGGAGTGGCTGGGCAAGGATGACGGAACCACAACTTAGACTCAAATATCAAGCCCTCAATTAATCGTGATTATCATGTCTAGCGTTCTCTCCTCTAAGAGTTTCCACCGGATCGGGATATTGAGTATACAATTTCTGTCAAGGCACCGGGATGACGATGCTGCTCAGGAGGTATCCATCTTGTCCCCGCTGTCCTTGTCCTTGTCCTTGTCCGCACCGCCTCCGCTGCCGCTTCCACTACCCTCGTTCTCCTCCTTGACGCTCTCCAAAGACGCCTTCTTCGCCTCCTCTTCCTGTTCCTTTGCTACCCGCTCCTGCCTGGCCTTCTCTTCCTCCATACTCATGCGCAGAGCAAGGGCCAGCTCGGGCTCAATCGCCGGATCGAATCCAAACTCAAACTCCTCGTTGGCGCCAGAGCCGCCGCCGCCCGCTCCAGCCCCCTCGCCAAGCATGATGGGTGTCGAGATGAGCTGGTCGCTCAACAGCTTGCTGCTAGGTGGGATGACGACCAGGTGTGAGCCCTCGTTGCCCTTGACGGCGTCGTTGAATGCCTGCAGCTTCTTCTGCGTTGCGTCGTCGTCGAGCTCGCCGAACAGGACGAAGTCGATGGAGATGTTGCCCTTCTTCATCTTCTTGGCCAGCTGGACCAGCTCCTTTTCTGACTCCTCGACGGGGGAGCAAACAAATGCTATTATTCGTTGGCGCTGGGATCGGTTCTGTCGGTGCTTGAGGGCGAGCTGGAGACACGAGACATTAGCGCTCATGCATTCGTCGTAGCGAGTCAAAAAGGAAGATGCCTTACCGCTGCGATCTGGATACCAGTCTTCAGATGAGAAGATCCGCCAATCTTCTTCTTTGTCCTGTGCAGCCCTTCCAGGATCTTGCCTTGCTCTGTGGTGAGGGTGACGAGCACCTCCGGGCCCTTTCCACCCATGCTCATCAGGCCGACGGATGACTCCGGGTTGCCCGAGGTGATGGTCTGGAAGAGGACGTTTACGGCGTCGACCTGTGAGTCGAATCGGGTCGGCTGGTAGTCTCCATTTCGGCTGCTTTCGCTGTTGTCCACAACGATCATGACAGCCTCGAGAACCATTGTAGCTGCTGGTGAGGGCACTGGGCCACTATTTCGCAATGTTGGGTGGTGTTGTATCTGTGTCAAGGATCAAGAGGCTCGCGCTGCTGTTTCGGAGGATGGTGTTGCAAATCGGAAGCCGAGAGGAGATTGGGATGAGTTGGTGGTAGCTTCAAGGTTCAAGGTTGTCTTGCACGATTCGGTTGTTGGAGCTCCGAGTGTCGTAAGGCGGTTCAGCCTGGTAAGCGCAAGATCGGTGGGACATGCAAGGAGCGCTAAAGGCACCAGTAGCTGTACTTCAGTAGTAGATGATGATAGCGCTAAAGTTGATGCCTGTAAGGTACTGCTACAGCACCCCTAACTCGCATATTGTGTGGACCAGAATGAACTGCTTATGTAACCAGTATGTCGCTCGCCGACTTGGTTTGTTTACTTTCAAGTCATTTGTCTCACTCTTGGCGCAACTCGAGGCACGCACTCGCAGTCCCTCACTCACGCTGCGATTTCCTGTCTCTCTCCCTTTCTCCTCAAACCACGAGCCACGAGCACCACCAAGTGCAAACCACAGACGACCACACATCATGGCCCCTACACGACCGCGAAAGCAGGCCTCGGCAGAATCGGGCTCGTCGCTCGAGAAGCGCGCGACATCTAGCGGCAGTGACGCCCCTTCCACCCCAAAGCGAAGCCCCATTCAGAAGAAGCCGACGGGCATCACGCTGCAGCAGAAGCAGGCGTTGATCGAGAACCTGCGGCTAGAGAGTACGCCGTCTTGCCCTCGACAAGGCTCCAGATTTGCGCTAATCTTCCATTTTCCTTCCCCCTTCCTAGTCACCGAGCGAGCTCGCAGATTACGCGCGCAGTACCATCTTCAGGCGCAGGGCCTCAGGTCGCGCATCGAGATCCGTCTCAACCGGATACCGACCGCCCTCAGGAAGGCCACCATGGGCGATTTGCTCCTCAAATACGCAGAACAGGCGCAGCGGGCGCCCAGTCGCCCGCTGCCGCTTCCCGTCAAGGATCTGCCGTTGCTCCCCAGTCCTCAGAAGCCTATCCACCAAACCACTCGCGCGCCGCAGGTTGGACGCGCCCAGAAGCGGTTGAGGTGAATTGCGTCTACATACGCTGTACTTTTGTGTTTCTCTTCCTCTTCCTTCTGGACTAACCGCAATGCTAGCAATGAGATCAATGTGGACAAGGAGAATGAGCTTCAAAAGGGCGAGCGTCCTAGCAAGAGAGCTCGCGGTGGCGCGGATGCCGGGTTAGTGCGCCCAGCGCTGGTTCTGTCGCCCACCTCGTCCAACGCTCGTTTGACGAACTTCAACCGCGCAACATCCCCCACCAAGTCCTATCTGTACAAGTCCAGCTCTCCTCTGAAGAGTGCTGTCCCTCGGCCCGCAACGGCCTCAAGCCTTTCGGATAAGGCGGCAGAGACGCGGACCAGAGGACTCAGAAAAGTCACGACAACATCAACGTCAAGCTCCAGCTCTGGCGGAGCATCGGTGGCAGCGGCTGCGCGAACAAAGCGCACCGCAACAGTTGCGCCCAAGGGCCCCCGAGGAAAGGCTGCTGCAGCTCGAACAACGCGCAGAACTAGTGAAACTGGCGAATCGAGCGACGGCAGCGCAAATGCAATGCCCCGGAAGGCTGCGGGCAAGGGTAGCGGCGCCATCACTAAGAAGCCCGTGATGAGCAGTCCGAGAAAGCCCCTCTCGGCGGGTGTAGTGAAGTCGACGACAAAGGCAGCATCCGCCGTGTCGACCACTACTACCAGGAGGACCTTGAGAAAGCGGGGATGAACGATGAACACGTCTGGGTTCGAACCAGGATATTTCGAGTGTTAACTCATCGCAATCCTTGTGGCAGAAGCCTTGGTGATGGGCAGGCCATCGTTTTGTGGGAATTTGTGGTATTTCTTCTTTTTGGCATTGGCAGGCAAGCGGCGTTTGGGATTGTAACAATACCATGGCATTGTTTGACTGAGACCAACGGGAATCGGGCGTTTATTATGATTGCTTATAAGAGTATATATCATTTCTTCTTCTTGTCGTCAACTAGCTCGATATTGTCTTCTGGTACATCCTTGTACTTTTCCAGAATAAATTCTTCCAGTTCGTCGCTGACGTCTCCCTGCACCACGATTTCCTCACCGCCGCTCGGAACCTTGGTCACGGATGACCCCGTGGCGAACTTTTTGCCAAAGTCCTTTGCGACCTGTCACGAAACAAAACATTAATGAGAGCCATTCCACTGGGCAGGGTCGGAGGATGAAGCTGCAGCAAAACAAACACACCTTCTTCAGATCCAGCCCAAACGCCTCGAGACCAATGACGGCCGTGACAAACTTCTTCTTGTTCCTCTCGATGCGCTTGATGGTGACGACGCTCGTGGCGAGCTTGGTGGCCTGCTTCTGCTCGGCGGCCTCGGCCTTGGCGGCCTTCTTCTGGGCGTCCTTGGCCGCTCGCTTCTGGGCGTCGATGGAGAGGGACGAGGCCGCGGCCTCGAGGGCCTCGGCGGACCATATCCTCTCGTACATGGCCGGCTGGTTCTTTTCTAGCCACTCCTGGCACTTTTTGACGGTGCCTCCATATTCGCAGTACTACTTGGTTTAATAGTTGAGCTCGGGTCCATCGACAACGAAACAGGGGAATTGGGAGGGGATAAGGGTATCGTTCAAGGGTTCGTTCGCTCATACCTCTGGCGGCAGAGTACACACTGGAATCCAAGCACAAGTCAGTATCGAGACACGCCTTCTAGCAATGATGGAACGGATAGTTCCGAAAGGGGGGCAAGGGAAACAAGAAAAGAGGCACGCCGTACCTCCGCAGTAAACCACATGTCTGCCTTGAGGCTCCACGGGCGCCTCGGGCTGTTCTGAGTCTGCCATTTTGGAATGCAGGTGCTGACTGTTGGAGAAGTATAAGACAGAAGCAAGACGCGTTGGTGTCTCTCTCTCTTGCGTCGTTCGTCTTTTCCAGTCAAGGCACGACCGAAAGGCCGTGGCGGGGTAAATTCAGCTGTTCATGGCGGGGCTCGTCTTCGCTGGCGACGTCAATTGGGGGGAATGGCGATGGTGCAGGTACCAAAGTATCTCGCGCCTCAGCGGGCGGGTTCTCCTGTGGCTCTGCTGTGGCTCCCCTGTAAGGTAACCTACTGGATCGATTGTGCACCTGCAGAGAGAAACCAGATGGGGGGCATTCATTCAGTGAGTGTTGTATCCATCCCATCACGAGGCTCGTGCATGAAGACGCAGTCTAACCGCCATGCTCTTATAAAACATTATTGCTTTGGAAATTATCCCATCCGGTGATGAGAGGTTCCTGGTGCATACCCGCCCCGGTAGCGCTGGGCAGTCGACGGTCAGCACACTGAAGCTGGTGGGCGTCTGCCGCTACAAGGCTGTCCCTCTTCTCTACCATCAATCAATAATACACAGCCTGGCCATTTCACTCTGCATCAACCACCGTCGTCTATTTTCTCGCAAACCAGGTCTTCACGCGTCAACAACGAAATGTCTCGTCTAGTGGCATTCGTGCCACGATGTCGCCCTTCCAGCTGCAGCTGCCATCCCTGGTGACGACAAGCATGTTAGCCGCCCAGCTCAGTCGAGGGCCATCGCCATTGGCCGCTGCTCCAGCTCGACTCCCCACGACGGCTCTCGTGTGTGTGCAGCCGCCAGCCAGTCATCGCATCGCCAAGGTCGCAACCCAGACAGTTTTCCAAATATAGAAGCAATGTTGGACTGCTGATTGGATGATTCTCCCAATAGCGCGACTCGACCTTGATCTCGCCCGTCGATGGACATGGTCCCAAGTCCCGTCTGTCTGGGGTCGTGATGCCCGTCAAGCCGCCCATAGACGAATAGGCGAACAGACGAGAGATCATGCCAGGATCCGGTGCACCGGCGCGGCACGTCGATATTGGACACGACACTTTTTGGCTGTGTCGCTTTGCCATGCGCCACATCACGCTGTGCTCAAGATGCACCGCGGCGTCATACAAGCCAGGGCTTCGTACTCCTTACGCGCCCAGAGGCATCTAGCCGCCCAATCGAGCGCCGTCTCGATCTCTAATAAGACGCAACCATCCCGAACCAACAGCACTGGCAACTCTCGCTCTTTGCCTTTGCTTCTCTCTTTATTCTCTTCTTTGCGGCGTTGTCTGTATATGCACTAATAGACGCTTTGTTGATCGAAGCAGCCCATCGTTGAGCTTCCTGCATATCGTCGCCGGCCGTCGACTGTCTTTGAGCCTATTATTCTATTAATCTTTTTTGTTTTCTGATACCTACTAATCTGGTTTTCATCGTTGTTTCTTTGATCTTTTTTGGACCTTTTGCTGGACATATTGTGGCCACTATCTGGAATAGTGCCCGAGTTTTCAAAATGGCTGAGCCAACCACATTTACCACCAACAACCGTCAGCCCCAAGAGTCTTCGCTGGATCGAAGCTCAAGGCATTGTCTTAATCCCATAATAGAGGAGACCGAGGATGGCTATGGTCAAACTAGTGCAAAGGGGAAGCGGGTCGATACGTCGCATCTCAACATCACGGCATGGCTGACACCGATGAGCGACCATTTTCCCACGCCGAGAGGAGTGCACTATCTGGCTGCCCCGATTCTTCCGTCCTCGCCCTCGTCGATATCCGGGGATGAGAGCTCACTGGCATCATTCTCCAACACCAACTCATGGAATCGAACCAGCTCCATCACGGATGGTACTGAGTTCGATGAGCTGTACGACCTCTATGATGTATCTGACGACGAGGCCCAGCGGGGACTACGCCGTTCATCGTCTATTCGCAGATCTCGAACGACGTCCATGGTCTTTGAACCGGTCATTCGAGAGCCCACGCCTCTCGTCATCCCGCCTACACGAGACGAGAGCGACGGAACCTGGACTGTCGTCGACGAGCTCAAGAAGATTACCTCGCCGCTTCCGCTGACCCCGTCGGCAAACCTTCCGATGTCGCCGGCGCAGATGGACTTCTTCGGCAAGCAGCAAGCGTTGGCTCTCCCCACGGTCTCTGCTCCTCCGTCTCTTGATGGAAGCCTTTCGTCGGAGCAGCTCGCGACCATGAGTTCTCCTCCGACTCCTGTGATCGGCAACGATGAGTCCTCCGCAGAGGCCCCCTGGACAGGTGTGCATTTGCAGCCTGGAGCTTTAGCAACTTTGCACGCCTTGTCCGGCGGGGATGAAGATGAGGAATTTCAGGAGCAGGATGACCAGCCTGTTGAAGTCAACCAGCCGCAGCCCGCTCAGCAAATGGAAATGCAACAGAGCTCTCTCCGACTTGTTACCAACTTTATGTCTCAGGCAAGTCGGGACAACACTCTCCCATCGAGCGTTGCCCGCCAGTCCTTGGCAGGCCTGACCAGGCTCAGCATCCCGTCCCCAGGCGGCTTTTTCTCTGGGCTGTCACCTCGAAGCAGGAACACATGGCACCCTCAAACCCTTTCGCCAATCGATGTCATTCCGCCGACCTCTACGACAGCAGAGCAATTCTATCGCTGCCCCTGGAACGCCAATGCCAGCGCCAATGCGTCCATTCCTCCTGTTCCCCAGCGGGACGAGGCAGAGGACTTTTACCGAAGCGTAGGATTGACGTCGTCCGCGCCTGTTGAGCACATCGTTGAGGTTCCAGTCGATGCGCTCGACGAAGATGATCTGCCCACTGCTAGGCCTATCGTCCATGTTCAGACCAGTGCGCAGGGAAGCGAGGCTGTCAAGTCTCCTTCTTCTCCCGAGGCGGAGGTCATTCCAACAGAGATTGTCGAGGACTACGACCCCAGCTATGCTCGGAAGCAACAGCTAGAGGCGCTGTCAAACCTTGACCGCACTGAGCTGTGGCTTGTTGCACAGCGGGCATATCTCAAGGGCGTCGACGATGTTGAGGCTACTGGCGCTTTGGAAACGATTGAGGAAGATTTGGATGAGGAAGAGGAGGACCAGGCTAAGTCGGTGGCTCAGGTCGAATTTACGTCGGGACAGAAACAAGGCCCGAAGGATGTCACAGCAAAGAAAACAGTCCGGTTCTCCAACATCATCACCACCACTGTGATAGCAAAGAGCCTCCCGTCGAAGCTCCTTCGCAAGGAGTCAGCATACTACAGGGCCTTTCAGGATTACATTGTCCGCACTCAGCTCAGCGACGTGTTTGTTTTCCAACTTGCCCGCTTCGAGGCCCTTCAAGCGCAGAGGGTCGCGCTTCGCACCTCTCATCACAGCCAACTGCTGGGGAAGTATCAGCTCAGCGTCGTCCCCCAGTCTGCAAAGAAGCGCCTCAGTGCCAACGTTGTTCGCGGCGACGACATCCTGACCGACGACCCTGAAACCCTACGAAAGGAGAAGGAGGCCGAGGCGATGAAGCAGATGACCATGGCTGCCTGGCATGTGGCGGCAGTCAAGTTTCTCAACGGCGGCAAGCTCATTTCCGCACCCGTCACCAAGCGATTGGCCCGACTCTCCCGAATGGGCTCCGGAAAGGACGGTGTTGGCCGTGACAGGGCCCGGATCTTGGATCTCGGTGGCCAGTCGAGCTGCGATTGGGCGTGGCACTGTGCTCTCCTTTATCCCAACACCAAGATTTACACGGTCACCACGAAGGCGGTTCGCCAGCTCTCCAACTCGAACATCCGAGGCCCGCCCAACCACCGTCAGGTGGCCGTTGACCGGCTTACGAAGCTTCCCTTTGCAGACAACCAGTTCGACCTGATCTCCGCCCGCGAGCTTCACGGCCTGCTCAAGTTTATCGGAGAGAACGGCGAGGACGAGTGGGAGAGCTGCCTCAAGGAGTGCATGCGGGTCTTGAAGCCCGGCGGATACCTCGAATTCTCCCTGCTCGACTCAGACATCATGAATGCTGGACCATTGGGCCTCGCTAAGAGCGTGGAGTTTGGTTTCACGCTCAAGACTCTCGGCTACGACCCCAGTCCTACTAAGCTGTGGCTGGGCCGGCTTGCTCGTGCTGGTTTCTCCAATGTTCGCCGTGGCTGGCTATGTCTCCCTGTGGGAGCCAAGCCAGTGGTCAAGCCTCCAACTCCTCCCAAGGACGACCCATCTGGCGCGAGTGTCAAGGTCTGCCAGATGGACGCCATGGTCATGGGAAGCACCGACGACATCGCCAGCGTCTGCAGCATCGCCGGCGGCTGGAGCTGGGAGAGGTGGCTGCTCCGATGCGAGATGGAGAAGGTGTCGGGTGAGCTGAGGCTCGCAGACACCGTGACTGCTAGCCCGGCCATCAAGGAGGCGGGCAAGTGTCTGGAGTGTATCCATGCGGTGATGGAGGAGGGGCGCAACTGCAGGGCGGGCTTCCGGATGCTCAACGGGTATGCCAGGAAGCCGCTGGTGGCTGCGGCATGATGGCCGCGGCGCTCTGAAGCTATGGTGTGAGCACTCGATGAGCCAGGACGCTCGTTATCCGCTTGTTTCTTTTGTCGGCCTAGTCAAGGTTGTCCTTTTGAAGTGCGCGGCATTGGAGGATTATGTCAGGGTCTGATGTTGCAATACGGACGGTTTTCAGTAGTCCCTGGATGGACATTGTGGCTCGAGGAATAGCAGAGAGGAACGAAAGTCCTGCAAGAACAGGAGTATCATTGCGGGGGATGAGGAGGGGATGACGATGGTGGCACAGAATTCATACAAGAGCATATACCCAGATTATATCACTACTAGCTACAATACGAAAGAGAATGGAACACGAATCACATGAGAAATATATGAGTGAATCATTAAGGAACTGAGAATGTCACATCCTGCACAACATGTTGAAGATGCAAGTGAAGATGCAAGTGATTTTCAGTGATCTCTCCGCCGCGGTCGTTCTTTCCAGGGCAGATTGTCGAGGCCAGCGCGGGGAAGGAGCTGGCGCATCCCCATTGGCGGAAACATTGGGCCTCGAGCCACCCAAGCTTAGCTCATGCAGAAAGATTGAGCCGGCAAAGGCAGGCAGCTGGTCAGTCGCAAACATCATCGAAGCACCAGCACCAGCACCAGCACCAGCACCAGCTAGTTGATGCCTCGCGACAGCGCCCGAACTCGACAGCCACGAAGATCCAACTCAAGCGCAAAGCAAGGCACAACAAGAGGACAGATGTCGAACCCAAACAACTGGCAGGAGGAGGCGATGCGGCGCCTGCGCCAGATGCAGACGCGGGGCGGATATCCCGGACGAGGAGGGCCGCAGATGCCCCGGGGAGCCAACGGCGCCGTGGTGGGAGGCATGCTGCTGGCGGGCGGTGCCTGGCTGCTGTCCAACTCGCTCTTCAACGTGGACGGAGGTCACCGCGCGATCAAGTACCAGCGGCTGAGGGGCGTGAGCAAGGAGATTTACAGCGAAGGTGAGTTTGAGGGCGGGCGTCTTTCGGAGGCTGCTTGTGGAATTGCGTGGGAGGAGAGGCTAACCATGAGGCTTTGCCTTTGCTAGGAACACACATCAACATTCCGTGGTTTGAGACGCCCGTCATCTACGACGTCCGAGCGAAGCCGCGCAACGTTGCTTCGCTGACGGGCACCAAGGACCTGCAGATGGTCAACATCACCTGCCGTGTGCTTTCAAGACCAAACATCGAAGCACTGCCCCAGATCTACAGGACGCTCGGAACCGACTACGACGAACGAGTGCTGCCGTCGATTGTGAACGAGGTTCTGAAGAGCGTGGTTGCCCAGTTCAACGCCAGCCAGCTCATCACACAGCGAGAGATGGTGGCTCGACTAGTACGGGAGAACCTGTCCCGCCGAGCGGCGCGGTTCAACATTCTTCTGGACGATGTGTCTCTGACGGTAGGCCACTGTGACTTATCACTTGCACCTTTTATTTGACCTTCATCTAATGCTTCTATTCGTGATATAGCACCTCGCCTTCTCGCCAGAGTTCACAGCCGCCGTCGAAGCCAAGCAGGTCGCCCAACAAGAGGCCCAGCGAGCGGCCTTCATCGTCGACAAGGCCCGCCAGGAGAAGCAGGCTATGGTCGTCAAGGCGCAGGGTGAGGCCCGATCCGCCGAGCTGATTGGCGACGCCATCAAGAAGAGCAAGGCCTACGTGGAGCTGAAGAAGATTGAGAATGCCAGGCTCATTGCCCAGCAGCTGCAGGAGTCTGGCGCCAAGAACAGGCTGATGCTGGATGCCGAGGGTCTGGGCCTCAACGTGTTTGAGGACTCGGATAAGAAATGAAATGGATAGGAGATTCCAGGTTGACCTGGGGGATGAGATGATGAACTCTCCGCTGCATGCTTGTCTGTGTAATGAGAAAAAATTGTACTATAGGAACTTTTAGGGAGGCTGTAATGGGCCCGGCAGTTGATGCACTGGTCGCTGAAATATACATTTACGAATCCTCCCTCAAATTGTAAGAGAGCTGTTGGCTTGTCTGCAACGATGCTGCTTGTGATGTCTGAGTAACAATTCTGTATCCCGTCCGTCAAGCGTCATCATTATCGGTGCAATCACGCTCTTTCCGTTACAGTTTCTTTGGCATGCCGAATCGCACCTTCTGGCTGGTACAAGTACAAGGGTACTTCCAACCCCACCAGGCCAAGCTCCAAACATCCCACCTCCAGCTTCCGTGCCGTCACTGCCAATCAGCCTTGCGATCCAGCACTTGTCAACTTCACCACACATTTGTCACGACAGAAGCCTGTGTCGGCACAAGCAGCGCAAATCTCCACCAAAACCGCACACCGCAAGCCAGCCTTGCGTCTGAACCATCCCCCGGCGATTTCGAAAACACCACCGCCACCATGTTGATCAAGTAAGAGAGAGAAAGCTCGCCCATATTTCCCTTGAAACAGTCGCTCTTGCGAACAGAAACGATCGATGAGGCTGACACAGGTGTGCAATCTGACAGGGTGCGAACGTTGACCGGCAAGGAGATTGAGCTCGACATCGAGCTGGACTACAAGGTATAGCTCCCCTGGTCATCGAAGTTACCATCGAATCAACCCTGCCGATCGAAGAAAGGACGGACGACTGAATAGCTCTTGCGTGCGTGCGTGCAGGTGTCCCAGATCAAGGAAAAGGTCGAGGAGAAGGAGGGCATTCCGCCCGTGCAGCAGCGCCTCATCCACGGCGGCAAGCAAATGTACGCAACAACGCCCCTAACACAAGCCCATTCTTCCCTCCCCCTTACCCAAGGGAACACAGACAGCTCGAAGGACCGCAGCTTACTAATTCCATCTACCACCCCTTGTATAGGACCGACGACAAGACCGCGGCCGAGTACAACCTCGTCGCAGGCGACACTCTGCATCTCGTCCTCGCCCTTAGGGGGGGGCGGTACTTTGGATGAATGAATATAGCGACGGAAAGAAGCGAAAGGAAAAAGCCGATGATGTCGAACCATGTTCTTCTTGAAAGAGGAACCGAGAGGAGAGAATGCGGCAGATTGGAAGGGCGGTTGATATAACGGTCATGGGGGAGGAGGGCTGTTTCTGCCCGGTTTTTTGTTGCGTACATTTGGGCCATTTTGATAGATGGAGCTATGGAAATACATTTGAAGCTCTCTATGAGGCTGTGCCCTCTGTTTATGAGAAGTGAGAGGTTGTGTGTTATGGGAGGTTGCGGGCTGAATGGAGCAGTCGACGTGAAGCTTACATGCTACCTTATGGAATCACGATGGCGGGTGTGAGTCCTGTTGGACTTTCAAGCATCTTGACGCCGGGCACAGGAGGAGCATTTCACTTGATGGAAGCACAAACGTAAGTGTGGTCCGAAAACCCTACATATTGAATCTACCTATAACCATCTCTACTGCTAGTGACCCTGTCGCCGCATGTCCTTTGCAGGTAACCGTCCATCTAGTCCGAACCGAAACCGAACCTGAAAGAATCCCGCCCCCCTTTCCATTCGAAATCAAATTCCAAAACCCCAAAGGGCCATACCAAATCCCAAAAGCCTCAAGGGCTGTACCAAAACTCCTCCAAAACTCCTCAAATAAGCAAATCGACGTGGGTATATCCCGCCTGAGGTATCAAGAGAAAAAGGAAACAAGGGAAAACAAGAACGACAAGGTGATGAGGCAAACAAGCCAGATGAACAAAGGAGAAACAAAAATACCCAAGTACATCCGTCCTCCCCCCCCCAAGAGCTCAATGGACCCTCTTCTTGGGGTGCGCGAAGATGTCGACAGCCTTGCGCTTGCGGTAGATCTGGGTCATTCTCGCGGCTGCGGCCGGTGCCTTCCTTTCAATTTCCGCCGCGGCCTTGGCGTCAGCGCGCATCAAGACATCGAAACCAGATTCAGGTCCGTCGTCTTCGTCCCCTTCCGGAGTGGTTCTCGTCGTGGGCAGATCTGGGGCAGGAAACGCGCGAAGTCGGACGCGCTTGGGCTTCGACTGCTCCGGCTCCGGCTGCGGCTGCGGCTTTGGATTTGGCTTTGTCACCGACTCGTGAGCCTTGATGACGGGGGCAGAGGGGGCGGTGGGCGCCTTGAAGGCGGACTTTGAGTTGCCAAACTTGCGCTGGAGGGAGTTCGCCGGCGCCTTGGGTGCGGCGGGCCTGGCAGCAGCGGGCTTGGTCGAAGTAGGCTTGGTGGTAGCACGCTTGGGTGCAGCGGGAGTTGGCTGTTTGTGTCGGGTTTTGCCGCTGTCGCCGCTCTCTTCGGAGTCTGAGATGAATGAGGCTCGGCTCTGATAGTCCTCAAGCGCAGCCTCTGAGAGGTATCTGATTCCGGCTTCAGGGTCTTGTGCGAACTGCCACCTCTGTTCCGGGTCCAGGACCCTTTTCTCCTTGAGGAGGGCGGGCCGGTATGGCGGCAGGGCGGCTCTCTTTTGGTCGTTGACCATGGCCTCCGGTGCCTTGGTGACGGCGGAGCGTGCAGTCGGCGCCTTGACGGGTTGGGAAAGGGAGCCGTGGATCTTGGCAATCTCCTTGACTTCGCGGCGGACCTTGCGCATGACGCTGGCGCCGTTGACAGCCTTGGTGCGACTGCCGCCGGCGAAAGAGAGGGTGCTGGAGGTCTTTGCTGTGCGGGGGCCTCTGAGGGCACCCTTTTTCGAGCGAGGGATGGCGCCGAGCTCGATAATCTTGCTCGTGTTCTTCTCCTCTTCCTTCTTGATGGTGGTGAGGCGGGATAGGAGCGTGTTTTCGCTCTGCTGCAGGAACTTTTCCTGGTCGGCCTTGTACTTCTCCCAGACCCGGTACCACTTCTTGGGATCCTTTGGCTGATACGCCCGGTTGCGTGCCTCGAGGGGAAAGTCGCGCTCGATGAGCCGGACCCATACTTCGGCCGTCTGGCCCTGGAGGTGCGGCGAGTTGAGCTCTATCTGGCGGAGCTGGGCGCCGTGGTCGACTCTCATGAGGATGGCGCGGACGGCTTCGTACGGCAAATCGCCGACGTCTTCGACTTCGCGAATGTTCTTGAAAATGGCCGCCATGGCGAGATCTCTGAGTGACTTGACGGGCATGTTGGGCAAACGTTGGTCCGCAAGGGGGGACCGCCTCTTATATAGGTAGGTTATTGAACAGTCAATTGCAGGTGCGTAACCACAGCACCAAAGTCAAAAAGTGTTGAGCGGATGGCGGAGGCTCGCTTCAGACAATAGTAAACAATAGACGAGGGGAAGTTCTGGCGTGGAGGACCAGACAAACGGCGGCCCGCCTCCAAAGCCAAAGGTGAGCCGAATGTGAGGCTGTCGTCGTTTAGATGAAAAAGATAAGGGTATGGTGAGTTGAGGCGAGTCCGTGGCGCAAAATGTCCCGCCCACGAAGCCTTTCTGGGCAGTCAAGGAGCCGCCATAGGAAGAAGATGGATGGGTTTCGAAGAAGAAAAGGGGGTTCGTGTAGAGATATATAAGCTTCTGGGCTCGGCTGTGCTGATTCGAGATGAAGGCGTTCGGGGTTGCTCCGGGCATTGGAGGACGACGCCCGGCCTTTATCTGACGTCGGCTGCTGCAAAGGGTTAAATCGGCAGCCTTGCGCACGAGCCATGGTGTGCATTGGGCTAGGCCGGAAATAGCATCACCTCGCCCCGCCAACGGTACACGGTTGCTGTACCGATACAGTGTCGGTTGGCCAAGCCCAAAGCTGCTTGTCACCGTGCACAGTGCGCGGGCAGTGTTTGGCTTCCCTTCCACTTGGCTGCCAGTTGTTTGCACTCCCGTACAGGCTTGACAGGCAAAGTTCGCACGCTGCAAGGCCCGTCAGTTTCGTGGTCCAAGCCACCGACCGGGACAAACGTTGTTCCTTACAGAGTCAGTCTTCGCTTCGACTAAACGCCGTTGCGTCGATCGTGAACTCAATATCTCATGTGAAAACAAGTCAACAATAGCCTTTGAGGACTTTTTTGCATCAATCACGGACAGGCTTCATCTTCACTTTCTTGCCTAACCCATACCACTTCAAGCGCCTCATCTTTACCAACAACAGCGGCACACCACCATCGAATCCTTCTCTTCCCGCCCCCACTTATTTTTTTCTTCGACATTTTTTCTCTCTTCACCCTCCTGCAGAAGGGCTCTGCAACCATCCTTGGCAATGCTGGACCAAATGGCAAATGAGATCAAGCTGATTTCGGGCAGCTCCCACCCGGAGCTCAGTGCTCTGGTCGCTAGTCGGTATGTCTCGCAAGATGGTCGATGAGTTCGAGATATGAGACAGTCAGAGGAGACAAGGCAGTCATATGGGACCCATGGCTGATATGGCCGCAGACTCGGCATCAACATTGCCAACACGATGAGCCTCAACTACTCCAACCAGGAAACCAGTGTTTCCATTGGCGAGTCCGTCCGAGACGAGGACGTCTTCATCCTGCAGTCGACGGCGCCGGGAGACGTCAACGACGGGCTCATGGAGCTGCTCATCATGATCCACGCCTGCCGCACTGCCTCGGCCAGGCGCATCACGGCCGTCATCCCCAACTACCCGTATGCGCGTCAGGACAAGAAGGACAAGTCCCGCGCGCCCATCAGCGCTAGGTTGATTGCCAACATGCTGCAGGTCTCCGGCTGCGTGCGTTGAAACCAACGTCCCTCTTTTTTGCTCTGCTTCTGAACTGAGAACCCTAACATGCGCTAGAACCATGTCATCACTATGGACCTGCATGCCTCCCAGATCCAGGGCTTCTTCAACGTTCCCGTAGATAACTTGTACGCCGAGCCGTCCGTCCTCCGGTGGATCAGCGAGAACCTAGACGTCGAGAACTGCGTCATTGTATCCCCGGATGCCGGCGGTGCGAAGCGTGCCACATCCCTTGCGGACCGTCTCAACACCGGATTTGCTCTGATCCACAAGGAGCGTCCCCGACCGAATGTCGTGGGCCGAATGGTTCTTGTCGGTGATGTTCAGGACAAGGTGGCTATCCTTGTGGATGACATGGCGGACACCTGCGGAACTGTATGCAACCGCCCGATCTCTTCATCTCACGATTACCTGGCTAATGGTGCTTCAAACAGCTGGCCAAGGCGGCAGAAACTCTCAACAGCCACGGTGCTCGTCAAGTCTTTGCCATTGTAACCCACGGTATCCTCAGCGGCACCGCCATTGATACCATCAACAACTCACATCTTTCTGGCCTCGTCGTCACCAACAGTAAGCTGCCCCTGACGAACTTGTATCACGTTTCTGAGCATTTCCTTACTAACTTGTAAATAGCCGTCCCGCGTAGGTTATGTCACCTCTACTCACCCAAACTTGTGTAGTCTAACCATGTCAAATGCAGTTGGCGACAAGACTGAGCGATGCCCCAAGCTCAAGGTCATTGACGTGTCTGGCACCCTTGCCGAGGTACGCCCATCTCTGCCAAAAGACGTGTTTACGTTTGACGCTGACCATTCTCAGGCTATCCGCCGAACCCACAATGGCGAGTCGGTGTCATACCTGTTCACCAATGTTCCCGTTTAAAATGATTATGATGCACGGCTTTTTGTTTGTTTTATATACCTGGTAGGATATTATGCACCTTCAGTCTCAGGCGAAGCGATGCATACTGACACGCCGTGAAGCTGCATAGTTCAGATGACCCGAAAAGCTTGGCCTACTAAGGCTTGGGATAAGAGGAGTGCCCGATATGATCTGAAATCTCTTTGCCTTCCCGGAAATGGATTGGATCGTCCGCTATGAGTGTCTGAACTCTCAAAAGTTCTGGTTACCTGGGTTACAAGCAGCCGCAACGTCGCCGCTCAGATGATATACGCAGGACATGTACTACTCCCCGAGTTCAAGCGAGATTTAAGTATCAGGGCTAGCTCGAACATGGGCTTGCTACAAGCGGTGGCGCACCAGAACTTTGGTTGAGAGCGCCGCCGGCTTGAAAGTTGAACCAATCTCTAACCGATGGTCTGGTGGATTGGGTGAGTCACGGTAATGGTTACGGAGGAAGACGCATCTGCTTGAAAAGGCGCATTATGAAGTTTCGAATATGTGAGAATAGCGAATATACATGTGACTGAGCGACTTTATCGCTTGCCAACAGGACGGGCCGCTTCTTCCAAGAGTCACAGTGATCAACCTGAGGTACTCGACCCACTCAGCCTCGCTGCATCAGGAACGTGAGGGTCTTGATTCCGACTTTTGCCGTGGGAGTGAAGCTTTCCTGGTGAGGCTCGGTGCACGAAACAGCCATGAGAATAAGCTTCAACAAGGTTAAATCTCGTCAACGCCACTCTCAGTGGCTAACCGACTTGACAAAGATGTCCACAAGGTTCCTTGCTGATGCATCTGGCTAGCCCAAGCAGGTGTACGAGCTGATACGTGTAAACACTTGGTCTCCGGAAATGGAGTTCATAGATGTGTGTGCGTCTGCCATGCTTGAAGTTCGCTGTCCGTCTCCGTTCAAAACGGCGCTCGACACGGAACGTTGCGCTTTGTACTCGCTACAGTGCACGTCCGTTGCGGGACCGCCGTCACATGACTGTGCTGAGCGTCAAGACGAGGCAGGCGAGCTCCCCTGTCTGTTAGTGCACCACAGCACTGAAACGGCGTTCCAACAAGGCTGGGCACTTCGAGCTACTAGCGCCGGTACTTGTGCCATGTACCTTGTCACCTCCAAGCTCCAGCCCGCGGTGACGCCTTGGGGCCTTTTTCTGCCATCTTCACATTCGCAACAGACAGCAGCTCGCCATCTTGCCGCTGCTGCTCCTCGTTGACTCACCCGCCCGCCTCCGATTATACCGATCCCGATTCTCTGCGCTCTCGCCGGAAAAAGAATCAACATGGCCGACTCAGCTGTCAAGTCCGAGTTCGTCAAGCCCGAGCCGGCGTCGCCCATGGCCATTGACGAGGAGGAACTCTTCGAGGACGCCGGCGATCTCGATTTCTACGACAAATCGGTGCCCGGCAACACCTTCGAGACGCTGTACCTCGCGCGCGTCCCCAAGTACATGTGGGACGCATGGGTGAAGCTGACGGAGAAGCTGGGCGATGACGACGAGATCCAGATCGGCACGCTGCGGACGTGGAACGAGCCGCAGGGCGACACGCTGCCCGACGGGAGCCCTCGCGAACTTACGAAGCTACGCATGCTCCTCACCCCGGGCCTGCCCGAGCATCAGCTCCTGCCCAAGGAATACGACCTGGAGATTCTCGACCAGGACGTGAACAATGCCTTCATCTTCAGCGAGGAAGACTTGCCGGGCTTCAAGACAAAGAACAAGGCGCGCGCCGAGGCGGCTAGCGCTGGGATCCCGCTCGCTCTTTTGCGACAACGGGGAAACAATGGTAACACTGAGAGACCGACATACGATCGAAGGAGCCGATATCAGCCTTACTACCGCAAAGCTATTCCGAGTATGGTTGACCTGTCTGTGTGCATGATGGACAGAGTTGCAGAATGCTAAACTGTTTGCTACAGAGAAGACAAAGATTTTCGGCAAGATTAGATATGATCTACGAGTCGAACCGCGAAATCTTCGAGAGGAAGAGGAGCTCCTGGCGAAGCGCATCTTTGAAGCAGAAAACTCCAAGTCGAAGCTTCAGATCATCAGCAGAAACAAGGCGTCTTCCATCATCAATCCTGGATCCGCGGGCTCCGTCAACTGGGGAGGCAACTTTATCGTACGTTTACAGGTTGCCGGCCGTGATTGGGCTTTACCGCTAACGCTCTTTTACAGAAAAATGCTCCCTCGGTTCTCAAGCCCAAGAAGACCGAAGTCCTCAAGGCGGCTCGTATCCCAAAGAACCAGCTTCTGGATCTCATTTTCGATTGCTTCCGGCAGTATCAGTATTGGTCTATGAAGGCCTTGCGGCAGAGAACCCAGCAGCCGGATTCCTACCTCCGCCAAGTCTTGGAAGAGGTTGCGGTCCTCAACAAGAGCGGCCCATTTGCCAACCACTACTGCTTGAGTGAGGCATATCGAGACAAGGGCGGCAACGACGCCAAGGAGGCTGCCGCAGAGGCCATGGACGAAGATGGGGATGACGATGAGGGAGAGGAAATGGAAGACGTGCTGGTCATGCAGTGATCCACGAGCTCTCATTCTATCGTCACACAGACGAAGCGATGTGTGTAAGACGCAGGATGACGGTTCAACTTTAAAGAAGCAAGTGACGCTACGTTTTTTTTCGTCACAAGGGTCAAGGCTGTGGACTGGCGTTTGGGCGTTTGGGAAATGGGATCGTGCCGATTGGAGCATTCGATACCCTCTATGCTGAATGTTCCTCATCACCAACGGCATAGAACAATCACAATGGAATTCGCTTCATCTTGTGATATGATTCTGCAAATCGATACAACCAGTTCATGTGCTCCGCGGTGTCGGATTTGATACGCCCGACTAATGCGCAAAGCTGGAGTTGAGCCGTTAATTGGCTAGCCTCGCAACCTCGGTTTGTCGTGCTTCGGAAGTGGCGGCCTTTTTCGCCCAGAGTCTCGGGACTAACACTTGCTTCCACGTTGTGAACATGAAATGAAGGAATACAATTCTTCTGGGGAAGGCTATTATACCTATCAGATGGCAAAATTCACCTTCGAACACAGCTTCTCATCCATAGAACTTGTATGACAATTCAGCTGAGTAGATTTATTCCAGTCGGGTAAGATGCCGCCCTGTCCTGCATGGAGCAAGTCAATAGCATCATACGTCATCATCAATTCCCGCAACAGCACGACTATCGCTTCAGCTGCACCTTCCATTTCCTCCGCCTGTCACTCTTTAACCTGCCGTTCCAGAATAATAATCGCAAATCTCAAGGGCCATTGGCCGCTAACCCCTCACTACTCGGCCCGGCGTACCCCGTACATCAGCAGAGCAGGTAGTACCCCGTAGATGCCTGTTAGTGCAGTCGACGATGACCTCACGGCAGCTGCTAACACAACCCACAACTTGGCCCCCATGGTAGTGGACACATGCTCGTAATGTAGCTCGTACTTGTGAAGCTGGTACTTGAGTCTGGGACCTTCTGGTTCTAACTGGACGGAGTCGTCACACACCTTATAGTGAGGTTATGTACTGTACATAATTAGATTGGAGAACCGCGTTTCCCGAGTGCTTCTGCCCTCTTCGTCCAGCCTCGTCCTTTGATGCGTGAGAGGCCAGTAGATAGAGCAGACGGCTTTTGACGTGAAGCCTCATCCATAATCACACAGCCATCGCCATAGACAACCATCTCGCCCGTATTCGCAATGGCAACCTCTCACTCAGTGCCGCAGCGCCGCCTCCAGGCGGGCGGCTACCTCCCCATCGAGGACTATGGCATCGTCGGCAACATGCACACCTGTGCCCTCGTCGGCCTCGACGGCAGCATCGATTTCATGTGCTGGTGAGTCCCATTGAAGCTTTCTCATCACGTCGTCGATCCCAGAAACCGTCTAACCTCAGCCCAGGCCGGACTTTGACTCGCCATCCGTCTTCTGTCGCCTGCTTGATAAGAACAAGGGCGGCTACTTTGGCATCTCGCCGGCCCCAGAGATTGGCTGCACCACCAAGCAGCAGTATTTGCCCTCGTCATGCATCTTGCAGACCAGGTACATCCACGAGGACGGCGTCGTGGACGTCGTCGACTTCTTTCCCCGGCCCAAGAGCGCCAAGGTCATGACCAAGGGCTACAAGCAAAACGCCTATCGCGAGGCCACAAACGTCCAGGAGGAGCTGAAGAAATGGACCGTACGACGGGTCGAGTGTATCCGTGGTTCATTGCCCATAGGTATGCTGAACACTGCCGTTGCTGGCTTCCAATGAAGAGCGTCAGAGTGCGGTACGCAGACTGATAACACCTGCCACAGATGTTGAGATATTTCCCGCTTTTGGGTACGGCTTGGATCCCCATCAGACGACGCTCTTGTGTGACAGACACACTTGTGAGCGCCGGCAAAGCAAGATGGCGACCTTTCACAGCAAGCATGTCCAGCTTCAACTTGACGTGGCGGTGGACACCTCAGCCGGCCAAAGCTATCCGGACATCCCGTTCCAGAAAGTCATGAGAGAAGGCATGCTTGGCGAAGGCATTACCTCTCGCTTCACTCTGTCTGCTGGCCAATCTGTTTCTTTCATCCTGAGAAATGACATTCCCAATCATATCACGGAAATCATCACAGACGAAGTCTTGGACATCCAACAACACGACACGCAGACGTTCTGGTACAACTTCATCTCTCAGTCCAAGTACAAGGGGCGTTGGAGAGAAGTCGTGTCTCGAAGTCTCATGATTTTAAAGTTACTGACATACGGTGCGCCGCGGAACGTCACAAGATCTTTGGAAGCCATAGCTAATGAGCAGTAGAACCAACCGGCGCCATCATCGCCGCCCCTACCTTCTCACTACCGGAAGATATAGGAGGCGTGAGAAACTGGGACTACCGTTACTCTTGGGTCAGGGACTCGAGCTTCACCATCTACATTCTGCTCCGCCTTGGTTTCAAAGCCGAGGCGGACGCGTACATGGAGTTCATCATGGAGCGCTTCACTCAGTCGGTAGGGCCTGATGGTGGATTGCCCATCATGTTCACGATTCGCGGGGAGACGGATATTCCTGAAATCACTCTGGATCACTTTGAGGGTTACCGAGGCAGCGCCCCTGTCCGCATTGGCAACGGCGCCGCCTTCCACCTTCAGTTCGACGTGTACGGCGAATTGATGGACTCCATCTACCTGTATAACAAGTACGGGAAGCCAGTGTCTTGGGATATTTGGTGTGCTGTTCGGCGAATGCTTGGTCTGTATCGTCCTTCATACGACGCCGTAGTACAATCTGCTGACATACTTACCTGGCAGACTATGTCTTGACGATCATCGGCCGTAAGTTTGCTGCTTGAAGTTTTTATCCAGGAGCAAGTGAATTAACGGAAGTACAGAAACCGACATGTCTATCTGGGAGGTGCGAGGCGACAAGCAACGCTTCACAATTTCGCAGATCATGCTCTGGGTGGCTTTTGACCGCGGGCTTCGACTTGCCGACAAGAGATGTCTGCCGTGCCCGAACAGGGCAAAGTGGCTAGAAGCCCGCGATAGTCTCTATGAGGAGATTATGGAGAAAGGTATGCATTGACTCTTGGCTCCCGCAAACTCTGAGCTTCAGACTCACTCAGAACGCTACAGGATACAACAAGGAGATGAAGTCGTTTATTCAGAGCTTTGAAGCCAACACGGTACTGGACTCGTCCATTTTGCTGGCCCCTCTTGTATTCTTCATCGCCCCGAGCGACCCCCGTTTCACGAGTACGCTCAACCGAATCATGCTGCCGCCAGAGGAGGGGGGACTGACGAGCACCGGGTTGGTGTTTCGCTATGATACCGACCAGTCAGACGACGGTAAGTCATTCTTTGGCACCAAACCCGACAAAGCTAACCATCCGTTCACCCCATAGGCGTGGGAGGAAGAGACGGAGCCTTCTCCATCTGCACGTTCTGGCTAGTCGAGGCCATGACGCGCGCAAGCATCCACGAGCCCAAGTACCTGCCTCGGGCCTTGAATTTGTTCCAGAACATGCTGCAGTTTTCGAACCACCTGTCCATGTTTTCGGAGGAGATTTCTCGAAGTGGCGAGCAGCTGGGCAACACGCCGCAGGCATTCAGCCACTTGTCACTGATCAGCGCGGCCTTTAACCTTGACCGTGTGTTTGAAGGATGGCAAGATTCCCACTGAGTGTGTCTTGTACGTCATTGAACGCCTCAGTCGTGCTATTATCAAGAATATGGATCATGTCTTGTTGTTAGGGATCGTTGTTGCAAGCCTGAACAGATTCTATTGCCGATATCATGTGTCTATATGCTCCCTACTGCATGAACATGTGCCTATCGATGTCACAACATTTAGGCGAGCCCGTCTTCTCTTCTAATCTTGCGCACATGGCTCTTCGACAATGGCAGATAGTCGTCGTCTGTAGTGAATAGGCTTGCCACGTCTGGTTGACTTGTGGGATGCATCCGTCGTCTCTGGGCAGCGGCTATAATGGGGCTGGCCGGTTTTGTGAGGTTCTGCCGCGAGTGAGGCGCTTTTGTGGCCCGACGTAACGCACCGTTCCCTCTCTGATGCCAAATTCGTCAAATGTCCTTGATGGCTGGAAGTCATTGTGTCGGCATCGTTTCTGCTGTCGCACGGTTTGAGATGCTGCCCCCAGACTTTGTCGTCGTCGCCGGACGACGAGGGGCCGTGGACACACATTGTGTCACAGAGTGTCAAATAGATTGAGACTTTGCAGCAATGATTTGATCAAGCTGAAACGATGGCAAATGTCGACGTGATAAGATGGGAGTCGTAGTGTTGAAGAGGGTTGAAGTGGCTCGACGAGTGAAGCGTGTCACCTCGTGAGAAGATGAGCGACGACATCCGGTGTTCTTGTAGTAGTCTCATATACGGCCGAGCGATCAAACGATCCTCTCACTCGTCCCTACTCATATCATACCTCGACATCGAAAGAGCCGCATCATTGCGTCACTGTCCCAGCGGCAATGCGCTCCAGCATCCCACTCTCGAGAACCTCACGAAAGTCGCGCGCCCAAGCAATGTTTGCCCCCTCGCCGCCCTGCACGCTCCCGACATGCGGCACAGACACGCCCACCCGCTCGAGTGTTTGCAAGAGACTCGACGACTGCGCATCCGCAGCGATGACGATGCCGTGATGTTTCAGCAGACACTCCATGTCCGTCGTCGAATCCCCAAAGTAGACCGTCGTCGGACTCCCCGACGACGACGAGCGCAGCTCTTCCTCCTCCTCCTTGGCAAGCAGCTCCCCGAGAACATTCGCCTTGTCGCGCGACGTAGTCAGCCTAACGCCGCCATTAAACCCCTCAGGCCCGTGAATCGTCCCATCACTCGCAATGCAGTTCGTCACGACCGGCATGTCCTTCCCCAGAGGATGCAGCACGCCCCTGATGAACGCCGCAGACCAGTTCACCGAAATGACGCCCACCCGCCACCCCTTCTCCCTCGCCAGCCGCACCATCTCGACGAAGCCGTCCCTCACGACGACGTGGCCCTGCTCCACGCTCTCTCTGCCCATCCGGAAGAGGTCCTCGGCAGTGAGCCCGCCAAACAGGCCCGACCCGTCGACCCTGTCCAGCGACGCGTTCTCCGTGGCGCCCAGGGAGGCCAGGTACGCGAGCTCCTGCGCGGGGGAGCGCCGCTCGTGCTGCGGCGGGGAGAAGGATTCCGCGTAGGCGGCGTGCTGGGCGGCGTATGTGCGGACGATGTCGTCCCATTTCGTCTGCAGGGGGGAGTGGCCGTTGTTGTTGTTGTTGTTGTTGTTGCTGGAGGAGGAGGAGCGCTGGGTTTGGAGGGCGATTGCGGATTGGGCGAGCTGGAAGATTGTGTCCTTGGCGGTGATTGTGCCGTCAAAGTCGAAGATGAGGTTCATGGTGGTGGGGATGAGGGTATACTGTTTGCTGGGAGGAGGAGGGTGGATGGTAATTTGACGGGTGGTGAGTTGACGGTTCAGGGTATGTCGAGTTTGTAAGTAGGTGTGTATGTCAACTTTGATGTCATGGTTGGGTTGGAGCACGGGCATGAGGGGTTACATGTGGGCTCACGATGCATCCGACGACGTTGACTCTATGTTTGCAAGGGACTCTTGATCTCGTTTACACTGGTCTTGACTGTTTTCTTCCGAATGACCCCTGGATTGATTCGGCTTATAGTTTGTTTGTTCGCTTGCTTTACCCTTGACTTGGAGAACACATCATGCTATGTAGTATTGGTCGTTATCTCAGATGATCTCTTTGTAGTTTGCTACGACTCTGTTCATCACTCTGTTGCATTTCCAGATACAGTCAAGACAAGAATGACTATCCTACGTATGCTAAGCAGTCTAAGCTCCATATCAAGGGTCCTGGTTTGTCTTGTTGTCTTGCTTCATGCTCATGATGCCTCAAACCCCTGTAGTTCAAGTTCAAGTGTTCCTCAAATCACGTGCAACCACCCAGCTCGTCCGTGTACCTTGTCGGCTTGTCCACCTCCAGCCGCACTGGCGCTAACGCGGTACCTGGTGGCATCGTACCTAACCCAAGCTTGCTGGCATCAACTCGACCTCGAGCAGCACAGGCCAGATCCGCCATTCATCCCATTGCTTCGCTTCGTCTTCTTCTTCTCTCCCCCAATTCTCCCGTCTCCTCACACGCACCCTTTCTATTGCAGTCTCACAGCCGTCACACTGTCAAAATGGTAAGTTCCGCACCTCTTCGCGACTTTCCCCGTCCTCCCTGGCGCAACGCCGTGATGGCTAACCAGAACATGGTGATACAGGCGGCGCAGGTCATCTCCAACTCTGGCCACGATGATATGATTGTACGTTCGCACCTCTACCATCGCTTGCCTCGACCGAGATCGATATCACATCACGGGCCGCTTCGAATTCCTCGCATTCTCATCATGCATACCGAACAACCAGCAGCAAACGTCGGCGCATTGGCTAACACAAACCACCAACTTGTAGCACGATGCCGTTCTCGACTACTATGGCCGAAAGCTGGCCACCTGCTCCAGCGATCGGACAATCAAGATTTTCGAGATTGAGGGCGAGACACAACGCTTAGTTGAGACTCTGAAGGGGTGAGACGAACGCCCGACCCTGCCTTGACATGCCGACTCCATGTCTGTCATGGGCAACACAGCCGCTACAGCTTGCTAACGCTGCATGTCCAAACCAGTCACGAAGGCGCTGTATGGTGCGTCGCCTGGGCGCATCCCAAGTACGGCAACATCCTGGCATCGGCCGGCTACGACGGAAAGGTCTTCATCTGGAAAGAACAGGGCACCCAGAACAGCCAGTGGCAGCGAATCTACGACTTCCCCCTGCACAAGGCCTCGGTCAACATCGTCTCGTGGTCTCCCCACGAGGCGGGCTGCCTCCTCGCCTGCGCATCCTCCGACGGCAACGTCAGCGTCCTCGAGTTCAAGGACAACAGCGTCGACCACGTCACATTCCCCGCCCACGGCCTCGGCGTCAACTCCGTCTCCTGGGCGCCCGCCACCACGCCCGGCAGCATCGTCAGCAGCGCCCCGGGGCCCGGCGCTACTGGCAACCGACGCTTCGTCACGGGCGGTTCCGACAACCTGATCAAGATCTGGGCCTTTGACCCTGCTTCGCAGTCGTACAAGCAGGAGGGCGAGGCTCTGACCGGCCACAGCGACTGGGTCCGCGATGTGGCGTGGTCTCCCACTGTGCTGCAAAAGTCATACATTGCGTCAGCCTCCCAGGACAAGACGGTCCGCATCTGGACGTCAGATCAAGCCAGCGGCGGCCAGTGGGCGAGCAAGGTGCTCAACTTTGAGGCCCCTGTTTGGCGCGTCAGCTGGTCCCTGAGCGGCAACGTTCTTGCCGTCAGCTGCGCAGACAACAAGGTGTCCCTGTGGCAGGAGAACCTGCGCGGCGAGTGGGAGTGCGTCAAGTCGATTGAGGAGTGAGGTGGGCAAGAGGAAGGAAACAAGAGAGACAAGAGACTGCGAAACTTTGTGATATCATGACTTGGCGTTTGCTGGCAAATTAGGTGTTCTGGTAAGAAGCGGCAAGAAGAGAGGGGGAAACATCATGGCTAGGATACGGCATTTGACCATGTCTGCCTTGTTCAATGGAGAGAAAGGAGCACAGCGATCAAGACGTCGATGCCTACTGGTGGACTCGTCCTGTTCAACGGGAGCCATGGTGGCTGTATGCGATGATGCTTTGGAAGAGTGCTCACCTAGACGTTCAACCACCGCTCTTTATCGGAGCTCAAAATATAATGAGAAAAGGATGGCCATCAAATCACATTCTTCTTCCACACTTGAACCCCCTCACCTTGCCATTGCCAATTGCCCAGCAGTCATGCGTCGCTCACTACTATTAGCATTGTCCAACAAGAGCATCGGGCTTCCATGAACATTCGGTAACAAAGACAACATGGAGCAATGAATGGAATCTCCCTGTCGGACATGTTCAGACATGGCTAGTATCATATCCTTCAGGAACAGTCGTGAAAGGGACCAAGAGAGTGTTACCCTTGGAAAGTGAACAGTGAGAGACTCGACGCATTTCGAGCCTGTACTTCAATTTGATATAAGACGAACTCGATGGCACGCATCCGGCACGACAACCTTTACTCCTCGACCGATCCTCCTCACCAACCCCTACAAGACCCTATCGCGACATCCCCAGTTATACCCCCCCTCCCACACACCCAAAGATGCCTCCCGCACCATACATCTGCATCCCCGGCGTCCCCAACTTCCGCGACATAGGCGGCCACCCGCTCTCCGCCCAACCGACCAAGCAGGTCCGCCGCAACACCGTCTTCCGCTCCGGCCGCCCTACCTTGGTCCTCGACCGCGGCGTCAAGAAGCTCAAGATGCTCGCCGTCTCGCACATGTTTGACCTCCGCTCGCGGCAGGAACTCACGTCTGCGCGCTACGACCCGGCGGGGATGCTCTGGGCCGGCACGGAGCGGGTTGGCGTGCCCGTGTTTCGGCCGGAGGAGTATTGCGAGGGCGTCGATGGGCTTGTTGGGCGGTTTGAGAGGTTTGGGACGGGCGTTGAAGTGAGTTTGGCCCCTGACGTCTTTGTACTTAACGGCTTCTTCCCCCCTTATCCCCCCTTTTATCACCCCCGGTGAAGCAGAAAAGACTCTAGACACAATGATAACTGCACCAAAGAGACAGACATATACTGACCAAACCTCTCAAAGGGCCCCCTCAAATCCCTCACCCAGATCTTCCTCTCCGCAACCCATCCGCAGAACCCATCCCGCCCCTACGCCCGCATCCTCCAACACCTCTCCTCCCCATCCTTCTCTTCCTCCTCGTCTCCGTCTTCGTCTCCCCATCCGCCGTCCCCGATACTAATCCACTGCGACCTAGGCCAAGACCGCACCGCCGTCATCTGCGCCCTCGTCCTCTCCCTCTGCGGCGTGAGCGACGACCTCGTCGCCCACGAATACAGCCTCACGGACGTCGAGCTCGCGTGCCACCACAAGTCGCTCGCTGATAAAGTCCAGGGACATCCTGCGTTTGAGGGGACGCGCGAGGATGCCGAGGCTTTGGTATTGTCTCGGTGAGTTTTTTCACATCTTTTACCCGTACTTGACCTACCCAGGAGAAAGATCGAAGAAAAGAGAGGACAGAAGAGAGTATGGAATAGGAGACTACTTGAACTGACGAGATATGATTGACACTCGCAGCAAGGAACACATGCTCTGCTTCCTGAAGAAGCTCCGCCAAAAGCACGGCTCCATCGAAAAGTGCGTCATCAACCACGGCTTGCTCGAGGCGAATGGGATCGCTCGCCTGAGGCGCAACATGATTGTCGATGCCGCCAAGAACCATTCCATTGTCGGTGAGTTGGACTTTGGACCTTTCTTCCCGCTTTCATTGTCATAGTGGATAAGCTGATGTTGATGGATACTATTCGATGGAAAAGCTGCTTGGGATGCTTTAGATCTGGAGTAGTTGACTAGGTTGAATACTCGTATGACTGGTGTGATATCGGTTATGTTGAGTATGCTACATGTATGATGACCCAAATTTCGGTATTCGATAGAATAAAATAGATGAACTCGAGTTGGATACTACAAGGGTGAAATGGAAGGGTACTGAGATGCGTATATCAAGTCACTCATGAGGGTAACGCTTAAATAGTTTGACATCGTATATTTCAGGCAGTGGAAAGTGTCCTTCTGCTCATATTTCCATCAATGCCGGTTGAGATGGCAGATAGCCTCCTTACAGAATTGATCTCAATCCACAAGCTAGGTCTCGTAGTCTCATATACATCAAGATCCCATGGTCACTTGGCCAAATACATCCCTGGTACCAACCGTACCATTGTTAGCCCCTGTGCCCATCGACGCGAGGCTGTCCAGCAACAGACCAAAGCGTCACATATCAGCACGCAAAATGCTATTCGAACCCGGACCGCCTTGCCTCCGTTGCGAGTTTGTTTATGTAATGGCAGGCCACATCCATATTGATCATACCCAACATCCGTTCTATCACCCTCATCAGCTTCCGCAATTTTATCCCCTCAGAATACATTGGATGCGATCCATAAACAGTAAAACTCAACATCCGCAGCTTCGTCGGAAATAAGCCATCCCCGTAACAATCAATAATGTCGCTCTCGTGAGCAGGGCACTGCAGATGCGACCACTGCGACCTGTCCATGCCGAGCTGCTCGCACGCCCTCTTCTTCTCGTCGTTCCACCACGGGGGAAGGAGGCCAGGAACGGTGGCGGCCTTCTCCAGAAACTTGCGGAGGCCATGTAGGCCGTGGATACCAGTAGCATAGAGACTACCCTCCATGCGCTCGCCGCAAACAACGTACGTATCTTCGACGAGAAGGCGGTAGGCGTCGATGAGCAGTTGATAAGTCTCCGTCTCAGGGCGATCATGAAGCCAGATGCCCTGATCAAGGCGAGCGAAGGGGAAGTCGTGAGTTGGCCGAGCTAAGGCTTCAGAGGTAGAAGCTTCAGAGGTGGAGGCTTCAGGGGTTGCGGTCGAGTGTTGAGGCTTGCCACAAGTCTTCTTGTGAGACTTCCAGTCCTTCTTCTGACACTCGCGGGAGCAGTACTGGGTCTCAGAGCAGCCAGTACATCGCTTCAGGGAGACCTCAGGCGGACCCTTCTTGCAGGAGTGACAGGCGCTCTCCATGACGATGTCCGTGGGAATTGAGGCGTCGATGTCTGTGGAAGTAGAAAGAACTGTCGTTGCGGGCTGGGTACAGTGAGGTGAAAAAGGGTTGGGTGAGTTGGAAGTTTGGGGGGGGAGAAGAGTGCAGTGACTTGGTCATGCTTGAGGAGGGGAGGTGCAAATAAGTAGGTAAGGTAAACAAGGGAAGGAGCCCTGGACGTCGATTGCATGCGGCCCGCGATATTGATTCACCGGGCTCATTCACCGGGCTCGCACACACACTGCAGGTGCTTCCGGCCATGTGAATGAGTCACGGCAAGAGATAGAGTACAGTACCTTCCATAGGTCCTTTATCTCCAGTACTGCCTGATGGACCAACCTTGGTACCTTACGGACTGGCTTGACTCCACGGGCGACACCTTGGTACCTATTCCTCCTGATATGCCTCTACGTCCCTTTGCCGTCAAGAATGTTGCGAAATGACAACTCAACTCGCAACACACCGAACCATCTCTCACTTACTATCGTTTCTCGACCTTCTCGAGCATCATCCAATCGACCGCACAGTCTGCTTCTTCTCCCCCCACCCTTTCATCCTCCTCCACGTCGTAGTCCGACTCCGTCCCAAGTTCCCGCAGCACTCCGCAATCATGTCCAGCTTGTAAAAGACGTCACCGTCGCATTTGTTGTGCTTGCGTCCCCGGCCGAAGACGCCGTCCGCGTAGGTGCAGCACGCGTGGAGTGTACTCCGAGGTTTGTCTGCCAAACGCGTTCCAAGCACTTGCACGCATCTGCCGCTGAACACAGGAGGACGGCGGCTAGACTGTAGAGAAGAGCTTTTATTTGCAAGATGGCGTCTGCAAGGATAGGGAGGAAGGGCGTCCGCAATGTGCTTTATGTAAAATAGCCGGTATAGAAGAATAGGGGTAACGTTGAGTCATTCGTCTCATATGGCTTCTTGACACTCTCTCTGCGGATGTTTCAGGAGTATTTTCAATATTACTGTTTCTCTTTTCATCTCTTCTTCTCTTTCAATTCTAAAAAGGAACCAAATCTTTCACTCCTAGAAAGGAATCAGATCTTTCACTCCTAAAAAGGAACCAGATCTTTCACTCCTAGAAAGGAACCAGATCTTTCAAGAACGCGCACACGGCAGAGACTGCTGGCAGAGGGCATCATCCGTATACCTGCTCAAACCCATGTCTTTGCAAACATCAGAAACTTCTCACCAGTCAATCAAGTGTTGCGCCTCGCCTCTTTGGCAGAATCCAATCTTCCAAAAGCCTTGCAAAGCTACTCACCCTTCATACCTGTTGGAATGCTCCATGCCTTCACGTCATCAGAGGATGCCTTCACAGTGAGGCACTGGGAGACACAAAAGTGTAGCTCTCTGTGCCTCTCTGGCCATCTACATTACCAGAGAACCCTTCACGAACATGGAATGCGTTTGGTTTAGGGGCTAATAATACTTGTATTGCTATAAGAGTGTGTCAGGAGGAAGGGAGCAAGGTGAGTCTGTACTCAAGGTAAGAATACAGAGATTGCGAGGCCCATCAGAAGCCAATCGACACCGACTGCCTACTCAGCTCAAGCAAGGATAAAACCAGCCATCAGAGAGGCAAGGGCAGCTCCCACAGTGACTGGCCACGCCGACGTCAATCCATTCGCAGCATTGGTACCGCCATCACCGTCGCCGTTGCCATCGCCATCACCAGTGCCATCACCGTTGCCATCACCGTCGCCATTGCCATCCCCATCACCGTTGCCATCGCCGTCGCCATTGCCATCACCATCGCCGCCACCGTCACCGCCACCATCGCCGCCGCCGTCGCCGCCGCCATCTCCACCTCCATTGCCGTCATCGGCAACTTGCTGGAGGACAAAGATCTCGCCAGTGGTGTCCGACGAGAAGAACAGGCGACCAACAGTATCAAATGTCAGACCAACTGGTGTGAAGCAGTCATCGGGGCACTGGGTAAGGTCTGGGCTTGTGAGGATGTTGGTTGCAGCCGTGGTGCTGTCCATCGGAGCAGTGGGCTGGCCGTTGAGACCGAAGGCAACGGAGACGATGCTGTATCCGACGGGCGTCGTTCGATCCGCTGAAGCAGAATTAGCGTGCGATCTTGAAAGGAGTAGTAGGGCTCAGGCCAACTTACTGCTGCCGTGGAAGGTGATGTAGGCTGTCGAGCCATTGGTGTTGAACTTGATGTCCTTGGGAGAGACATGCGCTTGGAAAACAAGTCGAGGATCAACAGAGTTGGTGTTGCAAGTCGCGTCCGTCACGCCAGCCGTTGCGTTGTCCGAGGCAAACTGGTCTCCAACCTCGAGAGCCCCCAGATCAGGAAAACCCACCGTTGACCAGAGGGCGTAGCAGTCGGGATAACCGTAGTTGCCTCCTTGATTGGCAGTGGCGCCCAAGATACCGTGAAAGTTGAGCTCTTCGCCAGGATTGTCCTGGTGCACGTCCACGCCCTCGCGCGTGAGGTCGTCGACAGAGTTCTCGAGAGACCAGATGCCACCATTCGTAGGGTTCTCGCCGACACCGACCGCGTCTCTCAGGCCCGAGCCGATGAGCGTGCCAGCAACGAACTGAAAGGGAGGATCCGTAGCTGCAAGCGTGGAAATGTCGTAGGCACGAATCTGCGAGATGCCACTGCTGACGTTGCGAGCTTGGGGATCCTCGTTGGCGGCGCTGCCCCGGGAAACGAGGAGCTCGTTCGGCAGCCGCGAAGACAAGAGGAGGGTGCGAGTGACGTGATCCGCGTTGGTCATGTTGGTGACGACAGTCCGCCTCGTGGTAGGATCGACGGTGTTGGTTTGTTCATTGTACGTGTATGCGTAGACGTCGTTGACTGTGGAGGCGTAGATGGTGCCGCCATCCGCTGAGATAGCGAGGCCATGGTTGAGCTGGGGCGTGTTGCTTCATCAGCCGATGTTGAACTCATGTCTATCAGTCACTCATGAGATCACTCACAGCCGTGTCAGCAATCAACGTCGCGTTGGCCGTCACACTCAAGCAAGTCCCGCCGTTGTCTTGCAGTGTGAGGCGACGCACGCCAACTCCCGCGTCGAGCACCAGGAGACCGCCAGTGGTGTCAAAGACGATCGATCGAGGTGCCGTCAGTCCAGTTGAGATGAGGCGGTACTCCCAGCCATCTGCTGCCACGGGCGCCGGATACGTGACCTGGAGGTTGTTGGTGGTGCAGTTCTGGGCTGTGCAGCTGCCGAAGAGGGAGACGAGGAGGGCCAGCAGCAACATGTGAGGAGCAAGTCGAGCCATTGTCGGAACCGCCATCTCTAAAGATATGGATTGACGATACTGGGGGAGTAAGGGCTGTGAGTGAGGAAAGGTTCAAGTTTGGGGCGCGTTGGGAGCTTGGGGGGGATTTTATACTCGTGGACAGCGCAGAAGCAGGCGAGGGTGAGGGCGCTTTCCCTCAGTTGAGGAGGGAAGTTGCGAGGTCCTCAAAGGTCAACTACGGCCCCGAATAGGGCATTGATTGACGTCCATCGTGCCTCTTGCCGTTACAACACGCGAGACGAGCAGGTGCTGTTGCCATTGCAGCGTCGAGGCAGAGCAGATAAGACGGGAAGGACGGAAGGTGTGATGAGATTGTTGTACGGCTGAGGTAAGGAGCGTATCGATGTCTGGGATTCGAGGCAGTTGCTTTGGGGGAGGCACTCTTCCCCTGAGCCTGGAGGCCAGGCACGGAGCAGATGACCCGGAAAGCCCAGCAGGGCTTGGACGCGTGAGGCAGTCGGTGAGGTATCGTGAGTCTGGGTATATCAGTAAGGTAAGGCAGAAAGGATTCATGAAGTGAGGCGAGCTATAACGCAACGCACGCACGCCTCACGGCTCATCCATCCTCAAGGGCTGTGGCTCCACCTAGGTAGTAGTGCAAGAGAGAGAAGGTAGTCTTTTCTTCATCGTTAATACTGGTATAAATAAGATATAGTAGGTAGTCATATAGACACTCGCTCAAGCCTGGGTAAATGATGCTGTCGTCCTATCAATCCGTCTCGTCCCAACCTTACCTCTTCTTCCGGTCTCATCTCAGCTCCACCGCAGGGCGCTTAAGGGGATGTGCCTCCGTGTTCAGCACGTACTCATCCAAGCTGATCACGTCGGGAGGCGAGAAGATGAGGTAAAAGTACTTGAGCGTCTCTGCCATCCAAAAGCTCTGGAAAGTAGCAAAAGATGATTCATTAGCCCAAGATCTCGTACCAGCAATCAGTTCAGCAAAGCTCACCTCCATCGAGTCCAGCTTCTTCGTCGGCCCCGAAACCGTCACGTCCTCAATCGCAGAGTTCGCCAGCTCCGTCTCCGTCGCCTTCATGATGGCCTCAAACATGTCCCACGCAATGTCCTGCAGGTCCGCCTTGCCCGTGACGCGGTACAGCACAAAGAGGCTCTCAATCGCCTCGGGTCGTAGAATGTAGCGCTTGTCCCGCGCGTGCGTGAAGCCCTTGGGCAGCGTCTTGCCGCCCTCCTTGTCCCAGCGCTCCTCGTCCCAGGGGCACGTGTCCAGCGACTTGCACGCCAACATGCCGAAGATCTCGGGCATGATGCCCGTCGGGAAGCGGCTGTACGCCCAACCGCATCCTCGCGCGAGACGCTCGCCAATGTCGACGTGGCCGTCAATGCCGAAGAGCTTGCCCCCGAGCGCAAACATGCCGCCGACAAAGCACGTCAAGTGCTGGCTGTCAGCCGAGAGCCCGCCTCCAGCGCTGAACTCGCCGCTGAACAGGATGTCGTCCTCGTCCGGCAGCATGGGCCTGAAGAGAAGGTTCTTCGCCGCCGCGTCGATGGCCTTGCGGTACAGCCTCTCGTAGACATCGTCGACACCTCCCAGCAGCGCATGCATTTTGGGCAGGTACTCGTACAGCGAGTCCGCCAGCGCGCCCAGCGTGAAGCTGCTGTCCACAGCCGTCTCGGACTGGAAGTTGAGCGTCGTCGGCCACATGCCCGGCAGCAGCGTGTCGTTTTGGATCCTCTCCAGGAAGCGCGTCACCCGGTCCGTGGCATCGTAGAACTTGCTGTCGCCCGTCAGCTGCGACAGCCTCGTGAACTCCATGCTCAGCGAGCACGGCGACGCCGACGGGTCGTTGGTCCCAGCCACCAACTTCCCCGACTTGGCCTTTGCAAAGTCGAGCCAGAAGCCGGGCAGCCTGTTGGGCGTGTCGAATCCCAGGTACAGCATCTCGCCCAGCTCAACCGCCTTGCGCAGCAGCACGCGCTCGCCGCTTAGGTCGTAGGCGCTCAGCAGCCCTCCCAGGTGGCGGATGGTCGTCTCGAACATGTTGGCCGCCGTCGAGTCCGTCACGGACCAGTCCAGCGCGCCGACGGCGGCCGCGGCCTCGGCAAACTCGTTCCTGAAGCCCATGATCCATAGCGTGTCCAGAGAGTCGACCAGCGTGGCAGCCCAGCCACCAAAGGGATCCTTGGCCGAGCCAGACACGGGCGTCAGCTCGTCCCTCATCCACGCATACTTCTTGTAGGCGTCAAAGCTGCGCTTAAAGGCCCGCCGCACCGCATTGCGCCGCTTCTCGTTGACCGCGGAGTGGTGAAAGGCCCCGGCTTCCGCCTGAATCCTGGGAAGCACTGCCGGCTTGCCTGTGGGCAGCGGCTTGATGTCGTCGACGCCGTGATGCTGCTGCACCGCCGACCAGTCGAAGGAGCTCGGGATGAAGACGGGCTGGACTCGGCCAGCCGAGGTCAGGTAATACACGACCAACGCGGTCAGCACGATGCCGCTGAAAAGCACCAGGCGGCCGATTCTCCGCGGCAGGCCGACGCCATTGATTATCCCCATGACGAGTGGATGCTGCTCTTCATGTCGTCCCGCGTGGTGGCACGCAGGTCAGTACATGGACCGATTTATTAGCCCAAGAGGAAGCGAAGAGAAGGAGGAATGCCAGATGGCCAAATGCAGTCAGATATTTTCAAATATAATAGTCGTGTTGATGCTGTAGAAAAGCGAACGACGACGCAAAAAGAGAAGTAGAAAAAAAGACACGTCCGCAGTCAAACTGCAACAGTGAATCGTAAAAAGGCCAGAAGGCACCTCGTCAACCAGACCCTGAATTTCAGAGCCAAGTCACGACGTCGATCCCTGGAGTCCAGATGGAGTTCAAGGGGGGCAAAGTGGCCGAATTAATAGTGGGTGGTGCCTCTCCGTACCTGTTGCATCTTAGTAGTGCCATGGCGGGATCCTGCTCCATTTGCAATGCACGGTTGTTATACTGTAGGATCCAGCTGGGCATTATCCACGAGCCTGAATCACTAATAGTGCGGCAGCTCCCGAAGAAAGGCACCTAGCCAAGCTGGCATCGTGTGTGTACGTGATTTAGAGTATCGCCGAGCTGCATTTAACCGGGGGACAGAGGTTTCCAAAGTTGCACTTGTGAGGTGAGTCTGTTTGTGTGCTCATCTGTAAGACAGAAAGTTACCTGTATCTGGTAATATCCTATCGTGGCTACATCAGCCGATTTGGCACTTCATTTCTACTAGACACAAGGACATTTTCTCGATCAAAAGCTTCAGCTTCCAACCGATCATGAGATATCTATCCTATTTGCGTACATTAGGCAATACACCCAAGAGAAATCCCTCCGGATGCTAGAGGCAACCGAGACTTATTTATATACACCAAAGAGGGAACAACCTCCACGTCTAATATTACAGTCCAGCTAGAGAGATGCGAAATAGCAAGAGACGTCGCGAAGCAGAGAGCAAAAACAGATCAAACAAGTCAAACAATCCCCTACAAACACGAAACCACGGGGTACTATCGGTAGCTATATAATGGAAAAGGGAGAAGTAACAGGTAAACCAGGCATTGTGCTCTGGAGTCGACACCAATCCGGATCTGTTGTATACCCTGACGCCCTTCAAGAAAAGAACAGAAAACGAACAAAGAAAAAGGCCAATGATAATCGCTCCTTTCGACAAACTCTCTTCAGCGCCCTTGCTTCAAGTGTACGCCATCAACGAAGTCCAATCACGCTCATCTCCAACGTCCACACTCGCCGGATCCATACCTTGAGCTTGCCCTCGACACCCTCGACATTCTCCAGCTCGATGCCCTCCCACCAGCACCGCCTGGCCGGTTTTCGCCAGAACAGGAGCAGCTTCTGAGCCATGCCAACGGCGTTGTTGCCCATTTCGTTGCCGCGAATGTCGCTGCGCAACCGTGCCAGTGCCAGACTGCAGATGACGGCCTTGTTAGGTTCGCCTGCTCGGTGACCCCAGCGATCATCGTGGTTAAAGCCTCTGTCAAGATACGATTAGCAAAGGGCTTCCAACGAGAGAAACGGGTTTGAAAAAAAGACACGGGCAGAAGGGAGCAAAAAACAAATCGGAAAATGCAATAGAGCCTTACCCTGCCGTCAGCATCTCAATCAGGTGAGCCTCAGTCGTTCCGGGTTCATCGCTTCGTTTCAGCCCGGAAAAGATGCCATCCTGCTTAAGCAACGCACGCGCTGCTGCGCGCTTTACTTCAATCATATCGGCTTTGGTGATGTTCGAGTTCGGCGTGATTGCATAGAAATCAAGATCCTCTCTCAGCACGATGATGCCGGCTCTCTTCGAAGTATCCTCCCGGGAGCCCATGGGATCCAGCGGGACAATCTCCCCGTCCTGAGACGCACCAGGCGATGATTCGGTGGGGATTGACTGAGCCACATTTCGGAAAAAGTCCAGCATGTATTGCAACGATGCAGGGTCATACTATGGAGCCGTCAGTAAGTTGTGGCGCGTTGGTCGGTGATTGGAGGCTGGGGGTTACGAACGTCAACCTGAACTGCATCGCTATCGGGGAACCCGCTCATGTGGCCTTCGGGGAACAGCCCATTAGGAAAGAGGGATAACAGAACGAACTCGGGCAGCGTGAGCAGCTCATCGCGCGACAGAACAAACCTGGTACCTCTGTTGTTGCTCGTTATTAGCAGAGACTCATCTACATCTTTTTTCAAGCCAGAGTCTTTCCACTTACCGAAGGTCCATCGTGATTGTCTCATCAGCGCCGACATCTGGAAGATCGTTAGCAATGTTCATCTCGCCATTGGCCAATCTCTCCCCATCCATTCTTCTTTTCCGGCCACTTCCTAGGCTTCTCCGAGGATTCGAGACGTTTGGACTTGTATCATGGCAACTCACCTCCAATGGCATTGATAGGTGGTCCGCCTTGCTGAACCTGAGTAATAATACTCGACGCTCCTCCGGCAGCCGCCATGACGTATGAAAATGTTAGGAGAGGACTATCCCCCTCCGAGTAAGCGGGCGGCGGTTCGGCGTCGTCGTCCTTACGGCTCGACTCTCCCTTGGTGTCTCTGGGGAGGGCGCGCTTGGTCTCGGCGACAGGGTCTTGGAAGGCGCGCGCGGCGGCTTGATCAGGGTCAAACGGCTCCGGGGCGCGGGAATCCGAGTCGTAGCCGTATGCTGGAGCGGCGACGGATGCGGAGGCGCTTCCTTCCGCGGCGACGACGGCAGGAAACTTGCCAAAGGGCTCGCCACAGGGATGGTCTTGGACCGACGAAAAGAGCGAGGAGAACGGCGGCGGGCGGGAAGACGACGAAGCCTCCGAGACGGGATACTGCGGCGGCGGCGACTGCTCGGCCTCGTGGGCAGCGCTCACGTTGTCTGCAGCGTCGAGATCCAGCTGTTGTCGGGCAGCGGTGGCTGTAGCTGTAGCTGCGGCGTGCTCGTGCTCGTGCTCGTGCTGGCGATGCACCTTGGCGTCGATCAGCTCCGAGGACTCAGACGGTCCGGTTCCAGGCTCGTCCGTCTCAGACAATGTGGCGGATTGTTCTGCTCGGCAGAAGAGGCTCGTTTCGGCGAGGGAGTGGTGATGGTGACGGCGACGGGGGGGCGGGCTGACAAGGGAGATTGCCTCGGGCGGGTCAGTGCATCTGGCTCTGTCACCAGCAGAAGATGATCGATGCTGCTGCTACTTCGTGCTCTGTCGGGCAGGAGAGCGTGAAGAAAGGAGGAGGCAGGCCAAAAGTCGTCGGCTGCGAACAAAGGCTTTGCGGCAGTGGGATTTCAGCGGCTGGAGATTGGATATCCGCGTCGTCTTGCTGGACCGGACTAGAGCTGTATGCCTGCCGGCTGATGGCTGCAGATTGGTCTGATTGACTGGTTGATGCGTTCCAGGTTGACGATGGGATTGCCACTTGGTCTAGCAGCAGAGGTGGATGGGTTAGATGGCCTTGGTGGAGCGCAATCAAGGCGACGCCATAGGCCGGTCCGCTGCAGTGTGCTCGCTGCCAGCCAAGTTCCAGCGGCCCTTTAGGGGGTCCTCCGCCCAAAAGTACAGGCGGTTTAGGTCATGCTAGCCTCAAACTCTGAGCAAAACGGCCTGGCTGGCCATGGCCCCACTGCCGATGGAACGGGTAGCTAAATTGGGCACACCCACGGGCCAATCGCAGAGCTCCAGCCACACCAAGCTTCACATTAGCCGCCAGCCAACAGTGATGGGGGAGGGAAAAATCATAGCAACAAGCACGAGGCACCCAGAACGAGCATCGACGGCTCCAGGTACGGATACAAAGAGGCTCGCGCCAAAAGGGGCCAATTTCACGCCTGAAATTTGTACTCATTTCTCGTGATCCGCTAACTCGAGGCTGACGGGCAGAAGCCATTCAGTTCGGCCGGGCAATTCAAGCTCCAGATGTATCGTTTCAGACCCATACCTCCTAAGGTACCTTACACTCTTGACTTCTGCGCAGGACAAGCAATAAGTACGCTAGAAACTGTAAGATCGCTTCCTCCAATATCCCTTTCGTGTCATTCGCTATCACTGTCCCCGAATATGGCTCGTAAGACTTCAACATTGGCCGTCTGCCCCTCTACAGCTTCGTTCCGGTCGGGATTCACTTGGCCTTCTTGGCGTTCTACTGTCGGGGTCTTCTTGGGAGGGGGAATCGTCGTCCCGGTCGTTGCTGCGGCGCTGGCCTCCGTGCCTATGGAGGTGTCGTTGAAGGTCCGAGATGGCATCTCTACATCGTCCATTGGGTTGCCATAAGCCGACCTTGCATTCGGGCCTGTCGCTGCCTTGCCGGTTTCAGGCTCATCGTCTCGTCGAGCGTGCGCAGGAGGTTTCACGTTGAATCGCTTGCAAAGTAATCGCGTAGGGTAAAAGTCTTGCACCGACCTCGTCATGTGGCCAAACATGCCCATTTTGGCAGCCTCTTCTGCAGGATCGGAGGGCTTTGGCTCAGGCACAGAGACCAGCTCCGTCCTCTGGCTTGCGTCGGCCGAAATGACGTGCGGCGCCTTCGCCGTCGTGAATCTTGATGCCATAAAGCCGGTCATTGGCTTGAATATCCTCGCGCAGTTGTGGAATTCTGTCAGTTCTCGCAGGAACTCGTCATCCGACATTCCCCTGGGCTTCTCCGGAGGCGGCAGCTTGGGATTGGTATGGTGTTCCAGATAGCGTTTGTAGCGAGCCCGTTTGGCCTCGTCGTCCGAATAAGGTCCTCGTAGCCCCCGGGCGATTGCTGCCGCTGCTGTTTCACGATCAAGCTTCGGAGCTTGCTCCCATAACCTTGCTTGCTTTTCTTCTTCTGACACTGCATATCCCTCTGGCACCTCGCCTCGACCAGGCGGCAAGTCTGCCCTTCCGGATGCCGCAGCCAACTTCTGCCGAGCATCGGCAGATAGGTAGTCAAACACGGATTTCCCAGGGAGGGGCGCTTCTCCGAGAATGGCGGCTCGCGATTTAGCATCGAACGTAGACGCTTTCGCTGCTTCAGCAGCCGTAACAAATTTGGCTGGTTGACCAGAGACATTCACTGCCTTGGACGACGTCCAGCCTGGTGGGACTGGCGGTGGTGCATACTTGGCCAGGACAGTAGTCAAATCCGGCGTAGCACTGGCGAGGACAAATCCGTCCAGAGGAAGCCGCCCATCCTGACATCTCCTCAAGCTGCCGCCGACTCTGGAGGTCTTCGGTATGAATACTGGTGCTTGTTTCAATGAGGGATTCGCCGCAGCAGAAAGCTTCTTTGCTTTCTTCTTTTTATCGCCCCCAATGACGCGGTTATACCTGATCTTGGGCCCCATCTCGTAAGCGTCTTCGTCGTCAGAACCAGTGTCGTTGAGGATGCCAACTCCAATGCCGCCTCGCTGAGGCTTCTTCTTGCTGTCGCCCCGGGATAGAATCGACAATGTGTCAGGGCCAGGGACATCCTCCTCGTCACTATCAGCTTTGCTATCATGGCGCAGCGCAGAAAGTTTCCTCTGTCCATTGTGACCCAGCCCCATTCGATCTGTCTTGCGGATGAAGCGCATGACCTCGGCGTTGTCTGGGGCAAAGAGATGCATCTCGCCATCTGCTGCGCTGGAATTGGCGCCCACATCAAGACGTGCGCTCCGCCGCACTTTGGGTCCAATGCCCTGACCATCTTTCCAGCCCATCCTTCGCAACAGCTTGAGGCCCATTGTATCTCCGTCCGCTCTAAAGAGACCCATCAACCCACCGGCGCGCAGCTCCTCCTGAGTTGAGGACCCCAACCCGGCAAACGCTTGGGTGGTCTGGAGCGTCTGCGCTTCCGCGGCATCTGCAAGGTCCTCTTCGTCCATGTAGTCTTCGGCGCGCTGCTGCGAGCGGCCAGCGTCATCTTTGCGGCGATTCGAGCGACTCGAGACAAAGGTGGTCGGTGTCCATCCTTCCTTGGATCCTACCGTGTTGAAGTAGCTTTGTTGAACGGTCAGACGTTGGTGATCTAGATTGGGGCGGAGAGAGCTGCGACTCACCCTGCGCTCCAACCACCGGTGAATGCTCCGTGCAGTCTCCGCCTGCCCTTCTCATCCCTCACCTCCTGCTTCCAAAGTGGGAGATATGAGCCATCGTCGCGTTCGCCATCTTCAGGCAAAGGAGTGCCGAAGATGGCGAATGGCGCATGGAGGTCGGCCTCGAATGTTGAGCGAGATCTTTTGTAGGACATAGGCTTTCGTATTCGGGTAGTCGTCGCGTTCAAGCGTTATTGGGAATTGTAGGAGCTGGATACAGCTCTGAGCAAGGAGTAGGCGCGTCAATCCTGGAGAGCGCGCCAAGGTAGCTGAAGGAATGGCGATGTCAGTTGGGCCGGGCGGATGAACATGGCAACAAAATGTCGGTAATACTAGTACGAAGATACGTCGAGGAACAACTTGGAGTTGCGTGTTAGAGATGCGCTATCGATAGCAAGAGTGGAAGACGTGCCCGCTTGACTGTATCTGTGCTAGCTCACCAGCTGCCGCTCTTGGCCCACCTTACTAACAGCCAGCCTGGTTTTGGCTTCAGCTTGACGCAATCAGCTTCTTGTGCTCGTATTGCACCATGTAAGCTTGGGTCGGACAGGGAGTCGTCGATGTTGTGAGCTTCCAGCTTGCTGCTCCTTACCAAGTACCAGGAACTGCGGTGGCGTGCCTAGTACCGAGTTGCCAGGGCCAGATCGATAAGGCAGCGACTTGCCGCTTCCGGCTTGCCCTTTGACTTCTCTCGTCGGACATTATTCACATAATGTCGAGGTCATCGAGGCCAGTTCGACAACCCGCTGCATATGCTCCGGCTTGTGACGTGCTTCAGTAGTAAGCTTACATGTCAATTAGACCCGTTGCTGTTGTAAGGGAGGAGACGACGTTCCAAGGTCATCCGGCGCCTACAGTAGCCGGATCTACATATTGATGCTCTCTGTTTTTGCAGACAGCTCCTAAACAAAGCCATATGAGATTAATGGTGCAGTTCAGCCTGTAATTAGGTGGCATCAAAGCTCTGCAATAGGGGCGCTTTTACCCATGCTCACTGTCTCTTTGAACTTTGATTTGATGATGCATTAACTATTCATCGTGGGGGTTGTTTGCGGCAAGGCGATGCGAAATTCGACCCCTGTCACCACAGACATAGGTAATGATGGAGGGGAAAGCAGAGCACGGGGTCCTCCGTAACACCACAAGACAAATAGGGGAGTAGGGAGCGTACAAAGGGGGGTTCAAGGGCGGAAAAAAGGACCAATGGATAGAAGGAGCCTGCTTTGTTTGTGTGTGCCTTTCAAGCTGCATCGTCAAGGACAAAGGAATGGAGCACAGATGCCCAAACGCCGGCTCGGGCGTTTCTGTGCTGTACCGGCGAACAGCAGCTCTGACGTTCTCATCTCAGGTTGCAGCTTGTCTCCATCGACGAACATGCGCTGCTGTGGAGCTATGCAGCTGTAATGGCGCCTGAGGGGATGCGTAGATGAGCTGTCCCCCAGCCCCCGTCCAACTACCCTCTGAGCGACTCAGAGCCCCTTGGTGCGCTAACGTCCAGCGAGCCAGGTTTGGCCACGAGCTCTGGAGTCGGGCTCATGCACCGATTTGCTGTACAGTATGGACGGCCGGAGCACAAGCTTGGCAAAAAGCGGGCTGTTCTGGCAGATGGGAGTGGAATTGGTGTGGTGTTTTGTTATCTCTCAAACAAAGGTCGAGGCAGGTTGAGAAGCAAAGCACTTCAGGTGATACCGGTTGAGATCCAGGTAGCAAGAAGGTACAGGAAAGGTACCTTGATGCTGCGCCGGAACTGGTACCCTCGGGCCTCATACCTTACTGTACCTGACGCAGGTACCGCTGTGGTGGATTTCACAGCGCCAGGTTCGATGTCATGGAAGTCAAAGGGTGAGGGCGGTTCAGCTGTAGCGCCTGCGGAGTACCAGCTCCTGTACCAACCTGAAGTTGCCGTAGCACAGCGCCCAAAATCCTTGCTGCTGCTTCACGCATCGATCCATCAATCAATCCATCCATCCATCTCGTTTGTCTGCCTACCAGCTGCACGTTCTGCTAGCAGAGACACGGATAGGTAGACACTGTTCCGCTGCGAGGAGCCATCTCGAGATAACCCGCAAGGTACCGTATCTGTACTCGCAAGTACCCTGCCTGTTGCCGCACCTCTTCTGCCATCCCCCCCCCCCAAGGCTTGAGCTCGTGGAATCAGTACATTGGCTGCGTCCCGCCCCCCGGCGCTGCGTTACCTCATCCATCCTACCACCTCCATCCTATTACCAGCCCGCCAGCCTCCGCGACCAGCCTACCAGCCTACCTTGATACCTTGCCAGTCAGTCCTGAGCCGGTGCCTGTCCTGTCCAGTCTCCATTTGATCCATTCGCACCCCCAGCCCTCGCCCCGACAACGCGTGGATCTTCTCCTTTTTTATCTCGCAGCAGAGAGGAGGGACATTGATGCTTCCGTGACGCACGCGGGCCTTGCCTTGCTCCAATCTCGCCTCGCCCAGCGTTTGACGGCTTCGACGGCGTCTCTCTGCGCCTTTTTGCAGCCCGAGGCCGGCCCTGGCACTCCCCAGCAGCGCTCCTCGACCACTTTGACCGACTCGCCATGACAACCACAGCGTCTCAAGGCTCCGACTTCTCCCACACCTCCCCCTCGCGAGCCCCATCCCGGTCATATTCCACACGCTCCCGCCCCCCTCCCGTGCCAGCTGTACCCTCTTCTGGCGGCGCGGCTGCTCCGTCTGCCAACCCCAACGCCAGCTCCACGTACCATCACCATCACCACTACCAGCCAGGCCAAGCTCAGAGCCAGAACCCAGGCACAGGCACGAGCCAGAGCCAGAGCCAGAGCTATAGCCAGAGCTACAACCAGAACCACGTCCAGGCCGCGGCACAGTACCAGACTCAGCAACAGCAGCAGCAACAGCAGCAGCCTCGCCACCACCGTCGCCGCAGCTCGTCCTCGTCCCGCCAAGCTCAGGAGCCTCCGTCGGCTCAAAATGACTACGAAACTTCGCATCTAGCCGCATCCCAGTCCAAGCGCAGCTCCAGCCGAGATCGCCCACCGCTCTCCTCTAATAACAGGGCCGCGGACGCCTCTCGATCCCATCGAAGGAGCACCAGCATCCGTTCCGCTCACAACCGTCAAGGCCACCCCAAAATGCCTCCCTCCGCCGTCAACAACAATGGCAGCGCCGCCCCTGCGTCGCACAGCGCCTCCCATGGTGCCGCCGACGCGACGCACGCTTCCTCCAGCGCCAAACAGTCTCGGTCGCGCACCACCATTCCCACGCAGTCTGGCAAATGGATTCTAGGCAAGACCATCGGTGCCGGTAGCATGGGCAAGGTGAAGCTGGCTCGCAAGGAAGATGGCAGTGAACAGGTTCGCAGCTCCCCTTTGTTCTCCCGGCTGCTTTGGATACGCCAATACTATCTGATATGTGACATCATCTGCTGACATTACTCTCAAAGGTTGCCTGCAAAATCATTCCTCGCGGCTCTACCGACGATGGCCACCAGAGCCGGGCTGAAAAGGAGCGCGCAGACCAGTCCAAGGAAATCCGCACTGCCCGCGAAGCTGCCATTGTCACCCTCCTCCACCACCCTCACATCTGTGGGATGCGGGATGTCGTCCGTACAAATTACCACTGGTACATGCTGTTTGAGTATGTCAATGGTGGTCAGATGCTCGACTACATCATCTCCCATGGCAAACTCAAGGAGAAGCAGGCCCGCAAGTTCAGTCGTCAAATCGCCAGCGCGCTCGACTATTGCCACCGGAACAGCATCGTGCACCGCGATCTGAAGATCGAAAACATCCTCATCAGCAAGACAGGCGACATCAAAATCATCGACTTTGGCCTCAGCAACTTGTTCTCGCCTCGTGGTCATCTCAAGACGTTTTGCGGAAGTCTCTACTTCGCCGCTCCTGAGCTGCTGCAAGCACGAGCATATACGGGGCCCGAGGTTGATGTGTGGAGCTTTGGTATCGTCCTCTACGTTCTTGTCTGTGGCAAGGTCCCCTTCGACGACCAGAGCATGCCTGCTCTTCATGCAAAGATCAAAAAGGGCTTGGTCGACTATCCAAGCTGGCTTTCAACTGGTAAGCACCCGTCGCCCTTCTGGCATCTCGCTGCTGTCGTTGATAGATTGCTAATGTTGACTATCAACTGTAGAATGCAAACACCTCATGTCCCGAATGCTGGTGACGGATCCCAAACAACGCGCCACTATGCAGGAAGTTATGAACCACCCCTGGATGGTCAAGGGATTCAGCGGCCCTCCAGACAACTATCTACCCGTTCGAGAGCCGCTCACTAGCGACCTGGATCCAGAAGTCATCCACGCCATGCAGGGATTCAACTTTGGCTCTCCCGACACCATCCGGGCTCAGCTCCTCAAGGTCATCGAGTCCGAGGAATACCAACAGGCCGTCAAGGCATTCCAGCGGGAAAAGGAGCAGCCGCAGCCCATCAAAGACGGCGAGAAGAAGCGCGGGTTCGGCTTCGACTTTTACAAGAGGAGAAATTCCAACAGCCGCGACACCCTTAGCGGCCCAAGCTCCGAGGCGTTGCAGATTGGCATAGACCCCCTCAACGCTTTCAATCCTCTCGTCTCCATCTACTATCTCGTCAAAGAGAAGCAAGATCGCGAGCATGCGGAGATGAACCCACCGCCGACTACGTCGCGCGACAAGGAGAAGGAGAAGGAAAAGGAGCGTGAAAGGGAACGAGAGCGAGAGCGTGAGAGGGAACGGGAGAGGGAGCGCGACAAGGAAAGGGAACGAGAGCGCGAGCGCGAGCGCGAACGTGAAAAGCTGGCTGGTGGCCTGCCCGATCTAGCCCCCCCTCAAGCAGCTCATACTAATGCTGCAACGTACGAAATGCCGGGCGAGAGACCTACGGGTGGACGGACCCGGCCTCGGGCTCGTACACATGGCGAAGACGACACGCCGGACCTGGTGAAGCAGCAGCACGTGCCTGTAGCACCCGAAACAAAGGCTGAGCAGCTGCAGAAGAAGGAGGGCACAGCTGCCGGCCTGCTCCGCCGCTTCAGCACTCGGAAACGCAGGGATCCTGACCGGGCGGAGAGAGACCGATCTCACCCTCCCGTGGTCCACGTTCACTCGCCCCCCGAGGCAGCCCCTACGGCGCCGAGGAAGAGCTTCAGCATTCGACGTGGACGCCGAGAGCGTGACGACCAAAGCCGTCCTGCGCTACCATCTGGCGGCAGCCAGCCGCAACATAGCGAGCTTTTGAGCCCCCCTATGTCTGCTGGTGGCGTTCGCGGATCGCGGAAGTCTGGACTTGGGCGATCAACCAGCGTCAATTCAGCGGACCTCCGCCGACGAGATAATGGCAGCATGTCGACCAGGGAGCCACCCCAAACAAGCGGCTCAGACCAGTCCGATGCAAACGAACAGTCCTCAACGGTACAGAGAGGCCATAGTCATTCGCAATCCGTGGCGATGAGGGCCAAATCACTGGGGCACGCGCGGCGTGAGAGCGTCCAGCAGCGTCGGCTCCGCAGAGAAGCTGCCCAGGAGTCCAATGTGCCTGAAGAAACGGACATGGAGCAGGAACAGAGCGGCGTCTCTACTGATCGACTTGACAGCGCTGAGCTGGCGAAGCCCGTCTACCTCAAGGGACTGTTCAGCGTCTCGACCACTTCCGGCAAATCGGTTCCGGCTATTCGCGCCGATATCCGAAGGGTCTTGAAGCAGCTCAATGTCGATTACATTGAGATCCGAGGTGGCTTCAGCTGCAAGTACACGCCAAGCATCGACCTGAACAGGGTACATGATACCCCGGGCAGCCCGCCTGCACAGAACCCTGGGCACCGCCGCCGTTTCAGCTTTGGTGGCCTCATGCGAGGCGAGGACCGTGATCGCGACGACATCCGCGATATCGAGCGATCCGCCGCGGCCCCTAGGACTCCTGGACGACAAGACCGGGACCGCAACCGCGACCACAGCTACTCCAACTCCGAAGAGTCGGTGGATAGCATCCCCCGGAGGAGTGGAGGAGCATCAAGGCGCGTGCCTGGAGAGACGACGACGCAGGTGCAAAGCGACCTGGGAGGCAGCATGGTGATGGAATTCGAGATCTTCATTGTCAAGGTTCCTCTGCTCTCTCTGCATGGCATCCAGTTCAAGAGAATGACTGGAAACACGTGGCAGTACAAGAATATGGCCGAGCAGATCCTCAAGGAACTGAGGCTCTGATCGCCTCGCCCTACTCCGCCTCGTTCACTCTTGGGTATATGAAAAGCATGAGTCGAGTGGCGCGTATTGTGGGTTAGTGTTGCTGACAGTTGGCACACTGCACTGTTGACTTGAGACGGGTTTACAGGCAAGGGAAGGTGAAAAGGGGGGGCGGGAAAGGGAGTCTTTCGTTTTGGCAAAAGGAGATGGTCTTCGTCACGATGGCGAATTATGACAATTACTGCAAGATAGATGGAGAGGGTGCGTTTGTATATGGCATGTTGCGGCATTTCACGTACGTAGCCGGAGTTTTTCACTTTTTCTTCTCGTTTCTTTCTCCTATTTTGCCTTGCACTCTTCAGTTCTACCTATGATAGTGCGAGGAATCCGGGACTGGCAGGCGGAGGAAGCAGCCAAGGGAAGGAAAAAACTTGTCTTGGGGTGGCGCTTAGTTCACACAATGGGGAGCACATGAGGCATACATTTTTTGGTTACTTCAGTATCAACCCTTAGAATACGTACTAATAAATAGCAATATGATTCGTGACATGGGAGTCTTGATAATGCCTGTACTATGCCGTACCTCGGAGATGTAATGTCAAAGAAAATCCGCGGCGAGAAGCTGATGTTGTTCGCGTCTTGGTTATCTTACCATGTCGACGATGCTGTCAAGTCCTGTTCCACTCTGAGACACTTGCCGTGTTTGATTTCGGCAACTGCCTGCGTTCATCCAGGTACCCCATTTCCTTTCCCACGAGGTATTATAGCAACGCATACTAGCAGTCGTATCAACATCATCGCGGCCTCTTGATGTTCCCTGCTTACAGAATGGGGCATCATGCATGACTCCGCAGGGGTAGCGAGGGCAGTGAAGCCCCATGCAGATTCGAGTTCAGTCTGCCGTAGGTAGCTACGATTGCAGAAGCTGTTACATGGTCCACCACTCCTTGTACTACCGTAATGCCCATGCCAGTTAGTGCCTTGAGCGCCATCCTCAGGTGAACGCTAACATGGGGACAGAGAGACAAGGTGCTGCAAGCTTGGAGCTGAAGCTTGCAAGGTACATCGTACCTCCTCCATACAGCTTCAGGGTCATGCTATGCGCGTATAATTGGAAGAGCCGCCTTAGCCTGCTCTCCCCCAGGTACTTTCCCCATGGCCGCATGCACAGCATCTCGCGCCGTACCCCCAAACTACGTAATCGGGACCATCCCAAGAGGCCCTGCTCTGCAAAAGGCGGGTCTGGACTCGCATGGTCACCTGCGTCGCTGCGAGTGCACGCGGGACGGCAGAAAAAAAGGCCCGGCAGGTGGCATCGTGGGCGTCTTTCCCTCATTGCCCGTGCCTCTTTTTTTGCCTCTTTGCCGCTAGCGACTCCAAACGCGGGGCCTGCTATGCCGCTTTCGGACATTCTGCCGCTGCTGACCGCCCCCGCAGCTCTCGCAACCTTGCAGCCGCCAGCCTCTTCCGCTCTCTTCTTCGCTCTCGCTCGACGGCAGCTTTCTCCTCCCGTTTGTTGCCAAACGTTTGACTCGTTCTTCATCCGCTTGGCCTCCTGCGCTGGTTTGTCTTGCCAGTCGTGTGCTACTTGGACGACTTCTGCCGGACCGTTGAAAGGAAAGGAATCACAAGCCTGGCCCCAGGGTGCTGCAGAGAAGCAGTACAGAGGATTTCCGGAATCTACTCCCCCATCTGACGAGACGCGGGCTCGATAGGTCGCCGCCATGACTGAGGTGTCGTCCACCAGGCTGTACCTGGGAAACCTCCCACGACATGGTCCATCTCCATTGCTCTCTCGATCCGCGTGGCTCCCACTAACTGGTTTCCGGTAGCTACCAAATCCGATGTCGAGGCTCACTTTGCGACCCACGGCACTGGAGAAATCACCGAAGTGAAGCTAATGAATGGCTTTGGCTTCATCGAGTACAAGGACGCAATGGATGCCCGTGACGTCGTCCCAGGTTCGCCCGCCCGTGTTTAACCAAAGCCTGCCGCGCGGTCGACCATTGCTAACCAGTCGCGCTTTGCTACCGTGGATATAGCCTTTCGTATGTCATCGCCCCAACATCCTCCCTCATGTCTTGTCGTCGTTCACCTTCGTCGCTAACCTTTCGAAACAAGATGGATCCGACTTTATGGGAGAACGCCTCACTGTTCAGTTTGCCCGTGGGACTCGACACCGAGAGGGCGGCATGGGACACGAGCGTGCTCCGCCGCGACCGCGTAGAACTCCTCACCGAATGCAGATTACGGGACTTCCGAGTGATACCAGTTGGCAGGTCTGTTCCCTCTCCCAGTTTATTGCTCCTGGACTCCACGGGACTTGCGTGCCTTTTCCATCATCTACTTGGAGCTTTTTGGTTGGCTATGCCTTGCATCGGGCCGGCACTTGTGCCCCGCATCGCCCTTCCCTCCCCCTTCGTTCTGGACTCGCGACTCCGGCCTGGCATCCCTGGTTCCTGACTTGATGGACATGATACTCTTTTTTTGGCTTTTCGATACGTGGACTTCATTCTCGAGGCTTTCCCTCCTTGGCACCGACTTACGTGGATTTGCGAATAGGACCTGAAAGATTTTGCCCGTCAATCAAGCCTTGATGTCGTGTACTCTGAGACTGGTCGGGACTCCAATGGTCGAGGGTATGTTGGAATTCCGCTCCCCGTCATCTGCGATGGCTCCTAACAGTAGAGCGTCTAGCTTTGTCGAGTTCGAGACCGCCGCAGATCTGAGGACAGCTGTTGAAAAGCTGGATGGCCGCGAATTCAAAGGAAGTCGCGTCCAGTGCCTTGTCGACGTAAGTTACTACCATGATCATCTTGACCAATGTCCATCGCTAGAACCGCTTGCTTACACTCGATATCTCCAGACCCAGCCTGACATGCCGCCGCGAGACCGTGCCCGATCCCGCTCGCCAGGACGCCGGCCATACCCGCCCCCAGCATTCGATAACTACGATCGCCGAGGAGGACCTCACCGAGGCTACAGTCGCGAGGCACCTCCGCCATACGGCTATCGCGATCGAAGCCCTCGACGCGAGTACTACGATGACAGGGCTCCGCGCTACCGTTCGCCCCCTCGACGACCGGTGGAGGACTATCCGCCGCCTCGAGGACGCTATGAAGAGCCTTACCGACGTGATTACCCGCCACCTGCCGACCCTTATGTCAATGGTGGCCGACCTGCGTATGATCGACCTCCAAGGGAATTTCCTCCGAGAGAGCCAGCATACCCCAGAGAGGGAGGGTATGCGCGTGACTACGATCGTGGCGGACGCTACTGGTAAATCTGACTCTCTACTCTTATTTCTTCTTTGAGCCCGCGCCATACAGCTCTCACACTCTTCCCCCAACCGCCCGTTCCTACGTGTCTGTATCACACATGCGCTCGCTATCTTAGCGGAACTGGCCTTGACCTAAGGTGATAGATTACCTCGCGCCGATGTTGCGGTCCGGAAAGGCTGGACGCATAGCCTAGAGGGGCAGATTCTTACAGGTTTGTATCTTATGCGGGCGGTGGTGGGAGATTTTATTTCTTAAATTTATCGATGGGGTCGAGCAGCCTGCTATATGGTACCTCGATTGGAACGAACACCGGAGGAGAAAGCCAGGCCCGAGGCTCCTGATGAGCAGAATGGCCATGGGACTGCTGATCCCCAGGTAAAGGGGACATGCCGAAACACTTGATATCACTTGGGAGGCAAGAGAGTCTGGCTGTACGATGTAACGGGACTACGCATGGATTTACTCGGACTTTGATCGTTTTGTACTTGATGCTCTTGATTTCTTTATTCTCATTTTACTTGACATTTGCAACAGAGATATGTTGACTCGTACACGTGCTCCGAACATACCGAACATTACGTGATCCAGAGAGAAGGGAAAAGGTGAAGCTCCAGAAAAGTGTGAAGAAACATAAGAAACACCGCAAGATGTAGTACGAACAATTGTGTCAATGAAGTCTCCAAGCGGGGGGGAGGTTGCCGGTAGTCGCCATTGGTATTATCCAACCCAACATGCGCCGCAGTTCTGTAGGACTCACACACGCACATGGCCTCTCAACGGCTGCTCATTCTATGTCGATAAAGTCGAGTCTTTTTTTCCAAGAATAATCGTTCAGATTGAGACAAGAGAGCAGACATCTTCTCGCAGCTCTGTTTCAGCCTAGACGGTCTTTTTCCACTGCGTATAGACGCCGATCAAGCTGCTGACGGTTCCGGCCAGACCGACGAAGCCGTCGTCGAAGCCAGCCCAGCCGAGGGCGGCGGAGGGAACGGTCAAGTCGCAGACGTCGGAGATGAGCTGGAGATGGCTGGCTGCTCGCTCCCTATTGAACGTGTAAGTATATGTTTTGTACGTGAAGGCAAGTAGACATGGGGGTAGTTATGGGAATGGGTTGAAGAGGAGAGGGTAACTCACTTGAGGATGCGCTTGCTCTCGACGACGCCCTCGCCGTCCTTGCGGTCAATCTTTGCCTCGCGCTGCTTGAGGCGATAGAGGGTATACGCCTGCGCGGCGATGCTGAAGACGAGCCCCATGGCCCAGCAGCGGTAGGCATGCTGCTGCAGCGTCTGTGCGTGGCGCCACTTGCGGATGCCGGCGGCGTCGCCCACGGTGAGGGCGTCAAAGGTGAGGTATCCGGCGTAGCCCAGCTGGCGGCCGACGGAGGCGTAGCGGAGGAAGGGGTCGAGGGTTTTCGCGTCGGCGGCCTGGGCGGCGGCGCGGAGGTGCTCGACGTTCTTGCCGACGCGCATGACCTTGCGGACGAGGCCGAACTGCTTCTTGACGGCGTTCCAGGGGGCCATCTGGGAGGGGGAGCCGTTGGTGCGGAGGAGGTACCAGGCGTAGAAGCGGGCAAAGTACTGCAGGGTGCGGAGGAGCTTGTCGCGGCCGACGGTGGTGGCGACGAAGCGCTGGTAGTGGGCCACCGTTGGGTGGTAGACGAGGGTGTCGACGACCATGTTTGCGGTGGTGGTGGTGGTGATGATGATGGATTTGTCTGGAGGAGTGGTTTCGACTTGGAGGATTCTCGGAGGATGTATATGTGAGCGTTGGGTGGTGGGCGTCGTTAGAAGAGGCACGCGCTCATCGGAGGGAAATCGTCCGCTTTGTCGGATCGGTTGGAGTTTCGGTATGGATGCCGGCCTCGGTGACGTCTCTTTTCCTTTCACCTGAGATGGTAAACAAGAAGTCGACAAAAGAAAGAAGCAAAAGCGAAAGGCGGTCTTCACAGCCGTCAATCGATACCAAGAGGACAGGAAAGTTGATAGTGAGAGAAAAGAGATGCAGGAGTCTTACATTGATTTAGCCGCAATCATTAAGTGAGACGACAAACTCTCCAACACCAAAGCCGACGGCAGTTCGTTCGAGTGGTGTGGTGTCTGTCTCTGGAGACATGCCGAGGTAACTTTTGGTCGTGCCTCCACCCCACAATTTCTTGGGCCATGGAGAAGGGAACGAAAAAGCTGGAGAAGGGCCTTCGAGGCTCGGAACGCTGGGGTAAAAGAGGTGAGGTTTTGCCGGACTAGAACCGGTCGTGTTTCTCACCACCTTCCATTTTGCACGTGAAGAATCAGGGAGTCTGCTTATGTGATTCGTATGACGGCAATACTTACTGCCGCCACCTTATATAATCATGCCATCATCGACCCTGCGCCGGCAATACCCCGGAAAACAACGCAGGCTCCCCACTCCGGATGACTTAAGCAGATCCTTACCCCATCCTGGCCGGAACTCCCTCGGCACTCTCTCCCTTCTTTCCCCCAATTCTCGTTCCCGAGCTGCAGCAGACCCGCTCACGTGGGCTCCCCCGAATCGGGCAACCGTCTTTTAGCTTCTTCGTCTCGTCTTCAATAGCTCCCGGGATATTCTCTTGGACTTGGGACGTGCAATGGCCCTTTCGGAAGAGCTTGGTTACCAATCCACGGATTGAGCCGGGCCTTGCTTCCCTTTTTATGCTTTTTGCTCCTACAAGCACAGGCTGCTCAGGGGAGAGAGAAGCGACCTAGAAGAGAAGATTGGGGGGAAAAGCTCCCCTCATCCGGCGATTGCCGTAGCTCAGCCCCCCGAGTCTTCCAGGTCCCGGGCCGCCCTTCGGTATAGTCGGCTATCATATCCATTGCTTTGTTCTTTTGCTTCGCATTGATTGCTAAGAATTGAAAATGCCCCTTGTTCGGGCCCAAAATAGGGGACCAAGTACCGAGCGAGCAGCGAAGTCAAGCCTAGAGTAGCCGTTGGTGTAATGAGCGTCCCTACGCACAAGCCCAATCTGGCTTCCGGCCGGAAGGACAACCCAGCTTTCGCGTCGTGTGATCATATAGCTATCTCGTAATCGTTTCCTCTCTGCTCTTCTTCTTCCCCTTTTTCTTTTTTCTCCTTTCGTCTTCCCGTTCGTAATACTTGTATATATCTGTGGTGAGTACAGACCTGTCTCCAACAAGGAATAAAGACCCCACGATACCCCGCGTCATCGCTCCATATTCCCGACCCAGCTTGAGAGGCCCAGTGTTAGCAGCTCACTTACACCACGATTACGAACGCGAACCACCTTTCTCTCCAACTTTTGACCTCCCACCCCATATCTTCTCTCGACTTTTTCTTCAAAAACTCAATTCTTCTTCCTTTTCAAACCCCAATTTCCTCCAATTTCCCTCCTCATCCCCCGACCCTTCAATTTCAGTCATTGATACCCCAAGTCAAAACCTCCAAGAAGCTCTCTGCTCCTCCAGCTGTTGAAAGAACGAAGCATCTCCAACCTCATTACATCATAGCCGCCACCATGACCGACACGGGCGAAAAAGTCAACACGCACATCATCACCCTCACCCGGTTCCTCACCGAAGAGCAGATTAAGCATAGAGAAGCCACCGGAGACTTTACGTATGTGCCCCCTGTCAACATCTTCGTGTCACTACAAAGAGAAGAAACCACCATCATCAAGACACACACAAGACCGCAAGACTTGACAACTGACAAACACCAACCCCAGACTCCTCTGCCATGCCCTCCAATACTCCTTCAAGTCCATCGCCTACTACATCCGCCGCGCCACCCTCGTCAACCTGACCGGCCTCGCTGGCTCCTCCAACGTCACCGGCGACGACCAGAAGAAGCTCGACGTCATCTCCAACGACCTCTTCATCGAGGCCATGCGCTCCTGCGGAAAAGTCGCCATGCTCGTCTCCGAGGAGGAGGAGAAGGAGATCCACTTCGACCAGGCCCTCGGCGCCCGCTACATCGTCTCGTGCGACCCCATCGACGGCTCCTCCAACCTCGACGCCGGCGTCTCCGTCGGCACAATCTTCGCCATCCACAAGATCCCCGACGGCGTCGACGCCGCCCGCAAGGAGCACATCCTCAAGGCCGGCACCGAGCTCGTCGCCGCCGGCTTCACAATGTACGGCGCCTCCGCCCAGCTCGTCATGACCATCAAGGGCAGCACCGTCAACGGCTTCACGCTCGACAACGGCATCGGCGAGTTCATCCTCACACACCCCGACATGCGCATCCCCCGCTCGCGCCACATCTACTCCGTCAACGAGGGCAACTCCCTCTACTGGGAGGACAAGACCGTCAACTACTTCAACTCCCTCAAGCAGGCCCAGGAGGACGGCAAGCCCTACAGCGCTCGTTACATCGGCAGCATGGTGGCCGATGCTTACCGGACGCTGCTGTACGGAGGCATCTTTGCCTATCCGGCGGACAAGAAGAGCCCCAAGGGCAAGCTCCGTATTCTCTATGAGTGTGCGCCCATGGCCATGGTGTTTGAGAATGGTGAGTTCTCTCTCGTATCCTGTCCATTCCAGCTCAAGCTAACTCGACATGTGACAGCCGGTGGCCAAGCCGTCGATAGCAACATGAACAGAATGCTCGAGGTTGTACCAGAGCACATCCACGATCGGTCAGGCATTTTCATGGGCAGCTACGACGAGATTGAAAAGGTCAAATCATTTTACAAATAACTTACGCAGAAGCTTGAATGGAAATGGTGGATTAGTGTGAAAAGCATAGCAGGAGGGAGTTGCATCACGGCCTGTCGATATGTACCAAGTATGACCTCTATCAGTCTTCGCCCTATGGGGCGAAGTCAAAGCACATATATCTTTCGAATATATAAACATCATACTCGAACTCACTGTTGTTCTCATACTGAATCAAAAGCGACTTGCAGTCGAAGGGAAGACTGACCTTGGGCTCCAAACCTTGGAATCAGCTTCGGCATGTTTTCCTTCCATTCTTGATAATCATTCTGTCTGTGTGCCATCCATCTTACTTTGCCTCAAAGAGAGATATGGCAGCATCCTTGCCCAGAGCATGTCGGATGGGCATTTGAGCGAGTGCCGCCGGCCGTGGCAGTGGTAAGACCGGCCCAAAGGATGATTTTTGCTGGTGAATCGACTTTCAACATCACCGTCAGATATGCTCCGTCAGTAAAGTCACTCCATCAGTAGGAATGGGAGGGAGGGTGCGTCCAGGTGGTGATTAATCGGACATTGTACGTCAGATGAGAAACGTGCCTCTTCAAGAATAGCCCGCTTGCCTCGAACACACATGTAGCTTCAACTGCATCTCTCATCGCCACTCCCTCCTCTGCGCATCTGGTGATCAATTCATGTTCAAAGCAGGCAAACCAAGGCAAAAGACCAATCACCTCAAGAGCGATACCCGTGGTAAGGCAGAAGCCAACACAGGGGCCGGCACGGATTCGAGCAGGATTACGGGCATAAACTCGAGCGACACCCGCACAGCCTGGAAGCAGAAGAAGGCTTGAGAAGAAGCGAGCGGACTGGTGGCGGATGGAATCGAATCTGGAACCATGGCCAAGACGAAGACGTGGTATAAGAGATATGAGCCAGTTGTATCCGGCGCTGGACCAGTAGATTAGCTTCGGCCCTTCTTCGTCCAGATAAGATGTTTAAGAGACAGTGCATACTTGTGTGCTTTCATACACTCGACTAGGAGTGAATGCCGAGCGAGCATCCCGAATCCTCGGGTCTGGAGGGCTCCGGGATTAAAAGGACATTTGCGGAGAGAGCTCAAGGGAGCTCACGCCGCACCGCCCACACAAGCTGTCATTCCCGTCTTACCCACGAGCTGCTGCCCTCCCCAAAGCTCAAGCATTCCCGGAGCGACATCCGCACCCGCACCCACCCAACGCCAGTCAGCACGTCAAAGAAAGCAAGCAAGCAAGCAAGCTCAGTAAGCTTTCCCTCCCGCTCCAGCTCGTGGCATAAGCACCAACGGCACCACCTGTACCAGCAGCTCGGAAACCCTCGCAGCGCCCGGGGAGATAAACGCTTAGCGCGCCTCCCCCGACAGCCAGCAACAGTTATGGTGGTCGCGGAGCCGGAGATGTCAGAGTAGCGCTCCGTTCCGGGCGGCGACTGAGGGCATCGTGATGAATGGGCCTTTGGTAGGGTGAGGGCGGTGGCGGTGCAAGGGGGCTATGGACCGCAGGAGGAGGGGAGTGTGTTGAAATCGAGGACGAGGAGGAAGTCGATGTTGGGCAGCGTCATGGCTGCTGATAAAGGGCGATTAGAATCTGACTGTATGGTGTGGTCAGTGAGTTGTATCCGTTGAGTTGATGCTGTGTGGTGGTAAGAAGTTCACGAAGAGGGTGAGAAGAGCTCACTTGAGGATGAAAGAGAGATTGAGACAATATTCGGTTGAGTGAAAGAAAGAGGGGCTGCTCTTTTGCTAATTCAATGTATAATCAGAACAAGGTCCAATTGGGGGGGAAGGAACGCATGGAGGGTGCTTCAGAGGTTCGTTGGGGGAAGGAGCCCAGTAGGGCTGAAACGGTGACGACATTAATGCCACCGGCGCTGTGATACAGCTGCAGGAAGTTCTTCGCACGTCTCAATCACCATGCAGTGGAATTCCATGTCAAGATGATCAATTGGCAAGGAGAGCAAGATCAGACTTCCAAAGAGCCAAACAGTTGATATCATTAGTCGTATAAGAGTTGCCTGAGCGTACAAGTTGTCCTTGACCGTATGATTGGACAACGTGCTAAATTATATGCTTCATCGCCTCCTTGCTTGCCATCACCACTCCTTAGAGTAATTCTCTTCAAATCAAACCACATAGCAGTCGTCGAAGCCAAACACGTCGACGAGCCTGCACCTTCTCCCCCGCCGCAGCCTCAACAGCAGCCTTCGGATCGTCATCTTCCTCGTCCCCCTGTTCTGCCGCTTCCACAGGTCTGCCGTCTGAGATCTCTCTCCACGCGGCAATAGCATGGAAGTCGATGGCGAAATCACCATCCTGCTCATCAAAGAAACTGTCGAGTTTGTCTCATGTCAATAACTTGAACCTTTACACACCAGTGAGAAATGCAATCCTCGGGTCTTCTCACCTTCGCATCATCAGACCAACTCTCTTGATATGCGCCAGATCCAGCGGCTTCGCGTCCGGCTTCGGCCTCCCTCGATAGGTCGGCTTGAACGTGCTCCACGGCAAATACACCTTCTTCATATCATACTGCGATCCCTCCTGAGGCACCTTGAACACGGCCTCCCAGCTGATGCCCGCCTCCTGCCGCCCATCGTCTCTCCGCGGCGGTATCTCGTCCTTGAGCGTCAGGGCATACCGCTTCTCATCGGCCTGGGCCACCGAGACGACGATGCCGTCGTATGCGGACAGGTCCCAGTCCAGCACACCCAGGCTGTGCTGCGACGCGAAGCCGGCGCCGCCCAGCGTCTTGGTGTCGAGGTGGCCGTAGAAGCGGGCACGCTCGGGGTTCACCACGAAGAGGTGGGACTTGCTGGCGCCTCCGCGAACTCGATCGTCTGAGGTGACCCATAGCAGGGAGTCCCAAGGTCTTTTGTCGATGAGGCGCAAATTTCAGTTAGCCACATGTTGCTCTCTTCTTTGTCATTGTTGTTGCCTCTGTGGCCTCATCTTCCTTCATCTTTCTCCAGTCATACGACAACTCAATAAGGGGCAATATGGAATATTCCACAGCAAAACGAAGCAGACAAGCAGCAAGCCAAAAAGCCATCCATCTCGGTCTAGAATCCCGGTGACGGTTTGACTCATACCCGATCCAGGCAGTCATCAAAGCTAGGGAGGGGGCGGGCGGGCGATAGGGCTGTCACAGTGTGCATATCACCAAAGGGAGCCGCGAGGGGTGAGAACAACAACAACAGACGCAGGGCCATTGGCGGGCAGTAAGACATGGATACAAGAGCGGATAGAAGCGTAACAATCTCATCAAGGAGGAGGGGGAGGGGCGCGAGGTGTTCTCTTACTGGTCTCCACCATACAGATAGAGCAGCTGCTCCCAGCTACTGCTAGCAGTCATGGCGTGCATCGTGGGCTCAGAAGATAGATAGGGCGTGCGCGGGCGGCGGTACTTTCGGGTTTCCAGAGTTGAATCAAGACAATCCCCCAAACAAAAGAGACAGTGTTTTGGCCTGGAATCATCAATCGGGATCAACGCAACGGCCAAGCGACGAGGACGAAAAGCTTCCAATGCCAAGTGATGTCGTCAAAGAGTAGCCTCGCCAGCGGTAGCCTTGTTAGGCCAAGTGTCGCAGGACAAGCTCTCGACTGAAAACTGACTAAGGTAGAGTTCGACGCTCGGCTAAGGCTAGGACATGTGATGTGTCGCACGGAAGCTCCGATCGGGGCGCGGCCGTTTCTCACGGAGGAAGAATACTCCGGGGCAGCCCTCCCTCGTCATCGTGCTCGGGATTTTTGCTGCGTCCAAAATCCATCCATCCATCCTGCAGTCCCGGGCGATGGCCTGTGCAGTAATTCCCTAGTACTGTAGATGGGCAGGCAGGCAGCCAGGCTGGGGACGGAGGGCGGACGACCGACGGACGGACGACGGGCGACGGAGAATGGGCCCAGAAACCTGTCAACAGGACCTAAGGGTAAAGTCCGAGGCAAGCCACCGAACCACATGCCAGAAACACGCCAGGAAGGATAGTGAAGAAAGAGGGCAAATATTGAGATGGTCTAGAAGAGGGGATGCCAAATCACAGTCGCGCGAGCTCAACCGAACGCCTCCATTCCCACGTGCTTGATGGGTGACGAGCGTGGCGGCCGGCCACCATCCACGACCACGACCGCTATCAAAGTTGGTGTCGAGGTTAGAAGCAAAGGAAGCAAGGAAAGAAGCAACTTGAGAAGAGCCATGGCGCAAGATTCTCCAGCCCTTCCGAGCAGGTTATGAGGCATTGGTAATGGCACCAGCAACCCATTTCGCTGTGATTCAGAAGAGGCAAAACAATGGACAGACTGAGAAGAACTGAACATCTTACACCACCATTCCAACTCACCTACAATATCACGTATCACGTACGAAGTTTGGTATCAGCCAACCAAAGGGACAAAGAATGGCGAGAGCGACAAGATAGAGAGAGTGAAAGCTCCGCTCTTCCGACCCGACCCCAAAGGACCTCTCCCCGCGAAAACTTTCCGCAAGGGGTAAGAAGCTATTGAATGACAAAACAACGAGGTAAAATACCTAGAACAGAATAAAATAAAATCAAGGGCACCAGGAAAGCTACGGGCCTTCGCTTGCGCACCAAGCGCCGGGCGCATGTGGCGCTACTATTTTTACCGCTGCGGCCGCATCCCCCAGCGCAGAGCAGAGCGGCCAGCATGTATCTTTCCCGCTTCCTCTCTCGTGGAAAGTACCTGACCTCGAGAGTTGGTGGTGTGGTGTGCGTGTGTGTTTTATGTGGTGGTGGTGGCCTCGTCCACATGGCAGTCGGGCTGTGAATTTCCCGCCCAAGAAGCCATCGCTTCGGCAAGCATGGCCGGCTTGTCCGTCCGGCTGGTAATGAAGCGTGGGAAGCTTGGAGCTAGTATTTGAAATCACGATTTGTTTCGAGTAAGGCACCTACGTAATCAGGCGTACCTATGTAATCAGAAAAGAGGCAAGCTTGTGATTGTAAGAACAATGGTGTATTTGTTTTTTTCGTATGTTCGAGCACGTTTCTGGTGCCCAGTCCGGCAGAGTATGCCGGCGAGGATATCTAGTGAATCATTCCAAAAAGGAACAAGAACAAAGAAAACAAAACAAAAGAGAAAAAGCTATATCCAACAGACCTGTGCTTCAGCAACCAGGCGAAAGAGTTACATGTACCCCAAAAGACCAAGCCAGATGAGATGCTCATCACATCAATCCGTTGCTCCTTGGAACGCCCGCCAACCAACCCAGCCCACCTTCCAGGTCATCCCAATTTCCACCTCGTAAAAAGAGAAGAAAAAAAAGATGGTAACACAAAAGTATCGAAGAAGTGGTAACACAAAAGTAATTTGAGCTCAACCGAAAAGCTCCCCAAGAAGAAATGAACGAGACCCCACAATCGCCATGCTAATTCGTCCTCATGAAAACCCCGTTGCCCACTGGTCGTGTGCTGTGAACCCCCTGCGTAAAACCAGAAAATCATTTTTCGTGATGCCAAGTCACCGCCCGTGGGAGATGAAGTGGCGGAGGGGAGGATTGAAGAACTTGTTGTTTTGTGACAAGATGGTGCATATATGTACGTCGGAGTGTAGGTGACAGTATTGGAAGGGAATGAACTTCTGGTTTTTCTTAATTTTCTTCTTGTTTCTTTCTTTTTTTGGTTGCATTTGATGCATTGTCTGCTTCAGTGCTGGTGCTGGATCAGGGCAGGGGATCCAGGCATGGACAGTGGGGTGGTGGGATACTCAAAGCCCGTCTCAGAGCACGAGGTCGAGTGGTCATATGAGTGCGACAGAGGAGGAGTCTGTGGCATTCCGAATCAGCAACGCAGATCCCGAGAGTAGGAGAGATGCCTAGCGGAACTCACCAGAGGGTTGGAGGGGTCGTAGGGAGTGGGCATGCCCATGTCGTGAGTCGGCATGAAGCCGTAGCCAATGTAGGGGCTGATGACGTTGTCGGGATACAGCTCGCGCTTGATGGGCTCGCTGTAGTGGCTCAGAGGCGGCAGCGACGCGGGCATGGCGGTGGCGGACAGGTAGTTGGGATAGGCCTCCGCGGTGGTCATGGTGGGATAGGCGTGGGCAGATCCGTAGGGGTTGATGAGCAGCTCGTCGGGAGCCGGGTAGGTTGTGTAGGAGAAGACGGGCGGCGTGTTGGAGCGCTCGCGCTCGTCGTGGTGGTGGTAGGCGGGAGGAGCAAAGGCCAGCTCCTCGTGTGACTCCATGGGAGGGGTGAACTGGCCCTGGGATACGATGGCCTTGGGAGGCGTCGGGAGGCGGACGGGGGCAGGCTGATGAGCCTTGTGCGCCTTGGAGATGGACTGGCGCTTGGTGACCTTGCTGGGGCTGGCGTTGCTCTGCACCGGCGAAGGCTGCTTCTCAGCGTCGCCCTCTTCAGATCCAGCGCGGCGCTCAAGGTCCTCCAGACGGCGCTTAAGCTTCTTGCCTGCAGATGAAAAGTGTTAGATGCAATCTCCAAAGACTACGCTCCCCGTTCCGCGCAGATGACTTGGAGACATACGGTAGTTGCGCTGAGCAATGCGGTTCTGTATCCTCCTGCGCTCGGCAAGGTCTGAGATCTTGGTCCAGTCCTCGTCGGGGTGGGCAGAGCTGCTGAAGGCGCTGCTGGTGCCGTGGTTGGAGCAGTGCCTGGGCGGAGGAGGAGCCGGTGCCGGGACTGCGGCGTAGGCGTAAGGGTGCTGTTGTGAGATGGCGTACATGGCCATTGTGACTGATTGTTGTGGTGATGAAGTTGTTCGGCGGTGGTTTGGAACTGATGTGGTGTATATAGACGTCGTCGACCCAAGCTGTGATAGAAGGGACGACGATGGATGAAGCGAGGCGGGTCTCTGCTGGTTGTATGGTATGGTATGCAAAGAGAAGAGATGACCTGGTCGCAAGAGGTTCTCGCTTAGGAGTTGTCTTGAAGAGAAGAGATGGGGTGGAAGATTGGGATGATGAAGATGAGAATGTCGATTGGTATTATATAGACAGGCGGGAGTCTGAGCAGTTGCTGGATCGGAATGGGCATGACGGGCTGGATCAGATGGGAGGATGACGCGAGTTAAATACTAGATCCTCGACTTATCGGTGGTCGAGAGCTCAGTGTGTGAGTGTGTGGTGTGTGTCTCTCTCGTTGGAGACCCTGGACGGGACGCTGCTGCAGGGCTGCATGGGCTTGGAGCCCAGCAAGGCTTCGTGCTATGTAATTAGCGTTGCTGTGAGGTCTCGCGAGGTTGTGGGAGCGTGTGAGCAGCAGGGCGTGCGGCATTGCGGCGTGCGGCATGGAGCGTGGAGTGAAGCGTGAAGGGCTTGGGAGGCTTGCGTGAGGCGTGAGGCTCGAGGCGTGCACAAGCCGTGACAGGGCCCATCCCGTCCCCCTCGAGCATGGCCGATCGGGGCCCCGGGGGGCGTGGGCGTAGACGAGGTACGAGGCCCTGCCGCGCTTCCAGGCGGGATCTGGCTGTGTCTGCAAGGCCTGGGCGCTGCGGCAGGGGGAGGAAGTTGGGGGGAGTGTGCCCTGGAAGCTCAGCGTTCTCGTGTACCTTGGCGTATCCCGTCCAGGGGGGGCCTTGGGGGTGTCGCCAGCAAGCCAGCAGCCCAGGACGTCGTAGGCGATGGTGTGGGAGCTTCTGCAGGCTGCGTGCGAGTGGGATGAAGCGGATAGAGCGGGGGGGCGGCCCAGAGTGTCGGGGGGGGGTGGCGCTGCCGCCTTTCGGGAGGCGTGACGGTAGAGCGCTTCCAAATGCCAGCGGTACGTACCTCCGTACAGGGCAGAGGCAGGAGGCAGAGAGAGGCAGAGGCACAGCAAGAGGCAGGGACTCCCGGGCGGTACTTTCTTTAGTGCCAGCGCTGGGGCCCCTCGCCCGTTGGGGCCTAGCGCAGCACGCACCCAAGCAGTACCTTTCTAATTGTAGCACACATGGCGTGGGCTGGCCTCAAATTTGCCCGGTTTTTTGCAGGCACGTCGAATCCACCGCATCCACGAGCCCCATCCGGCAAGCATTCATCCCTTGCGGCCACGGCCACTGCCACAGCATCCGCCTGCTCGTGTCGTCGTCTTGTCCTCCAACTTGTTGCTGATGAGCGTGCCGAGCTCTGGGATGATTAGCAGGATGCGACAGCCGGGGGGGGCTCCAGGCCGTGCGCCGGGACAACTGGGCTCGTCTCTCCGCCCTCACCTCTTGCCCGGCAAATACCCGCTGACGACGGACGGCTTCGCACGCCTTGAGATATACGGCCATACCCAGAACGCCGCTTCGCAAGCTGCAGATTCCTCCAGAGACAGAAAAGCAGCCAGACGAGACCGGGCCGGTTCCCCCCTTTCCCATACCGAAGCACGATGTGCTGGTTGAAAGCTGCAACTCGCGGCATGGCATTCGATGGCAGGACTGTCGGTCTGGCTAGGTTGCGGCAAGCAAGGTACAAGTGGCAGGACTAGGGATGCAGAGCCAGCGCTGGCAGTTGTCTGCGATGCCTGGGCTGGGATTGACACAGAGCCGTCGTCGTCATAGGGCTGCGCTGACAGGCCGTGGCATGGGCTCTGCTGCCATTCGGCGGTGCGATGCTTGCCTTCACCAGTGCTCATGCCCGTGCTAATAATGCCAGCCAACCAATCTGCTAGTCTGGCACACAACACACACACACACAGATACTCGACCTCGCTGAATCTCTCCTTCTCCTGAGTGCGACCAACATACAGTGGTAGTGCTGCTCACTCGGCACCTGCTAGGCCCAAGCCATCTGCCTGTCTCCCTCCCCTAGCCGCGGGCCTTCTAGACGTCGAAGACGTTGCATTCGAAACATTGCGCCCAGAAAGGAACATTGGAACAAATCCACGGCTAAGGCACCCGCCCATTCCTGCGGTGCGCTGGTGACTGCGTAGAAGGATCTCGGACGAAATCGCATCTGGCCATCCCGCGCCTCGCATTGGCCAATCCCGCCTTTGGGGAGGAAGGGCATGCCGCCACCCCTTTGATCCCATAAAGATGCAAGTTTATGGTGCTGGCAGACCTTTTGCCGGCGGCCATCCTCCGACCGGATGCCCGAAGAAGAGGGAGATAGTGATGGCCGCTCCTGTTTCCGCCTTCTTTTTGCTTGGGTGTCCCTGGCTGTCTGCCGTGCCGTTGAGGTTGAGCACAGTACGTGTCTGTGCTGGCTTCGGGATTAACGATTTGCGTTTAGATGGCACGCACGCAGGCAAAAGACAAAAAAGCAACCGGCGCCGGCTGTTGCTCGCCTGCCTCTGCTTTAGGCGTTCAACCGGATATCGGTAATATCGGCAGGCAGAAGACCGACCGGCTCCAGCGGTGGCCACGGGATACTGTGCTCCATCTCGACCTCACTTCGTCCGAGCTGTGGTGCAAGCCCCGTGATGATGCCGTATGTACATCGTACGTGTACACACTTCTGCATGGATTTCTGCTGTTTGCCTGGTTTGCCGTCTTTCGCCGCCTCGGAATTTGCATCTCCCAGCTCTACGTCCGTTGCCTCAACCGGAGTCAACAGGGTTGGGGCTCTCCATGCCGCCCGAATCGGCCAGAGGGGCTCCGATGCGGCCCCCCTTCCAATCTTGCTCCCTGTCAGTGCACAGCGTCCCGCCCAGCGGTTCGTGGCCCATGACTCGAGACAGCTCCCAAAACAGCGGCAGCACGAGTCTCGTTGCCAAGCATTCATCTGGGCCTGTATTCCAAGGACAGAGCACCAAGACGAGCCCATATTTGATTATCTTGTATGATGAGTTTTTCCGTGTGATATCTCATACAGAGTGGATGCGGCATAGACGAATCTCAAATTGCCAGCAAACCAAACACTTTGGCAGCTTCGTGTCGAATGACCGTGGCCCCTCCGTGCGAGAAACACAGACCGAGAAAGCCAAGATTCGCAATAAGGTGATTACAGTCAACTCAAATCACATCGCCCCCCAGCACGAGCCGGACGGAACTTGTCTGCTCCGCGCCTCCATGGATATCGCAACGGCCAACTTTTGCCGTGCCGGATCTGCTGGCTGGCTTGCCTTTTGGTGGCAACGGGGAGATGGGGATGATGACCTGTGCTGGGACAGCCCTGTCATTCCTCACCTTTGTGCTGCAATACTCCCCTATCTGAGGTACATCCCTCTTAGGGGGGGGGTTAACAAGGTAATGCTCGTGTTTCTCTCCCAACAAAAGGTCCCGCGTTTGATGTCGAAAAAGCGTGCTTCCGTACCTTGATAGACCTGGGTAAGTAAGGCGGTGGCGTTTCGCTGTAGGGCTCATATGATGGTCTCCGCCCGTAGGGCCAATGGCTCAGGCGGCACATCACGTCTGGGATAATCCTCCCCCTCTTTGTCCCCTCACCTCCATCTTTTGGTCCTTTTCTGTCCCAAGATACCGGACGGACGTAACTTTCAGGGTTTGCGACATCAGGGACAACGTGGAGCGGGTGTGCGTTGCGATGGGTTCTTGGAAACGACGGATATCGCTACGAAGAGGAACCACCACAGAGATGGATGCCCTATCCGAAAAGGTACAAAGCGGCATCAGCAGCCGGTGACCGCAGCGCCAGGTACATTTTGGTTCTGTTGACGATGGGCAACCATGGCAACTTACAGACACTAGAACTGTAATACCGAATATGGGCAAATACTATAGTAGTAGAACTATACTATACTAGAGGAGTAGTAGGCAGCTGCGCATGTAATCAAGAAGCACGAGGGATGACGCCCCCTTGGCGGCGTGGCGTCTCTTTCATCCCGAGACAACGGCCGACGTCAAATGAGAGCGCGCGGACGGCCAAGCCATGGCGCGGCTCATGACAGGCGAAGCGTGTCCAGAACGTCAACGGCGAGCGGGCAAGGGCAGGATAGCCTCGTAGGGCTTGGGAAGCCACTCTACGATACATGTCTGTAGGAACTACTACTAGCTAGCAAGCGTCCACTCGACCCCGGCTGTCGCCTGAGCCGTGAGAAGGTGTTGTAGAGAAGAGCGACACAACAAAGATGGGGATGAGAGACGAGCATCGGAGGTGCTGCATGTACTGTGCTGTGGTGGCACTGCCCGCTTTTCCCCAAATCTCAAATCATTGCTTTCCCCGTCCTCTCCGCCCCCCATGTTCATGACTCTCTCTCTGTGTTGTCTTGTCTTGTGTTCGCTTGTTTTGTCTGTAAATAGGTAGAAGCAATTCCAGACTACAAACGACCAAACTAGCAGCGACAGCCAGTCATAAACAAAATCCAGAGCTTCAACTCTTTCTGACTCTCGAGGAGGGGCGTGCAAGACCTCCGGATCCAAGCCAAAAGAGTAGATGATAGTCTATCAACAAGCAGCAGAAAAAAAGCTTCCCGTGGGATTGGTTGGCTCAGCCTTCACCGGAAACTCGCTCTGCCGGCAGGCAGTGTCCTCCTTTTTTCTTCACCTCAACCCTCACACTCGTTCGCTTTCGCACCCGGACGAAAAAAGAGCTGGCGGCGCCACCACCAAAGGGAGTGGAAAGGTTGGATTCAGCCTAACTCGTGGCATCAACGTGCTTGTGTAAGGGCAGCTATTTTTGGCCGCCCATGACGCCCATATCCCAAATCCACGCTTTTTTTGCTCTGTTCCATCCATACGGCGAAGCTTGCCCCCATGTCGCAGGTGATGGAAATGGGGACATTGCAAGGGGGGGTTGCAAGGCAGGCGCAGCTGTGATTGGATACCCTGTTCGGCACAGCAAAAGATTTTGATGCAACTTGTTTCTTTCTCCAAGCCCTCTGTTCCCCATCTGCTCCATACCCAGGCTTGGAGCTTGGGGCCATCACCAAAAACCCCCCCTACAATGCACCAAACAAAGAGCACCTTTTGGATACTCCCGTACGATATGCTTCTCTTGCTTCTGCTTTTTCTACTCCTGGTATGACCCAGCGGGACTAAGAACCTTAGTACACTGTCGATATCGGGAACAGCGCGCATGCCGTTGGCCCTGTAGCTCATATCTCTCTCACCTTTTGTGGCTACTCTGTCTCATCCAGTCCCGTCTCTCCCTCTCACACACCACCCCCCCTCACCTCAAAAGAAAGAGCCGCGGACAAGCGCCGAAGCAAACAAAAACACCCCCAGAATCACGCCAGGACTGATTTACGCGCGAACAAAGTCACTGAGCTCTCCTCCCTTGTGCGCAAGATCGCGTCCTGTGGTTCTGCATTTTTAGCTTCATTCTTGTAATCCGCCGAGTCTAAAAAGGAAGCGAGGTGGGAATAACCTCGATGGCTCATTGCCGGGGGTAGGGCTGGGGAGGAAGGCTCTCAAATCTCCTTCATGAGAGAGAGAGAGAGAGACGCCTCCCCAAAAGCTTCGCGGCTAACATGCTGCTGACATCCGCGGCTTTTCTGTGATGACTTGATGATGATCCCGTCCCGGTTCCTATGTATAGCATCGCTGTTATGTGCTTCCCTCCTCTGGAGATGGTAATAGTACTACGTTCGTGCCGATTGTTTAACCAAGGTAGCGGTTAAACTTGAAGCTTGCGGTTACGGGAATCATGCCATGTCACATCTTCTGGCAATCTGTCACGATGGAGAGACTCCCTCCCCCCCTCTGCCCCCATCCCTCCTTTGCCATCATCTCTTTCCCACCCATCACATCCCCAATTGTTCCACACCCAGAAGAGGGAGGCCCCCCCCCCCTTCAATTTGCAGCACATGGCGATTTTCCCATGGTACCACCTTGTCAGCGCCCAACCTTCTAACCGTGCCGTCCCAGCCCACATTTTCCAATTCGCGGCGTGCCAACGTGGTGTCTCTGTTCTCGTCTATACAGGTCTGGCCGGGGATGTACCAACTTGGCGTCTTTGCTTGTGAATCCACTCTTTTTTTGCTACGAGTTCCGGGATGCGAGATGCGCGCTGTCTTGGTACCAACCTATCCCTATTTGTTGGGCGAGTCGTGCAGCATGGAGACGACGCGCGGGGGGGGCCATCTTTGCTGTGTTGTACGATGCATCGCTTGTATCTTGCGTGGCGTACGTGCGAGTATGGGGAATCCACATTCGACAAGTCTTGCTGCCTGCAAAGGTCAGGTGGTCGCCCACATACACATTCGCATACAGTACACACAAGCGAGAGATACGAGTCCTATAATATCAAGAGTACACCACCTACATAGGCACAGCTAATGTCCGTCAAAGTCACAGATAGAAGAGCAGCCATGCAGGGCAACAGGCAAGGGGAAATGACCGGTGTAAGTTGACCCCAAGAAAGTCGCAAGGGGGCCGGCGTCCAAGTTCCCCCGTTCTGGCCCTGCAAGGCTCCCCAGGAGACGGCAAGTCAGTCTAGAGGGTATTCTTCCTTTTCCCCAAACCGGCATCTGATACGCAGCCTAGCGAGCGCCAGAGCATCTATCAGCGAGAAGCGCATACTGAAAGGACGGAACAAACACCAAAGCATGAAGATGCCCTACGGGACTGTTCAACCAGTGCGCCAACAAAGCGGGATGAAAGAGGGGGACTCTCCCCATTAAGCAAGAAAACAGAAACACCCCCACCTCCTGGGAGCTTTGTGCAATCGGAATGCGGCTCCGCAGGGGGCGAGAAAGAAGACAATTGAGGGAAAGGGAAATGATTCTCGTCTTTTGAGTTCTCTCGTGATTTTGCCTCTGGCAAAGCATAATGCCCACAAAAGGCATGATGTGAAATGGAAATGGCTCTTGACCTTTGTTGATGCCTGCGACAATCGATGCCATCTGCAGCAAAGGGGGGTTCGTGTTACCAGGCAAAAGTAGCCCGCCATCATTGTCACGACAATAACCTTTTTCGGAACAACGGAGCTCTCTACGGATACAATACTGTCCTACCCTATGAAGTAATACTGCTCTCCCTCTGAAAACCATCGTCTGTCCTCTCTCTCTCCTCTCTCTCCATTCCTCATGGCTAAACGGTGTGCCGTGCCGTGTGTGAGCAGAGATTCAGGCTGTTGGCCGACCGCGGCGTCCCGGAAGCGTCCCAAAGATCCCGGCCCCGGCACGAAATTGGCCGTCGCAAACCAAAGGGACAAGGGGACAGGGGGGTTGGAAAGACACGGCAAGGGGGGAAATGTACTGTAATACCTACCTCGTACCGTACCGGCAGCGAATTGCTTGATCACTAAATACTTTCAGAGATACATTCACACAACGTGTACACACTTACATACACTTACATACAACTTACAATGCTATATGTACTCGTACACGACTCTGCACAAAGCAGCATCACCAAAAGTACATAGCGGCGGCCTGTCCCTTGCCTCAAACAAGGGTTCCAGATCAACCGGTGACCTGCTGTGTCATGCCCCCAAAAGCTCAAAAGAAGAGTGGGGGGTCTCCTCCCCTCCTCGAGCTCCCCCAGCCAATGGGTCGCCTTCCCTAGCCGTCGGGACGCCAACTGCCACATGTCAACGTCTGCCGGGCCTCCCTCTCAGCCCTACTATCCCAACGCTGTGGATAGGCAAAAGCCCGGTTGGTTCTCGTGCCTTTTGTCGTCAACGGGGTAAGGCGGGGGCCGCCGGGAAGAGAGAAGGGGGGAACAAATCTTATCCCTTGGATCTGGTTCGCCCTACGAGGAGCGACTCCTTTGTGAGAACTCTCTCAGCTGCCGCTTTCTTACCAGAAGCGGCCATAACAATCGGGATTGCAGTTGCAGATTTGCTGCATGTGTTGGTTGTTGTCCCTTTTGCTGGCGCCCAAAATCCCCCCCTGAGTCTAAATAAAGCTTGCATGGCAGGGCCATCGGGGTAAAACAAGACGAACAAGATATTCCCGAGGAGAGCAATCCCCAGCGAGAGCGACGGTGAACAAAAGTGACGCCGAAGCGGATTTTAGAATTCTGTTTTGTACCTATCGCTGTTTTGAATCACACAAAGTATTTGAAATTACAACGACCGGGGGGACACGCCCCCCATCCCCTTCGAATCTCTGGTCACTGCCTGCTCTGCCACCCCCGGTTCGGAGTTTACGGGGCACCACCACCGGACTAACACGCACCAAAAACAACAAAACGAGGCTCCGGTACGGGGTTAAAAAACAAAAGAAAGGGCAAAACATGGACAAATTAAAGCCGGTGTCTTAGGAGATTGGAGATTTTGGACATTTTTGCCCAAGTTCAAGTGCCGCCGCCGCCCTGCCTTTTCGTTGGGCGCCGCCGCAGAAAGAAGCCAAGCCCGCTGTGCTCTACTACTTTTTTCCTTCCTTCTTTTCTACAGACACACACGTGTTTACACGGGACACGCCTCGACAAGCCACAAAGGCCGGATGCCTGCACTGCCGCCCTCTTTTTGGTTTCCATCATCTACATGTACCTTACCAACTTACCTTGCCTTTGATGGTTAGCTTTTCGACGTGCAGCAGTTTTAAAGTTGCGGTTTGTGCCAAAAGGGCGAAAAAGGGAAAACGGGTGATGTGATTCGAAGACAACGCGTCTAAGCGGCGGCTCGTGGTTGGTCGTTTGTTATTGCTACTGTTCGTATCTCGTTTTGCGTAAACGCAAAGTGCGAATCAAAATGCCAAGTCTCAAACCGATGATGGGAATCACAGAAGGGGGGATGCTCGTCACCGTTGATCAAGCGCCCCCAAAAAAGGCCAAAACCTGGTTCCGCGGGCGCGGACGGAGGGCTTTTGGCAAGGCGGTTCCAAGGTGTGCAAGGGTGAACCCTCCCAAGGTGTACGTGTACGTAGCGGCTTGTTAGGAGGAGGAGGAGGGGGTTGGGGCGTTTTTTTCTTGGGTTTAGCACTTGATTTGGAAGAGGGGGATCGTCGAGCTATGAGCCGTCATACGGGGCATCACGACATCGCCTACGGGAAAAAGAAGGTTCGTCAGAGGAGAGCTTGAAATGTCGTCTCCAGCGTCAGAACTGTATCACTGGCATCGAATTCCTGCAGCTCTCTTTGCCACGGGAACCCCGCCTCTTGAAGGAGCTTTGATTTGCGATGCGCCCGCAGGCGCGGTTACGAGGGCAATCAAGGGGACGCGCGGGTGGAGAGGAGAGAGAATGGGTGTAACAGTACGGTAAGAGTTTGTACGGGATACCGACAGAAGGGAACGATGAGATCGATGGGGAGAAGGTTTGGGCCTTGTTCGTTCGTTGGCCCAAAGTAGCATTTCGTGTAGACATGAGATTGGCAAAGGGCGGTTTCTCGTGAGGTTGCATTGGAATTGGGGCCATGGCGGAGACGACTGTGAATTGATCACCTTCGTCTTCTTCTGTTGTGCATGCTAGCAATGATCACCAGTTTCACTCCTGCTTGAACGAGATGCCTCAATGTATTTGCCCAGATTAGATGATGGTTCCAGGTCTGATGACAGGACAGGACAAGGCCGTCCTAAACGAATGCGGCGCACATCAAACCCTACCTTAACCAGCCCGCCGGATTTCTCAAGCATTGCCGCATCGGGCAAGCCACGCCTCGAGCGCCAGCTACAAGGTACAGATGACGACTAGCACGAGGCTTGCGAAGCTGGCATTCCGGGGGAGTGAGTTTCTCGTTAAGCGCACATTCCAGTCTTACAACTTTCTTCAAGAGCTTGCAAGGGAGCTTGGGCCAGGAAAAGGAGATAAAAACACGCAACAACAGCTCTTGAAACTTCTTTCTTTGGCGGATAACCGGCATTTTGGGACGATCCACTCCCGGTGGGCTGGATCCGTACGACTGGGACCCCTTGAGGCGAGGCGAGAATGAAAGATGGAGATGGGGATACTTTCAGGGACGGGCAAGGCTTCAATGTTGCGATGCTCGTGGCTACAGGGCACGAAGAACTACATACCTACAAGGGGCCATGGGCGTGTGCAATCTCCTGAACGGCCTAGTGTGACGCAAAGGTTCGACGACTAAGGCGCCGTCGCGATCTCGTACATGGAAGACGAAGACGAAGACGAGGAAGTTTACCAGGGAGACTAGATATTTTTCCGTGTGATGTGAAGATGCCAAGCCAAGCCAGGAGAAATAGGTTATGCCATCATCGGTTCTGCATGGGTGCGAGGCTTTGTCGGAAAGATTCGATGAATGAATCCGAGGAGAAATGGGAATTGGAAACGCATGAGAGATAAGAGGTAATACTCGTATGCTATCTGATATCTCTATTGCCACGTACGTAGACGCGCAATTGCAAGGCGATAGCCACGATACTGCTGCATCAAGGCTCGCAACCACTGCAGATAGCGACTGGAAGCAGTAATACTCGTACGAGAATACTTTCAGCCCTGGTGAAAGCCTCGCCGCACAAAGTCCCCTCCAGGTCCCTCCCCAGCGCATCCACCACCAAGCAGCTACCGCGCAGGAACAACAAAGCACTCCAAAAAAAAAGACGAACCCCCCTGCGGCATCTTTGGGCGGCCATCCGGCGGCATGAAATTGTGCGCCGGACGAATCTTGCGCCGACTGCGGTGGATCTCGGCAAGCCTCGCCCTGCTGATGTAATGGCCCTTCTCTAACACTGATAGGCGGCATCTCTGGCAGCTCAGCGTCGGATCTTCGTCGACTCCACGGCGGCATGGGGGATCCGCTCACGGCCGCCAATCGCGGTGCTCAGCGACAGCCGGAGTGGGCTTTTGGGGGACATGGAAGTGAATTTGTCCTTGCCTTGTCCCCCCCCCATGCTGGAGAAAGAGAGGAAGACATGGTGGACGATTCATGTCAATTCTGCTTTTGCCGTTTTGGCTGGCAGGGGCCCTGCTGTTGTCGTTGTTCGTTTGTTCTGTTTCCGGTATGTCGTCTGTTCGGAAGTCGAATCCCGGCCCTTTTCTCCCCTTGCCATGTGGCTTTTTCCTTTTTTTCCTCCATCTTGCCGATTCATGATGCAGGGTTTCGAGTTTATGCGTTGATTCATCTAGTAACGCTTCCAAATCTACGTCTGGACCATGTCACATTGCATGCGAAGAATGAAAGCCTCAACTGCAAGGGGCATCTTCCAGCTGCCCAACTACAGGCTTTTCGGTCTAGGTAGTTTTGTCAGTCGTTTGTCAGTTTCTCTAGCTCCATCGAGGCAAAGCGCGTGGGAAATTGTTCCTGTTGCTGGCGTTTGCAACTTGCGGAATTCCGATCCCGGCGACAACCTTTCAAGGTTCTCTCCATCAATATCGCCGCAGGTTCATGCTGGGTAGAGGGGCGTGTGAAGAAAACCTTGGGGACTTTGCTTGCTTCACCATGCCATGCCTGCCATGTTTGTGACATGGAATCTATTTACAGACGCGGCGTGTGATGGTTCTCCGCAGTACTCAAGGAGATGATAGAGGTCAAGAAAGGTGAAACTGGTCCGCATCGGCGCCCTACAAACATGGTCGTACGATTGTGGCCTCTATGCGGCGCACTAATATCACTGCTGTCCCGTTTGGCCCGTCTCCTCTCTAGTTACTCGATTTGTTATTTCGCGGAGTCTTCCCGTGACGATGCTCATGTCACCGAAGCCCTGGATCATCAACGCCCAGTCGCCGAGGTATGCCGACCAGTGCAACTACAGGACCCCCGGCAGCATGGCAAGGTCACAATATACGGCGATTGCCGGGCACTACAACGCCGTACTTGGTAGCTTGGACGTAGCATTTCCCAGCAAATCAGGCGGTTGCCGGCGTAAACGGAGTTGGAGAACGCCGTAATCCAGCTTACACGCGGTTCTCCTTGGGTATCCAAAACAGCCCCGAGTCAAGGAGCTCTGGATCGCCCATGGCGGTTCCACAGGGGAAGCCTTATCGGGGAGCAACGGCGACAACCTTTATTCCCGAGTCCCGTGCTTGCCACTGCTGCGAGTGCCGTGGGCTGCTTATTTGGCGATGCCCTCACAAGACAGATTTGACGTTGTGGTGACAAAGAGTCGGAAAGTCAAACCCCTCCCTCATCGCTCAGGTTCCGTCCGACTCCCGGCTTGTAGCCCCCTCCTCTCAGCCCAACGGAAAGGCTACGAGCCGCGCTGGCGGTAACCCGCTTGCGATTTGTGCGCAAAAGGCCGCACCTTTGAGATGATGGATCGCCTTGCAAAAAGGCCACAAGCTTTCTGGCAAGGCCATCATCAATCCCGCGCAAGGCGGCACGGACACAGACCGCACAGACACCAACAAGCTCGTGATCTGTGCTACAAGCAGTGGCACTAGCCCCGGCCCGGGAATAACAGCTCCAGCCCCGCTCCCCCTCACCCCAGCCCGGCTGACTAAGAACTCTCGTCCCGTGCCCGACAGCCATTTAAGCTCCAAACTGCGCTCGGGAGATGCCCGAGTTCCATTTTACCCCTCCCCCTCCTGCCCTGTCTCTGTCTCCACGCTGGGTACGTACCTCCCTGGTTGGGGTTTTGTTTCTTTTTAAAGGTGCGCAGGGGCTTCTGATTGGTTCCCACGCCCCCCTTTTCGTCTCTTCTCTGTCTGGCCAATCACAGAAGCGAACCCCCCGCGTTTCCTTCTCGTCTCCTTCAAATCTTCCCGTATGGATCTCTCTTTCTTCGTTGCCCTACAAGTGCTGCGCCTTTCCCATTGGGACCTGGTCAGGTAGAGCCCCATTGGCAGCTAAGCCGCTTCCAGCATTTGCACATCCCGAAAAGCTTCCCCCCTGCTAAACTAGATAGTAGCGACGTAGGTACCCAAGAAGACGGCTGCTGCGCCTTTCGCTTTCCCTTGGCCGCATCCCCACAACGTCCCGCGTGCGATGTGCCGCCAAAACCTTGGGGGGCAGGGCAGTGGTGTCGTTCTTTTGGCTTTCTTGGCCCTGTGAAAGGCTCCATTATCGGGGCTTCGTGTTTGTTATGGATGGGGCCCTGTGTTGACCCCAAGCAGCAAGAGTTGACGAGGTCCCTCTTCTTTGCCCTGCCCTGCCTTGTCTGGCCTTGTCTAGCCTTGCCTTGCCTTGCCTTGCCTTGTCTTGTCTTGTTCAGTAAGGCATCGACCCGAGTTTCATTGACGAGGGGGCCTGCGTGAAGAACAAGCGTCTCCACTTTCGTCCGTCGTTGTGCGTCCGTCTGTCTGTGCTGTCTCACAGACGCGGCTCGCTTGTAGCTCTCTATGTGTTTCCGGCTATCGTCTGGTTGCCTTCGGGCGCCAAACCTCCAATTACATTGGACCCGGGTGTCGACCTCGCTTCCGTTTCGATATCGTGGGTACATACAAGCAGTACAAGTACCCTGCGGCTCTCGCTGGAGTGGAAACTTCTGCCTGCGTCCAGTGGATGCCTTGATAGCTCAGAGCTTGTAGCCTACGTCGATATCCACGGCCATGCCTTGAAATTCGCAAGTGAAGCTCTGTATCCTTTGATGCCTCGCTTAGAATCATTAGTCATTGCCACGTCCGTACATACGATCTCTGTAAGGTTAGACGTCAACGAAATCAAGGGTAGCTCGGCGCGTATGTGGGCGTCGCTCTGCTTTGCGTTCGCTGATTAATCCCAGGGCAGTGATTACATATTTGCAGCTCCCAACCCAGTTCCCTGCATGGATTCCAGGGCTGATCTGTGTCCGATTTAGACCGGGCGATCCTTGCCATGGGGTTCGGCGTTCCAACAGGGAAATTATACGCTGGGCTGGGCTGGGGGGGGAGTGGCAGGCAGATCGAAAGCAGTAATCCATACCACCTAGGGTTCCGTAAGGAAATGTACAGCCAACAGAGTACCAATCCGAGACATTCGTGTTCCAGGTCTTCGGGAGCGGCAAGCGACGGGGTGTTGGAGTGAAGGCCGCCATCTCAATACCTACCATTCACACACACACCTCCCAAAGTGTTCACCCCTCGCTCTTACAGCATCGGTGGTGCATTAGCAGCAGACTGAACGGTAGCACTCGACAGTTAATTGAATCAGTTTAATTTGCCTCTTCACTCTTTGTTCGCTTTGGGAAATAGCAGGTATCTGGGGCCCTGGGGCGACTGCAGATTGGGGAGGAGGGTTTTGATGGAATGAAGGATCCGCAGGCTTGGGCGACGTGCAAAAGACAAGAAAACGCCGCCAATGAGCTGCCTTGTCGTCGTCATTGCATGGCGCAAGGCAGAGATGGCCCCCAACGTGACATACATGATGATCCTAGCGATCCATGGGGCGAGCCCAAGGTGCCCAGAGATACAAAGTAACATGTCGCTATTCTGCTGTGACCCATTCAGACGCCTCATGAGCAACAAGGTTGGCTTTCAAGCCGCCACGCCCAAGTTGACCCGCGTGCGCGCGCCTGCAAGGTTTAAAAGAGATGGGCGAACAGCAAAGCAGAAAGCAGAAAGCAGGCGAGAAAGTACGTGTTCCTTGCACCTTATTTCTGATACCTCGGAAAAAAGGGCAAGATGAGTTTAGCATATGGGGGGGGGGGGGGGGGGGGGGGGGGGGGGGGGGGGGGGTGGGGGTGTTGGTCAAGGTGTAGGCGCGATGCCTTGCGCCAATTGGTGCAAAAGGCCACAGTGCTGCCGCTAACAAAGGTCAATCTCCCCCCAAAGGTCTGGGCTGGTGATGATTTGCCTCGGGACTCGCTTTTCCTCCGCGGCCGGAAAGGGACTGGGAATTCGGCTGCCTTGTATGTACAGGAGTGTGCAAGATAGTGTGCAAAAAAAGTCCATAGATTCACTTGAGGATTTGGAATTGCGTTGCGGCCGCTGGAAGATAACGCCATGGCTGCGTTGCCAGAGGTGGGATGAAGCCAAGGTCCGATATCGTGCATTGGCCGATAGCCGGTTGGACTCATGTTTGGCGAAATGAGAACAATGGCCACTGGGCTACACGTATGGACTATCCTCACACCAATGTCAGTGTGTTACATGCTCAACACCAGGCCAAAAGCCGTCAACAGGCCACTATTCACATGGCTAGGCCTTGCCTCGTGCCCGACAATAAACTCATACCATCAAAAAGGAGAAACGACACGGATGTTCTCCCCCTTTGCGCGCCCTATCTATGGCAAGTAGTAGATGCACAGGACATGTCGTTCCCGCGTGCACACACCAACTTCTTCAACGGCTCGCCGTCCTCGTTCCACCCCCAATCATCCCGGCTAGTATGTCTTTTCCCCTCCAACCTAGGTGCCACCTCAAGGAACATGGCCTTGGGACCTTTCCGCTGCCCTTGGTTAAGGGTAAATCGTCCCGTCTTTTCGCCTCAACGTGCGACGACGGAAACCTCGCACCACTACCCTTGCGCCAGAATACTCGCAACATAGACTATCCAAGCGTCTTGCTGCAGTTCCTGTCGTCTTGTTTCATGTGCGTCTGTGTGTTTCTTGCTACAGCAGTACTACTGCAGCTGCCGGCGCGCATCTCAGCCTTACCAACCAGCGTCCGGCACTGCCGTTCCAAAACAGGACACCCAAGAATGACAGTGTCGTCATCAACTACCTCGCTTTGGGCCTGTTATTTTCTGACTTGCATTGCTTTCCCCGAATGGCAACTTTCTCAAGGTTCTCACGCGGGTGATTGGCTGCTCGCCTCACCTTCACCCCTCACTTCCCTCCGATCCCTCTCTGGGGACGTGCTCCTGTGCTTGGCAGAGCTGCGTCCTGGTATCCGTAGCAGCAAGACTGATACTGGCCATACTGATAACCGCCAAGCACAACATGCGACGGATAGCAGGGAACTCTGACTAGAAACCCGGTCAAAACATATGTATGGAGCGGGCGCGCCCAGCTGTCCCATCATGCCGTGCTTCCCAGACGAAGCTTAAAAGGGCGCAGTACTTGCGATACGATGTTGATACCTGCGGTGCCTGTAGTTGTATGCGGGATGGGGAGGCTTGTCAAGGTGCTGTTAGGCTAGACCGGTGACAGGTCTCTTCCCTCTGGGCTTGGCGAATGCGACATGGAGGTCGGCAGAGTGGCCAATGGCCCACGAGTCCCCAGCAATGGATGTCCCTTACCCTTGCCCAATCCGGTCGCTACTGTGTCGCAGTGGTTGGCCCCCACGCCCGGGGATCAATGGATGCTGCAGCGGCATCATGGCTGGAGGGAACCGTTGGAGGAATTGGGGCAAGGCAGGCAGCTCGTGCTACCGCAGACGAGCACCAGGTAAAGCTTCAGATGGCCCACCGACGGCAGGATGGGGATGGGGGAAGAGGGGGACGCAGGCAGCGCCCGTTTCCACTGTCCTGCCTGCGAACCCAAACTCTGGGTAAAAGAGGTGCTCCCATGGCGTCGCAAATGGAGTTTCCAAGGGACACAACCCTCTGGTCTGGATGTCCAGCTCCCAGACTGGCGGCACGTTGTCGACGATGCTCCATGTATTCTCCCTGCCGTCTCTCGGTTTGCCCCCCTTTCCCCTCTCTTCCTCCTCCTCCTCCTTCTTCTCCTCCTCTTCCTCCTCCTGCACTCCTGTCTCTTCCTGCCGTTCCCCTCCTCGGTCAATTTCCAGCCCTGATCGTTCAACTCTCCATGCGCCCCCTGGCCACTCCTGCGCACACTCCTTAGATCTCGGTGATGCCATTAGGGAGGCTCGATCATCACCAGCCGTGATGCCAAGCCCAGACTCCATGCTTCAACTCCCCGATGACGCCGCTGCCCCTGTCACGAGGGAGGCTAACAACCCATTCCTGTGCTCCCAAGGACAAGACAGAGTGCTGTACTTCGTATTGCACGCACACTCGGCCTGCCGAACATGGCATCACGAGCTCGTCCCTCGGGAGTTAGTAATAATCACGTCAAAAGTATTCGAGGATGCCCAGGCCACAAGGCGTTCGCCAGCCATCTCACCAAGGGAGAAGCAGCAGCAGTAGTGGTTATTGTAAGGTTCTTTTGTTCCCCGGGGATGTTCCAGACCACCTGGCAGGATTTCGAGGCTGAAGCTGGAGCCCCTGGTCTTTCTCAATGCGGTGCCATCATTCAGTCGACGATCCGACTAATTTCCAAGGGCCATCGTCGCGGCCCTATCAGTTCCTCTGCTTTCGCTTCGACGCAGGTTGCTTAGAGATGCTAATGTAAGGCATGGCATATGGAGTGACCATCTTCATAGCACTCGTGCATTAGCAGCAGCATCGACGACGAAGACCCTCCTTTTGGGGGCCAAAGATACGTTCCCAGTTTGGCGCAGTGGGGCCGGCTGCCTTGTGTCTGGGCCGGGATGTGCAAGATGGGAAAGAAAGACGCGGATAGATTGGGGGAAGCAGCTTCTCCGTGAAGCGTGCACGACCGCGAGTCCCCGATACTCAGCCCTGACGGGCTTTGGCACGGGCTGCTAAGGTACTGAAGACTTGGCAGCGGTGGCTCTTGCACTGTTCCAAAACAGCAAACCGTAACCGAGAGCGGCCTCTGATTGGCGGCTCCAGATATTGTGGGCTAAAACCCTTCCCGTGTTGCTCCAGGGCCGGTCACGTGAGGTGACAGCTTCCCACGCAATCTGTCAAGGGGGGGCGTGGGCGATGCGTCGCTCTCCTGCAGACGCCGCAGACGCAATCCTGCTGCTGCTCGACCCCCTCGTCATTGATGTAGATTTGATCGACGGAGGAGCTTCCCCCTCGTACGATTCGAGAAACAGCTCATTGGCGTTGCTGCAGCCCTTCTGCGTCTCCCAGAGGCCCTGCAGCTGGTCGTCACTCGACAACACATCGCAATTGATGCATCACAATGGCCCAGCAAATGGCAGATGAACAGACAGCAAACGAAGACGAGAGGGAGAGGGAAGGGAAGGGAAGGGAAGGGAAGGGAAGGGAAGGGAAGAGAGGATGATGTTGTTGCAGAGCAACAAACTTGCAGGCAATTTGAGACCCCGTCTGCAGCAGTCGCTTCCGTTTCGTCCTTTGTGCTAATCAAGGGAACAGGACCTCGCCGAGGAACGGATCAGTAGTCCCCCGGCCACTCCCCGGATGGGTGTCTATAGCAGCGTCAGGTTTACACCGGTTCATCAAGGTTGTCGGCCTGCCTGTCTGCCTGACCCAGAGCGTTGGTCGGTACTTGATCTCGGGGCTGTAGGGCTGGGTCAGACAGAAAGATTACCCAGATGTGACAGCAAACGGGACCATGGCCAAAGCTCTCGGACGCCAGGTTGACTTTGCTACCCGATGCACCGCGGGTGCCACGACAGAGTTGTTGCTCCTCCGCAGCTCAAACCTCCTCCATCTTCCTGCTGTTTCAGCGGTGAGTCTAGCAATTAATTCGACCTCTCTTCGGGGATGCCGAACGGGACGTTGTGCAGCGGGCGTACGCGGTGCGGGAGGTATGGGCAGGGGTGCTGTTGGCCGACAGAGTGCCAGAGCACCAGGGTGCCGTCTGCGGCCCCCCATTGGCTGCCCTGGCCGCATCCTTGCATCAACCTGTGCTTGCTCAGGGTGGAGTAGTAGTCTGGCCTGGTTCAGCCCTACGTTCGGCTCACTCCCCCCCTCACGGGATCCTTACCGTCGCATCTGTGCTAAGCTCTTTTAGACGCGCACCCCCCCTCGCAAGGGTTCTTTTGCAGCAGAGGCGCCAGAGGCCCTTGAGCGATCCAATGATCTGCCTTCGCTCCCCTCCCCTCTCCCCTCTCCCGGGAAGCTTTGCCTGCTGGGACATGCAGCGAGACCGTTTGGTTTCCATCTGCGGGCCAGGCAAGACGTGGCGTTTCCCCTGCCATTGGCTTCTGTCCGCCCTGCAACGGGTCACCGTCTCGCAATCGGGTGGTGATGTTGGTGCAGTGCCAGAGATTCGGCGAGCAACCAGGGGAACATGTCACCAGCCCGCCGGGTATCCCACAGCTTCTCAGATCCCCGAAACAGGTATCGCGCGCTGGCTGTCGCTGAAAAGTCGTATGGCATTTTCTACGGCGAGCATTTGGTTTGTGACGCCGACAGCCAATTCTACCAGCCTTGCGATCTGGTTCTATCATTCCATAGCCCCATATACTTTCGACACCAACATGTGAACTGAGAGCCATGCGAGAGGAGAACAGGGCAATGCTCCTGCTAGCTCCAGGACCTCCGTGCTGCTCGCATGGAGCTATTGCTAGCATCTCGGATCTTGTAACAAAGGACACCGCCGGACACTTGGTGCAGCAAGACAGCTCGCCGTTTCCCCCGAGACTGTTGCATTGCGTACGCGACTCGGCGACTGTTGCTCCCGAACCCCCTACCTTTTGCTTCTTCTCCGATGCTTGCCTGCCTGCCTGCCCGCTGGATGTCCATCGCTTGTCGTCATGGCTTGATAACCACCCCAGCAGCAGAATGGCGGCTTCGAAGCTTGTTCGACACGACACGACCACAGCAACTGCTTCGTGCTCAGTGTCGCCCATGCCGTGCAACCCGTTGACGGTGCGCCAATGGTGCCCTTGTCTGGCATCGCCACGCCATTGGTGGATTCCGACCAACCGGCCCCGTTTTGGCTCCTCGTTGATGCCCCCCGGTCGACCGCCCTTTTCCAGTGCGGCATCTTCAGTTTTGCGGGAGAAAAGGCGGGATGGGCACCGCCGCAGCGGGCAAGCCTCGTGCGCTGCACTGCGACACACAGCACAGCACCGCATATGTGGGCATGGCCTTGGGAGGAGCCCGTGACGATGCGCACAAAGTTTGGAGCTGATGCGGGCCTCGAGCAGGCGAGGGCACACAGGCTTGGTTGACTGGCGACGAGCCCCACGGCTACAAGGGAAAGTTGGTTGCATGCAGAGCTTCTGCAGTGTCCACGTTTCTCCAAAGCTTCTTGCCTCCCCGGAATGCAGCTCCAGTCGCAGCAGCAGTCCACAGCGCGCAGTTGGGTTGTCGACAACCCAGTCTATGGTGGATGCCTGCAGCACTTGGTGATCGGTGTCTCGCCGAGGCTAGGAAGACCATACCGTCTAATTTTGCTGGTGCTGCTTTGCGTCTCTAGTTATTCTTGCGGTCACTGATTTTAAGATGCCATCGTGATATCACAAATGATAACAACACCGCCTTCGATAGTGGCAAACTCGCCGGCTGTGTTTCATCGAGATACTGCACAGTCTGGAGTTGCCAGGCATGCGCTTCAACACCCCCTCCCCATCCTCCCCTTGCTTCTCCTAGGACGTTGGCAGGCAGATCGTGTTACCGTGTACAATATCTTGATACATGCAATCTACCTACCATACCACCACTGCTCGCCCATGCGAGACGGTACTCATGGTATGCCTGGCCTGGTGCTCTGTACTGACAGTGCGCTGTACCGTCGACTGAGTATTCGTTACCGGGCATGTGGGAAGAAGGCGCACAATACTGGCACTGCCGCCCGTCCGGGACAGTTGATTGCGGGCGCCGTGAAAGCTGGGGGAGCTGCCTTGCAAGTGCTGGAGGCATGACGCAGGCTACAGTGTCTTACCGAGACCGCCTATGAATTCAATCTCGATGTCAGAGTCGTATGGGCAAATCGGAGGACAATCAATATCACAGAGCTCGCCCTTCTTCAGTTGTTCAAGCTGCTGCCAATACAGCTCGTCACAATCCAGCCATCTGCTGCTTCCGCCCAGCCAGTCAATATGCATCCTCGCGCCTTTGCAGGACACGACGTTTGAGGTAATGACACTGTTCCTATCAGTCTCCAACACGTGCTGGCTTCTCCTCAAACCACGGCGTCGCCGTCTGCACCTGCCAGGAGCATCTTGCATAGCGTTGCAGCGCATGTACAGCCATGCAGGAAGCGTCACATTCCGGCCCATTCGGGCAACATTGAAGATGTATCGGGGTTTACCTTTACGCAGCTCACACCCTCTTCTGACTGACGGCTTCTGCTCCTAGATACCTGTGCTTCCTTACTCTACCTCGCACTTTGCGTCGACTTGGCCGCTTCCCACCTCTCGACAGTTCTATCTCTACCTCATACACGCCAAATACGGTTGGAATGAGCTAGCCGATGCCTATTATCTCTTTTCCTTTGCTAGATGTTGTCTTCATCGGGAACACACCACCTATGTGGCGCTCAGTGTATGGTTTCTCCCCAGGCAACCACCCGCCTTTCTGCCTCCTCGCTGTCAGTCTCGGGGGCCGGCAGCTCAAACCCATCCCTTGTCAAAGCAGATACACTTGCGGAAAGGCCTAGCCCACGAATGACAGACGAAGCCGAGCCCAGGAGCAGACCAATTACAAACTCATCGTCGCTACAAAGTGAGGTGGGCTTCGGCAGCAGAAATAGTGCCGCCAACTGCCCTGCCACGGCAAGACACACTCACCTCTCGAAACAACAAGGCGCAAGTGTCAAGCTTGATAGAACCTCTCAGGGTTCTCTGATGGCTGGAGTGAGACAAGCAGCACGAGACTTCTCCATCTTGCCCGTCAAGTCAATTGGCAAGCTGAACTGATTCTGCATTAGATGCCTCCTCCTATACTTCGTATTGGGCCTCTTGGCGGAAAGCGCCGGCGTCGGATTCTTGTTTGTGTGATTGGTGATCGACAGCGATCGCACAGGTAAAATGACTGTCTGAAAAGGGCATCTCAACAACTTGTCTACCCCGGCGCCGGATCATACGAAGGACATGCACATCTCTGAGGGGCCATCTCCGACAATGCCCCCCGAGCGCTAGCCACTGTCATTTGCCGGCTAGGCCTTCATTCTAATCACCAAACGGCCTACTTTACTTGTTCTCCGCCGTATGCTCGTTTGGTAAAGGGTAAAATCAGGTGGGAGGTGCTATACCCTATGCTGCTTTGGTTTCTCTTTTGCTTCATGCCGCTTTCCAATTTTCCAGAGAGACTGTCTCCTAACCCCTTAACTTGTCATGCTGAGTATTGTGCCCCTGTGACCTATGGAAGATACATTCCGATTGCCCTGAAAACGTCTTGGTGCCGTCAACTCCTTTGCCCTGATACTAATGCGGCTCACACATGTGGTGATGGGCAGGCACTTCATATCATGCCATGTCATGTGCTTCAGGGTATATGTATTTTGTGATTGCGCTTCACACTCCCTGGGGGCTGGTGTTGCACCTCCCGTCCCTCTATCATCACTTTCGGCGCCTACCTGCCAAAACGGACATGGGGAGTATCAATGGCGGAGATGGTCTGTTCACCAGATAAATTGCGAGGGTCCTCTAACCTTGGTTGGTACAGCTGTGGTCCAAGCCAATTGACACAGCAGATGGCCCCAGGGGGCATCTCCATGATTCATGCTGGTCTCCCCCGGGGTTTGGTCGAAGTCTTGAACTCCGTTTCCATGCCCTCTGCTCTGCGGGGCCAAGTCTGTCGAGTCAGTGGTGTCAGAACCATATCTAAAAGAGGCACGACAGGCGACTTGTGACCGGAAAGCAAGCACCCGGCTGCCGCCGCGACAACCGGTTGGGCAGGTCCCTTGTCTCTCTCCAGAGGGGGGGCCAGTAGGAGGGACTCCGTAGAGCCTGATGGTCTATTTCTCCTCGTACCTGTGAAATGTGGGCTGGGAACTTCTGTGCCAAACGGGTCTCGCTCACAGCGGGGATAGGGACTTTCATTTCCTAGAAGAGTGTCGTGCATGGCCTTGGTTCACTGACATTTTCACTTTGAACAGGACTGTTGTCGAGAGCAAAGTCGCCGATGACAATAGAGAGAGAACCAGGAATAGAACGGCCTTACCTAGAATTACCACTACAACTAGTATTATCATGCAGAACTATGTATGGAGCAGGCCCAGATATTCCCGGATAGGTCGGCGACGTTTGAGTGAGCATGGGGGAGGGGGCCTATGGGGAGAAGCGCCTGGGTGAGCCGCAGCCAGGGGTCCCTGACACTCTAGTTCGACGCGTTAACTGCTGCACGGAAGCGTTCAGCCAATTGCCTAACACGTCTGCAGCAGAGGCATTTGGCGTTGGTTGAGAGAGATTGGGAGGGCGGGTGGTGCACGTGGCGGTTATAGATGTGTGGTGTGGGAGCCTTGCTGTGACGCTTTGTTTGGAGTAAGGCTCTGGGTCGCCTGGGGAGCTGAACAGAGGGTTTGAGGGATTGAGAATGAAGGTGTTTTGGTACGTATGGCCCTCATACACACATACATTGGGATTGTATTTCCGGGACGTCTATGGCGAGGGAGAGTTAAGGCAAGCTCCGCCTCGGTGTAAAACGAAACCGAAGGAAAGGAAGCTAACTCAGGTACCAGGTGTCTCTCGTGGGGTAGTAACCACAACACAAAGAAGAGAATAGAAGATCAATGGAAGATAGAAGAGGCGTGGCTTCTCTAAAAGTGTGAAATTTATGCGTCTCGTCGAAAGAAGAGGGAGGGTGGCACTGCTTTCTGCGCGAAGAACGTGGCAGCGGCGTGGGAGAGGGATACGAAGGATTGAGATCCCCGCGGAGGGGAGGAGGGGAGGGAGCAGCAGCTTGCAGATGGTTTGATGTTACTGTGATTCCATTATCAGTGTTACTGAGTGTGTGATTCTTCTTTCGGTGCAGCGGAAATGTTCCGTCCGCGGACGAGCATTGGGGCTGGTATGGATATTCTTTTGTTGTGATGGCTGTGGTGTAGTGGCGATGCTCAAGATGGCATGTGGAAATGATGGTGTACGAATGCCTTGATTTCCTGTCTTGTGGTGAACTGGGGGGAGTGTGCGTGATCATGGGGAGCTTCGTCCCGGCGGGTTGTTGAGCTGAGGGTTTGAGAGAGGTGAGGGCTGGGGGTGTTGGATAGGTATGTCGTGATGTGAGGCCTTGTTGTTTCACTTTGCTTTTCTTTCTGGCTCATTCCTGGTCCGCATCTACATCTACATGTGGCACTAATTGCAAGTCTGTACAGCATGTATTGTCCATGGCATGGCATGGCATGGGGAGAGACGAAAAGAGAGGTGGAGGGGGGTCTGTGGGCGTTGATATGAGGCAGTATCGTACGTTCGTTGGCTGGACTAGGGGGGAGGGTACTCGGAAATCGTGAGTTGTTGAGATGGATGTTTGGGGAGGATGAAGGATGATGCGAGGGATATCCTTGTCTGCCGATGTGTCTGCCGGGCTTGGCCTCATCCTGCAAGAGGGCCTAGGTGCTGAATTTCGGGGTGATCTTGTATCGGCCTGTTGTTTCTTGTCAGTATCTGTGTTCGTGATTCATTTCTTGCTTGTCCTTTCTCAAGATATATGTTACATCAAGATATATGTTACATCAAGCAGCATATAGGTAATATACAACATGATGGGGATTTCAAGCGGGCTAGGTACCTGTCTCTTCAATGTGCTGCTACGAGTGCAAGCGGGATGGTGAATACATGCTCGCACTCGGACTCCGGCCCTGGTTCAATTTGCCACTATCGAAGCTCAAGATGGCAATTGCAAGTATCATACTGCGTTCCGGGCTTTGTCGTCTGCACTAGACGTGCCAAGAGACCGGGAGTAGAACCGTGGAGAAAGAGGAAAGCGACGGGACAGGCATTACGAGGGTATTGCAGTAACGAGACAAGGCATGGAGGGGCATCTTGTCATGGATCATGGGTATCGTGGGTGGCGTCTGGGGTTCATGTTTGGAGGGACGGGGAGTGTATGAACATGTAGTTTGGCTACTGCTGAGTATGGTGATTCTCCATCATGATCATCGTGTGGTGGACGATCAATGGAGGGGAGTGACAAGTATGAGATGTTGTTCTGCGAGTCCACGTTCCCTTCTTCACCTTGTCCTTCCTCTTTGCATCGCCATGCCTTTTTATTCCAAATTGGCCCATGTCTAGCTCTTCGTCTAGCCGCGCCGTTTCCGAGCAATTTCACTTTTCTTTCTAGTATTTCTCCTCGGCGGATCGTCGCTGACCCTGCCCCTGTCACCTTGCCATGCTTCTCACCTGCAGTAGCAGATTAAAGAGACCAGGAAGAGGAAGCACCAACGAGGAAAAAGAAGGACAATTGCAGATGCCAACCGTTTTTGCTCTCGTTGCCAAGAAGCATACATGGCGAAAGAAGGAGGTAACAACAGTCAATTACTCGGGACCAGATCAGCCCCGGGGAGTGTGCGATATTGCCTCCATACCGGGAATCCCACATGGCCAAGGCAGCAGAACGTGCCAGCGAGCCCCAGGTCTGCACATCAATGCTACCCTACTGTAATTCACGATGGGACTGGAATCGAGAGGGGGTGTGGTGTGGGAGATGGACAGCATGGGGTTGAGGATTTGCCGGAACTGACAGGCAAGTGGGTTCTTCTCTTCCCGTCTGTCAAGGGGCCTGCCTGGTAGGTAAGAATAGATAGCCTCCTCTCGAGCAGAGAAACAGGCACTTCGGACTTTCGAGCCAGCCGGCATTGCGAGCCGCGCTGCTGCTGCTGCTGCTGCACAAGGAGCAGGTCTGGGACGATGATTGGACGGCTGAAATGGGTGGTTTGCTGTGCCTGTCAGGGCGCTGGATAGAGTTGGATGGCAACGTCGTCTTGGGGCTGGGGCTTGCGCTGTCTTTGCATCATCTGCCCGGCCCCGGCTGTGCTGAATCATCGTCGGGGCGTGGAGTGGGATAGGCCATGGTGGAGAGAGAAGGACAAGATGCGGGATGGCTGCGGGAGATGGGACGCAAAGTGGGATGGTAGCTGCCGCTGGGAGTTCGGAGACGGCATGACCTTGGCCTGGGGAGGCGGCAACGGACAGACACACAGAGCATGGGAGACGGCATGGCATGCCCATGGTCGGGGTCGTCGAGCAGGGCGATGGACGGCGATTTGAATCCTTCCAGAGGTTAACCAACAAGGCGAACCACCCAACGAAGAGGAAGCGCACCATCCAGGGCGACAGACAGACAGACACACCACGCCGCTTTGTCATGGTCCTGCAGGTTGATGCTATTTTTCCTTCCATGCCTCCCTACCCGTCCCTTCTACGACTGCAACGCCATCACACCCTCTCATTGCCACTCCCACGAGGTTTTCTCTGGCCCCCTCCCCCAAAAAATCCCACGTTCTTGCACGTTTCAGGGCAGCATTAGCGACACTCTGCCCTGGGGGTTCCGTCGTTGGTTCACGGCCGGCTTCTGCAGTCGGTACTACGTGGTTGCAGGTTGGCGTTGCGACTGCGAATGCGGATGCGGATATACGGTTCTGCTGCTACCCTATCTTGCTCTATTTTGCGCGCGCGCGCGTGTTGTCGTATGTGAGATGGTGTTTCACACGCTTCGACTACGGTTGCTTGTACCTTACATACACGCCTTTTGATGGAGGGGTTGCAGCCAGAGAGGAGCAAGATGGAAGACCTCTGATTCCTTTGGCTCTGCGGACGTCAAAGCGCTTGGGAGACGCGTGTTCAGCGGAGAGGGGGTGTGACTGGCATGGGCGTCTCGTGGTTATTCTTCCATTTCCACGATTCCTGCTTCGCTAGAGTTGCTTGTTTGAGAGGCTCATGCAGCAGCGTTTCGGTGCGGTGCTGTCGAGACTGCGGAGAGGGTGGAAAGCCTGCTGGGCGTTGAGGTGCTGGTACTGTTGCCACGAAGGACCTCACGAGTTACACAGGCGTTGAAACCAGGGTCATTCCACGCTCTGCGATCCAACCAGGCCACCTTTTCCGATTCCATCTCGATGCGCACGCCAAAGGACTGAGGGAGGAGGAGAGTATCCGTCAGGACTCGCTGGACAAACGACTCGCCCGTCTCGGACATGCGCCTATTTCTTGGTACTCCGCACAACTCATGGTGTTGACGCACGCTGCGCTCGATGCGGACGGAGCATGTAATCGTCCGGGATGACGGACGGGACGGGACGGGGGGGTGGGAGAGGAGAGTGGGATGAGGGAGGGAGTGAGTGAGGGAGTGAGTGGGATCGATGGATGGATTCGACGGCCATCCCCAGTCGTTGTCCTCCCTCTGCCACGATCCCAAAGAAGAAGCGCGTGAAAAGATGGAGCACCAAAGATGGATGCGCAGTGACCTGCTCAACGAGAGGAAGCCTGCATGAGATGAGACGTCTGGGCAAAACAAGGCAGCAGAGAGGAAGAAAGCGAGCGAGCGAGGGAGTGAATGAGTGCAGACAGGGAACATGAATAGGCGACGCAACTCAGCGAGAGAGGGGCAATGGTGGGACGATCTGCAGCCCGCGATCCTTTGGACCTTGGCGATGTCACGCAGAAGGTGTGATTTCGTTTCGATAGGATTCGCAGCGCCCTTTCCCGTGAAGGGCAATCGTCTAGAAACAATGGAAAGGGAAGGAAAACAAAGAGAAGATACGGGGGGGCGGTTCGGTTGTTGCGAAAAGCTGGATGAGGATGCTGGAAGGATTTTGTTTGGGGCCTTGCGTATACCACCCACCGTTGTCTTCTTGGCTTCCTTCGTCCCTTTTGTCTGTTCAAGCAGGTCTTGGAGCTGAGATTTGGGATGGGTGGTGACAAGGCATTGGTGTTAATGCTCCTTTTCAGCTCTCTTGTATTCTTGGTTGGATCTTGTTTTGTTTTGGGTTACATGGTGGAGGGGATGGAAGGTCAATGGAAGGCCTCAGATGAACGGCTCAAAGCTGTGTAGGGTGGGAGTGAAGGAGCATGCTCTTGTTGAACCAGCGGTCATCTATTACGGCATTGCAAAGTGACAATCTTCTTCCCATTGAGTGTGCGTCTGGGGAGTTTCAGACTTGACCTGCGTTGCGTGATACTCTCTGCTTTCGCATGGCGAGTGCCATCTAATGCCGAAAAGAATGAATCTCCACGTGCCGTATGGGTTAGCCCATATCACTTGCTGCTCATCAACAGGGAAAGTTCACATGTTTGCAGGGATTTGAAGAGATAAAAGCAAGAAATCAGAAAGCATGGTACGTGTCATGAAGCAAGCAAGAGGAAGCACGAAGAGAGAGGGAAACAAAGATGTTAGCGGAAGAGATCCGAGGGAGGGGTGTGTGTGTATGGTCCATCTGCAGCATCAAAACAGGTAGGTACATGTAGAATAGAGAAGAAATAAACGGATGAAGCAGACGAAGAGAGGCAGAGGCGTGTAGTTGAAGATGAAGGAACAGGAAGCAGGGGGATGGTGTTTTCGATGGAGCGTGCAAGAAGGAAAATGCAAAGGGCTGGAGGCGAGGGGCAGATGGAGGGGTCTCCAGTTTGAACGGGTGCATGGATGGGGGTTGAGAACACGTGCGGATGAGGTTGCAGGGCAGGGGGTAGAATGGACACGACAGGGGTGGAGGAGGAGGAGAAGGACAAGAAGAGTGGGAGACGGCCACGTTTTTTTGACGACTCGTGTGCGATGGTCGCCGATTGACTCTGGTTTCGGTCGGGGTTCGATGGAGCAAGGAAATGATGATTTGTTTGATAGGGTTACATGGCTTTTGCGAGCATGTCGTCAAGCAAGGCGTGGGATCGTAAGGAATCGGGGTGGGAGGGAGTTGAGTTGAGTTGACCAGGACTCCTCCGGCCAGGGTATGTAATACGCCGTCGACCTGTGCTAGTACGATAGCAGCAATGTACAGCATCGACGAGGGACCTGGTTCATCTGCATGGATCATGGCCAGATGGAGTCGATGGAGCAGACGGAGCATGGAGACGCCGTTTGCCGCGTTCTCGTATGTACAGGGAACCGGCTATTATACGATTTGCTGTATCTGGCAAGACGAGCAGATATACAAGATACGATTCACACGCCTTGCCATGATCTTTGACCGGGATCCCAGCGGTTACTCACTTGGACGGACAAGGGCCTAGAGCAATGAGACTGGTTGACACTAGTACAGGCACGGAAGCGTAGCTAGTGGACAGACGAGGAGAGGAGGAGGAGGAGGAGGAGAAGAAGAAGAAGCTTGACACGAGGACGGTTCGTTTATCTTTAGCGCCGTAGGACTTGCTCTGATCGACCGCCAGTGAGCTCACCTTTTTTTTCTATCCCTTGCTCTTGCTGAAGCTCTACCTACAGCGACTGACTGGCCTGGTTATTTTTGCCCACGCGGCACGGCCTGCTCGGTGTAATTCGTGCAGTAGGTAGAAGGACTGCGCCTCCCGCCGGCCCCCAAACGCCATGGATACGCGGATAATACGCCAGCGAGGATTTCCCCCAAGTTTTAGTATGGAAAGGCTATTCCGAATTATGAGGGTGATTTGCAGCGATTGCTTTCCATGGAGTGGCTGTTCGGAGGAGCAGCTGTTATGACGTTGTCTGTTGTTTTGTTTTGGTTTGTTATGTGAGCCCTCCGGACTCGTCGGGGTGATGTGGGATGGTTGAGGGTGTGACGTGAAGTGCGCTTGCAGTGGTTATTGATTTGCTGTGGAGGGAAGAGTGCTTGCATACGATTGCATAAAGTGCCCCGAGTGGCTTTTGGGCGTGTCATTGTGCGTATCGGTTGGAATGAAGTCGAGGGGGTGATGTATGCGATATCTCGCAGAGAGGAGGCGTATCTCGCACTTATGCAGAGACACGGTGCGTATCTGCTCGTACTGCCTCAATATATCTCGTTACCTTGCTCTGATGTGCACCTCCTATCGCCTCCAGTGCATATAGATATGGGCAAGCACTGCATGTCTGTGGAAGTAGTAGTATGTCTGTACTAGGGAAATGTAGGGACGGGACGGCAATGTACGCGTGCATACGAGGAGCGACTGCAGATGCACGGCCACCGTTGCGGAAGGACATCGCTGGTGTGCGAGGTAGGGTGAACAGGTAACGTGGTACGAAGAGATCAGAGACTCTGCTGTGTTTCTGTCCGGTCTCTTCTTTCTGCGGCTTGTGTTTACACTCTGATGCTCTGCTCTGCTTTCAAGCCGTGTTGCTTGTGTCCTCTTCATCAGTCCTCCTCCTCCTCCTCCTCCGGATCTCTTGCTGCCCCGTGCTCGGTCCCGGTGATAAGGCATTGGAGCCTGCGATGCTACAGTCTCGTTGGAAACTCCAACGTAGCCACCGTACAGGAAAGTTCCATATGCATGATCCGTTCCATCCATGTGCATGTCTGTACATCAATCCTACTACTTCCATGGACATGGCATCCCGAACGTGACGAACGCCAGGCCATTGCGTCGATGCAGCCAGCACTCGACAAGAGCAAGGGGCCAGAAACGCACGCACAGGAGGCCATCGGCTTGGATAGGCTTGGCAAGCCATCTCCTCTTTCCATCTATCCGTGCTCGCTTTTGCCTCTCATCCGTTCTTCGCACTCCCTCCCTGTCTTTATTTCATTCCTTTTCCGTCTTGGTGAATCTTGGGTGTGTCTGTTTGGCCTCTGCAAACCGTCGATTCACCAGCGACCCTTGTTCTTCCTCTCTTCTTCCACCCTCTCTCTTCCCTTGTGTGCTTCTTCCTGAAATTTGCCCTTTTTACCTTTGCCATTCTCGGACTCTCCCCAACATTCTATTTGCCACCCGGAAAAAGATGCCCTGTCTGTGTCATCCGATGAATCCCTGCGTGGCACGTCCACCCCATCCTTATTGCCCAATTTGCCTTGTCCGACGGGATAGAGAGAGGACACCAGGGGCATGTCGACGGGCAAGGGATCAAGGTAGCATCTCTGATAGGGCAGCAAAGCAGGGAAAGCGAGCGGGCAATTGCATCTCCTCTTGTGAGCTGGACCATGACTGTAATGCATCGTTAGTTCACCGGGGGAACCGGGATGGGAATCAAAGCTGCCCTGCGATGTCCGGCATCTCAGTTGGTCCCCCGGCGGGAGTGACGGGCCGGGAGGGCGATCATTATGCCCGTCGGTGCAAAGAGAGAGACGAGAGAACAGGATGATTGTTAGTTTCCCTTTGTGGGAGATGGATAGTCAGGCAGGCAGGCAGGCAGGATGGCAGGCAGGCATTGCGTGCGCACGGAAGAGACGCGCGCGTGTGAATAATGGGAGTGGCTAAGCAGGACATTGGTGATACTAGGTAGGTAGCCAGATGCCACATCCGGAATAGCATCAACGGATGACTTGAATCCGCATCTATAACCAGCAACACATTCGAGGTCCAGAAATCATGGAGGTGGTTATTGGTGAACGCAGGGGCAGGGTCGAGAATCGAGACAATGACTCCGGGTTTCCGTCCCAGTCTCTGCCGGTTGTGCTTCCCTACCGCTGCCGCGTGGAACCAACGCCCGGTTTGCGAGGCATTTCCGGAAGAAAGCCATCTGCCGAGACGATCCTCTTGAGGAACAGAGAACGGAACGGAGAAGCTCGTTGATCCTACAGGTGCTTGTCAATCACCAGCATCGAGCACGAAATATTGGACACGCACGACGCTATCACGCGGCTTTTAGCCAATCTCCGTGGCAGAACACGTCGCTCGGGCGTCAAAGCAGACCAGTCCAATATGATGAATGGCTGATTAATCCAGAGAGGTGCGCTTTTAACGGGATAGACAGAATACGCAGAATAAGGTACGCACAATGATTCAAAGTACGACGCCCTCTTCATACTGGTACATAGTCGCAATACGCGCCCGGTCGATACTGGTCCCTCTTTATCCTGATGTGTAATGCGACAGGCGTAATGCCCCTCTTCCTGACAAATGAACTGCATCGTTTTCGGTTCCAGCTCATTCGCAAGAATTGCCCTGGATTACGTAGTGATGAGAGCTGAAGTAGTTGGGTGAAGGCTGAAGCAGAGAACATGAAGCTGCTGCGTTGGTTGGAGAACTCAGGTACTACCTGGTGTAGCTATTTAATAATCAAGAGAGGGCCGCTCTTTCTTGAAGTGTTTGCCCCTTTGATACATGACGACATTGAGTCTTTTTCTCTTCTCTTTCTTGTCGCCTTCGCTTTCATCTTCATACCTAATTGATTATTCAACTTTGACTTATCTCCATCTCCCAGTCTTAACGTGCTGCTCAGTATCAAGGCTAGAGCTACAGCTACCGCTAGAGCTACAGCTACACAAGCTGGTTCATCACCTCCGATACCGCAGCATCAGCAGCATCAGCAGCACCAATGGCGCGTCCGACTGGCCTCATTGCCGCAAAGGGCATCGAGCTCTTGACCTGGGGTAAGCATAACCAGCCTCTATTAAGCTTCGTCGTTTATCACCTCTGAACTCGCATGAGAGTGCATTCGCATTACCTCATCCTTCCTTTGACCTCGATTGGTCTGCCACATCTCTCAAGCATCTGCACATACGAGTGTGTCCTCGTACTTTGTGTATGCTTCTGTGCTTGGAACATTGAGTTCGTGTCCAAACACGCTGTGCGCATGCAATGCCGTCCCTTCCTTGCGCATTCACATCTATTTATCAGCATCTTCCTGTATCTACCTTGGATCTACGCTTGCATCGCTACCGTCTCCTTTGTCAAGTTACCCTCAGCAACAAAGGGCCGGTCGTGGAAGACCAAGGCGATCGCAGTACTACAAGGATAGTTGGAGAGGGAGGCCTCGAATGCTCGAATGATTCTTCGCAATGCGAGTAAATGAGCATACGGGACGCACTCGAAGCTGTCTACAGACAAGTCAAAGTCCAATAAATATCCATGCGATTCGTTGGCCTCCCTCCCTCCTCAGCATCTCAGCCTTGGTAGTCCATTGTTGGCATCTTTACTTTCCTTCTTCGCCCTCTCACCTGGCCAGGGATATCGGTCAAGTGGCCAATGGCATCACATGCTCTTTTCACCCACAGCATTGTCTCGCATGGAGAGATGTCGCAAGGTTGCTGCCAGATCAGGCCTCACTTATTGAGTTCGGTCACTATCACCCCTAATCGAAACGATGTCACATCGACAGGCTTGTTCATGGGGGGAATATCTGATAGTACCCCAGACCTGAAGATGCCCATCCTCATTGCTCGTGTATAAGCCCCTTCCATTGAGATCACTGTCACTGACCAGGGATCCTGTCCGAGCGAAACAGGCACCCCCAACGGCTACAAAGCCAGCATCTTGCTCGAGGAGCTCAAGGAGGCGTATGGTCTTGACTACACATTCCAAGGCGTAAACATCTCGCAAAACATTCAAAAGGAGCCATGGTTCACCGCCATCAACCCCAACGGCCGCATCCCTGCCATTGTGGACCACAACAACAACGACCTGGCCGTCTTCGAGGGCAACGCCATCCTCGGATACTTGGCCCGTCGCTATGACACCAAGAACCTCTTCTCCTTCCCAGTCGACTCGGACGACTACACGCGTTCCGAATCGTGGATCGGCTGGCAGCACGGAGGCGTCGGCCCCATGCAGGGTCAGGCGAACCACTTTGTCCGCTTCACCAAGGAGAAGATCCCCTACGCCATCCAGCGCTACGTCGGCGAGACGGAGCGCCTCTACGGCATCCTCGACACCCGGCTGGCCGACCGCGACTACGTCGTCGGGCCGGGGCGCGGCAAGTACAGCATTGCGGACATTGCCCTGGTCGGCTGGGTCAACAGCCTGCCCTTCACCAGTGTGTCTTATGACCAGTTCCCCAACGTCAAGGCCTGGCTGCTCCGGCTCTGGGACCGTCCCGCCGTGCAGAGAGGCTTCTCCGTCCCTTCGGCGACGACCTTTGACCCGAGACGGGGGCTGAGCGCCGAGCAGGCTGCCAAGGTCGCCGAGGACAAGAAGATTGTTGATGCGGCCAAGGAGCAGTATGGATACAAGTACCAGTCCCCATAGAAAGGGGTTGCAGACGTAGAAGATTGAATACAAAGAAGCATATAAAATCTTTGATTGAAGCCAGATATCGTTGACGTTTTCCACACTGGGACCCATCGCAACCCCTCTACTTAGCGGGCGTGAATCAAGAGGCGAACCGATGGGCTCGTGATAAAAGTTCCGGTATACTGACTGTCGGTTTGGCGTAATGCCGCATGTATGGGTTTTCGATTTCTCCCTATGAGGCTTGCAGGTAGACGATTACCGACCATTTACTACATGGCGGCGGGCATTTGAAGGCTCGTTGAGCAGATGTAGATATAACCAGGACTGGCGGAGGAGCGAGCGAGTGTCGTCGTCCTCCTCTTCTCTCTCGACGCTACTAGTCATACTCACCAGACATGCAACGTACATCCAAGCGTCCACCAGCTCATCGTGCTATCTGGCACAAGCTCATCCAGCGAACCACATGCACTCGTCTCGATTCACACAACTTCCGCAAACCTTGAATCACCACACCGTTCGACTGTAGGAGAAAGCCTCACACGAACATGCCCTACCAGACAAAAAGGAAAAAAAAATACAGTTACATTTCACCCTTGCCCATATGTACACGCATACATACATACATACATACTTACATACAATCAACTCTTCTCATACTTCGTACACAACCACTACCATCCTCAACCCCCTGTATCTCTCTCACCCATACTCCATGCCGCCAACACCTCGCGCTTCTCTCTTTTTAGCCGTGCCAGATGCTGAAGACAAAACAAATCAAAGAAAAACTTCAAGACTGTCCCAGCCCCTCTTCTCATCCCTCCGTACCCCCCTTCGGCTTAACCCAACGCCTTGACCTGTGACCTTGACGCCCTTTTCAACGACAAATCTTCCCCCGTCCGTCCCGAGAGAGCCATGGCGTGCATTTCCAGATCCGGGCCAGCAGTGAACAGGTGACCATACCGGCAGGTATGGCGTTTCGTCTTGCTGATGGTTCGAGATCCTTCCTGACAGACCACATCCCACTCGTGGTTCGAGGGAAGTTTCGCCTTGAATATGCAACCCGTTCCCGCTGATATACCCTTTCTTTTTTCCTTTTCCTCCGTAGGAACAAGTGTAAAGAGAAGCAATACAGGCGACGAATAAAAAACATTATAGCAGGGAAGTAGAGGGAAAATGAAATGAAAGAGAAAAAAAAGTGAGAAAATCCCCATTGTAAAAACAAGGCACTGATACCAATGCATACATGATCCGCCTCGCCCTGACTGAAATAGTGGTTCGCTCAAGGTCTAGATCTTGTCAAGGCCTCGTAAGAGCACGACCCCCGCCTCCTTCGCGGCATGCCGAGGCAAAGGACGATGCCAAGCGCCTCGGATCAAGATGGAAAGAAATATGCTGCGGGTATCAATAAGGCACAATACTTTTTGTCCGTCAACTGCTTCTTTTTGCCGTCCATAATTTCGTGAAAAAAACCGTTGTCTAAATTTCCGTGATCCTCCCCAAATCAGGGGAGAGCTCTTCGTATCCCTGATTCAGCACGTCTCGTTTCTGTTCTCCCTTCTTCGTTTACTCCTGTCCTTTATAGAGCAGAGACACCGGCAGAGTTGGGGTCCACAACGTTGTCGGAAAGATTGATCAGAAGCTGAGCGAGGCATCTCTTAGTGGCCGCATCGTCACGGAGAACAGACGAGAACGTGGCGTCTCTCAAGGGTTCTGGAAGGCATTGACGGAGAGCTTCTCGCGCTCTGGCGTTGTCACTCAGTCTGCATCGTTCTTCTGTCAGCATGAAGTACCCCGAGGAAAATCCCGAATATTCTCAAGGTTTCAATAGGCGAGTCTTACCGAAGGAAGCATCTCACTACATGCTTCAGCAGGCGAGCAGTCTGAGACTCGACAAGCTGGGCAACCATATTGCTCAAGACGGTGCCGACTGCGTAGAACCGCTCGTATGTGGCGCAAATATAGTTGAGGCCATTGTCATCCAACAGTATCTTCTGAACAATGAAGATGGCAACGGTCTTGCTGAGCTCCGATCCAGTCTCCATTATGCGAAGGCACAGCGGGATAATCTCGGTTGTGAGAAGGAAGTTGATCACCTCGGATGAGTCGTTCTTAACTAGGGCCCCGATGACGCCTAGGCTTGTCAGGCGGAGATACTCAAACGGTCGGGACTTGGATGTCGTGTTGAGGAAGGGATAGAGGAAGAGAGGAATGTGCGCTGTCGGTCGGTGCGTTAGCTATGCTGCAACTCTGCCATCCACCGGAAGCATCTTCTAGCAACGGGTGGCTTACCGTTCAGAAACAAAGTGCGCGTATCGTTGTGCGATGCCACGCACTGAAGGAGAGCCAGTGCATTGCACACCCGGTTCGACGCGGCCGCTGTGAGTTGCGAAGGGTTCAGGAGCGTGTATACAGAGATGATTTCCTGCAAGAGGGATGTCATGACGCCTAGAATTGACAGAATCCTGATCAGTATCGCTTCTCTGAGTACCAGAGAAATGCGCGAGGGAGGGAACAAGAAGAGGGATAAAACGTGGACGAGAACAGTAGTCCATACCGAAAGAGTGCCACAATATTAAGGCCAGTTCGGGCACCTGCTCTCTCTTCTTGCTAAGCTCCAAAAGAGCCGCCTCTCTGGTGTTCTCGCTCAGAAGGTCCGCAATATACGCCATCGTCCGCCGGTTGTCCTCCGAGATGTTGTCATGTCCACCGTCCTGGCCGTGGGTAGCCGCAATGCTATTATTGACATTCGCGTGGCCGCCGGGCATGCGTCCATAGTGAGGCGGCGGCTGCTGCTGCTGCTGAGCCTGTTGCTGCTGGGCCGCCTGCTGCTGCTGGTGCTGTTGCTGCTGGGCCTGCTGCTGGGCCTGTTGAGCCTGCTGCTGCTGCTGAGCCGCAGCCGCGGCCGCAGCGGCCTGATGTGCGTGTTGCTGGTGATGGCCCGCCTGCTGGTGCATCCATGCCGAATCCGCCTGGGGATTGAACTGGTGGTGGCCGTAGACGTGCGCGGATGGCATCATCCTGGCGGTTTGGGGGGGTCCCTAGCGGCCCGACAGTTGCTGGAGGAGGGTCGCAGGCTGCGAGATGGAGCGGGGAAGCAGTCGCCTTGACAGCAGCGCGGGATGGTCGTCTTTGTTGCCAGAGGGTTCTCCGCCGAGGAAATCCGTCGTCACCGTCTCGAGGCGAGTCAAGGGAGGGATCGTTGTCGAGCAGTTGGCGGCTAAAGGCCGGACTTGCGAGGCTGAAGGACCAGGCTACGGCGGGCAAAGGCGAGGGGAGCGGTTCTTCGTGGGCGCTCTGTTCGCGAATCTCGTCGGCGGTCGCTGGAGGAGCAGAGATGGCAGCGAGAAAGAGCGTCCGTCCGGGCAAAAGAGAGGCAGAAATCAAGGTTCGCTGTGGCTTTTGAAGGAAGCTGTGCTGGCTGATGCTAGTAGTAAATGGCTTAAGGTCAGGACGAACCCCCCACCGCGCCCAGGACGTGCGGGAGCCCACTCGGATCGGGATTAACCAACTTCCGACAGCTGCGTACCTCATCGCTGAGGCTCTTGCAGGGCTGAATAAGACGGCTTTCGAGATACGCCAGGCTCGAAGACTGATGGAGAGGGGAGAAGAGATCATCAAATTAAACAAGGACATCACAATTATCGAGCCTCAGTAGGCAGCAAACACTTTCTATCCCTAAGACGAGTGAATATGGGCCTGCTTTAGCTATTCTAGCTCGTGCAGATATCTCTAAGCAGTTGCCACCCGTCTCCTGGTACTAACAAAAACGTTCCTGATATAATTCTCATAGCGATCATCTCTCGGAGCAGGCTCAATAACTCAAGGCAAACTACAGCAAGGCTCAACAAGGCAAAAAGAACTGAAGCGCATACTGATGACTTCAAGAGAAAGAAATGAAACAGCAGGTAAGGATAGAACTGAATTGGGAAACGCCCACGCCATGCTTGATGATGCTTCAAAATGCCAACTCCCGGTAGATGTAATGGATGCTCAGAGAACGCTTCAAGCCTCATCAAAGAGAACCGACACGATTTCATCAAGTATTGTGAATACCAGATGAGAACTGCGAGTATAAGTCAGCAAGACATTGACCTTGACACGAGACGAAAGCGAACAAGGGGATCCCCTTACTTGAGCCTGGAGTTATTAAACGTTGCAAAGAGGCGTCGGCTTGCCGCCTGAGCATTGACCCGTCCTACAACGTTTCCCGCCAAGTCCGGCACCAGCGTTGCCAGCATCAGACTGGCTTCTGTCCGCGTCTTCTTCTTCTCTGCGGCGGTGCGTGGTTTCCGATCCCGAGCCAGCTCGTCGTCCGGCCACAGTGCGCTTCGTAGCATGCCCATATATCGAAGCAGCGACTCTTCCTGCACCGCCATCTTGACGTTTTCTCGCACTCTTCTTTCAATTGTTCCGCCGAGAAGCTGCTGCAGCACCATCACAACAGCCCTCCCCCGCAGCCAGTTGTTCCCCTTGTTGAGCTCAAAGACCTCGAGGAAGATGTCGCAGATGGGCTTGATGAACGGCTCCATCTCCTTGTTCTCAAAGGCGTCCAGCTCCGCCTCAGCCTCCGCAGCAGGAAAAGTTTCTTCGCCGGCATTGAGCGGCATGGTGTTGAGCTGGTTGGTTGCCGCCGCAATAAGGTTCTGCCCCGCAACCGAGATCTGATCGAGCACCGGGATGTTGCCGAGAATGTCTTCCATACCGTCAGCCACCGAGTCGTACAAGCGAGTCATCATGTCCTTCTTGTTGTCTCGGTCCATGGGGTCCTCGCCTGGCGCAATGGCACTCTGCGACAGGAATGCTCGCAGCTCACGGCTACGGCACACCTCGGGCAGAAGTAGGAGTTCCCGCAAGTACTTCTCCAGCGCCGCACGCCTTTTGCGGAGAAAATCGCTCTGGAACTTCATCACCACACGGCGGCGGGGGAAGTCGAGATTTCGTACCGAGGGATATCTCGAGCGGAGCTTCTGGTGCAGTTCGTGGAACTCGCTATATCTTCTCATCACGACCCAGGACGACGCCGGCATCTGTTCCCCCGCGTTCCTCTGGACTTCAATGACATACAGGGCAAACTCTCGACCGTCGTCCTCTCGCCCCACCTGGATCGATTTGATCCTGATTTCTGACCTTCCATAGAGACTGTTATCGCTCTCCTGTATCACGTATTGTTGTCGCTGCAACTCTTTCCGTCGAATCTCCCTTTGCAAACTCATCTTTGACTTTTTCAGGATCCGCAACTCTGCTGCGTTGTTTGTGAGCTCTGCCTTCTTTGTCAGAGATTCTATGACCGCCTCTTGCGCCACCAGGCGATCAATGTCGTTCGTCAGTGCCGTAATGGCTTCTGCCAATCCAAGATCTCCTGGCGCGGCTTCGTGGATTTCGTCCTCCTCGTCGGATTGACCATCTTCGTCGGCATCGTCACCTCCATCTGGGAGATACTTATCCTCGTCTCCAAAGAGGTCGTCATCCACGAATACGCCGATTCGAGAGGCGGCGCTTACCAGCCCCAATGACGATAGAGTAGGCTTGCCAGCTTCTTTTGTCGTAGGCTGAGATCTACCCGCATCAAACGAACCTCGGTTAGAGTCATTATCGTTACCAAAAAGGCTCGATGTGTTGTCTTCGGTATCAAACAGTGAGGCTCGGAGGTCCTCGGCGGTTTGCGGCCTGTCGTGCTCCAGAATGTCCGTCAATGCTTGCTCTACGGCTTGCACGACCTGCTTGTCAGGGGTCTGCTGCCTCGATAGGCCCTGGTCCAAGCTCTGCACTGAATCCATCATTCCGTAATTGTCCAGATCATCGTCGTCAAATAGGGGGTTCGCAGGTCGTTTGTCGTCAAGCGACCTCCGTGAGGTGGTAAGCGAGTCCGAGCCACTGCCGTTCGTTTGCACGGATCTAAGATCAGAGATGGAGCCAGAAAGGCGTCTAGACGGGCCGGCAGGCAGCGGAGCAAACCGTGTCGAAGGTTTGGGCTTGGACTGATATGATTGACTTCTGCCTGATGTTGAAGGATTTTGATGAGAAGGGGGAGGTGGTGACAGGGTAGCACGCGACATCTCCTGCGATGCCAGGCACTTGTAGTATAAGTCCGATTTCTTGAACCCCTCAAAGTATCGAGAGCGCATCGTTTCCAAAACTGCACTCTGGGCTCTCAGAATAGCTCTCCTGGCCTTGTAGTATTCCGCGGGAGTGGCAGATACGCCAGCTTGAAGAAATTCTTTGACAGCCTTCCTGGCTGACTCGGGTACGTTGAGTTCCGGCTTCGAGAGGTATGCCTGGTGAATTTGAAGCAAGTCTAGGCGGTCCGAGTCTGTCCACATGGGCAATGTGGAGGGGAGCTCGTCGTCTTGGCCGTCATCTTCCAGTGGGTTGCGGAAGCCATCAACAACGAGCCAAAACTGAACCAGGGGCATCAAACGCTGGCGGTCCATGTATTCCATAAAGTATGATAAACCTGCCGGATCCCGTAACAACTCTACGAGAGAGGCATTTTCGAGCTTCGAGGTAGAGTTGGGCGCCGCAGAAGGCGCTGGCGGAGGCGCATGACGGTTGCTCCCCGCCGCCAAGTGATGTACTCTTTCATCTAGAAGTCGCTTCCCCATTTCCAGCCGACGTAGATAGACCGGATCCTGGTTTTCCTGTAAGGAATCGCGTTTCAGTTGACTGGCCACTTCGCTGCGGAATCGCCGTGCGTCAGAGAGGTTTGCAACTCTGCGGATGGCGCGAATGAACTTTTCAAACTTGCGCTCGTTATCTCCAGGAGCCAGCCGCGGTGCTATGGCCAGCTTGTTGGATTTCGGGGTGGGAGAGGCGTGCTGGTCCAGTGCAGCCCTGAGCTTGCGAACGGTAGATCTATCTTGAAGCATTGAGCGGCCCATGTTCTCTATCAACTGATTCCATGTGTCAGGGTCGCCTAGCAACTGGACGACGGGGAACAAGACTGCACATCCAACAATTTCCCGTACGACGATGGAGACGGCCCGGCTGGACAGCAGCCTCTTTGGGAGAAGTCGGGGTAGGAGCCGGCCTACCAACGACCGTAGATAATCTTGCTGCACCATCTTGGTGTCCGGAAAGGACAGTGAAGCCGCGGGATGTAGCTTGCCATCTCTGAACTTGGAGGCGATGGCAAGATCGAGCTCTTCGGACTCGGTGACTGAACGATTCAGCTTCTTCCCCCGCACTGATTTCTCGGCCTCGTAGAAGTCGTGGAAATGGGCCGTCAGGATGGGCACAAAGCGGCTCGTGACGACATCAGCAAGATCCTTATTGCGCAGCGAATCCGCCAGGTTGAGGAGTGCCTGCCGAATGGCCTTGTCCACCTCGTGTTCGAAGACCGGGTTTCGGCTGATGTGAGAGTACCACGAGCGGACAAAGTCGCGGAGAATCAGCTCCAGCAGCTCGTCGAGAGCTCGAGACGCCTGGGGGAAGCTCGGATCGAGGGGTTCCCGGTAGTACGCCTGTCGTTGGCGCAGTGCTTCTGCTTCGGCATGCCATCTCTGCGAGCTCAGGAACGAAACCCTGGTTGGCCGTGGCTGTCGATCGCTGTGAGGGTGCTGCGTGGTCAAGACGAGAGCCGCGATAAGCGAGAGCAAGCTGGTGACGATGCCGGCGACAAAGGCATATCCCACCCAGCGCAGCGTCGAGAAGCAGCTGACGGCGTAGCCCCAGGCGATGAAGTAGGCCACTCCAGCAAGCACTGCATCTCTTCGCTTCAGGGCCATAGTCGCCTGCTGAGCATCATTGTTGAAAGACGCGGTGAGCGAGGAAGCGGCGGCGGCATGTATCTATGGGGCTGGAGCTTTGCGACTGTGATGCTCAGCGGGTGCGATTGCAACCCCCCAGTTGCCTACCTTATCGATTAGCGGCCGGCCCACCATTACGTAGCGCAGTAGTAGCGACCTGCAAGCACTGCTCCATCCGTTCGGGCTCGCATCGCAGCACGACCTGTATTACCTAAGGCAACATTGAATGATACCTGCAGAGTACGAACAGGGAGAAGACCCTACACGACATAACGCATGATGACACTTCACATGAAGCAAATTACACCTGACTCGTATTTTCCATCTGATTTGTTCCTGTATCAATTCCATGTGTGATTCACCTCTGCGGAAATGCACCAAGCAAGTACAAAATTTGAAGAGCAATTGCGTGCTATTGTACCTCTTTTACTGACACCTCGGGTCTCCCTGTGTCATCGTCTGGATACATGGTTGAACTCAACAGGGTACCTATACAACTAGAAATCATCTGTTCTGCCTCAAACATGTCCATTTACCACGGAGGATCTTCCATGCGGCGGAATAGGGCTACAAATTTGTGTCCCTTGTTCCTCTCCACCTTCTTGCCTTCCTCCGTCTCGCTCAGCATAATCTTGACGCACTCGTCGCTCTCCTCCTCCTCCTTGCTAACACGCTCAAAGGAAGGGTGGGCATCGAGATGCTCCACCATCCACTCGTGCAGCGCCTCGACATCGGTAATTGTGTAGATTATGCCGCCAGGGCGTAGAGCGTAAGCGTATTCGGAGTTGAGAGTTGTTGAGACGATCCGTGCCTTGTGCTTTTTCGTCTTGAAGTGCGGATCCGGGAAGCATATGAATATCTTGCTCAGCTGACTCTTCTTGAAGAAGTTGGGCAGGAACTTCATTGTGTTTGCGCGTATGCAAGCTGCATTCTGATATAGCTTGTCGGAGCTCTGTGCGCGTAACGCCCATATCCTCTCCTGCACAAACTGTGTGACTGTAGTGCGGATCTCGAGACCTACGAGACGTGAGTTAACAAGCCGTTTTGATCCAATGAATGCAAAATGGATGGTGGCGCACCGAGAATGAGTTTGTCTGGCAGAACCGGAGCAAGGCCGACAAGAAGACCTCCAAAGCCACACCCAATGTCAACCACCTCAACATCCTGCTTCATTCGTGGAGGCTTAGACTCCTCCCTTGGCGCTTCTTCATCGACGAAAGCCGGGTAATATGATGACCAATCCATATGCTCGGGCGAGATCGGGCTGCCGGCAAGTCAGTAGACGCAAATGAAATCCTCGTTGAGGCGCACTCACTATTCTAATAGATGGTCTGAGAAAGGATTTGCATGAGCTCGTTGGCGATAGAGCTTTTTCCGGGGCAGCAGGACGACGCCATCTTGGCCCCTTCTCTCTCGGAACTGATCCCGCCGTTCTTTCTTATTGCGTTGATTTCCCATTGTTGTTATTCAGCCTCTTTGTCAGTACTTTTGAGTAGGCTTTGAAGGACAGGCGACGATGAGAAGTCGATATCTGACTTGGCGACTGAGGAAAGTTTGGTATGACGAAACAGGAAAGCGGTCAGTTGCGCAGTGTAGCATGCGCTTGATGGCACAAACCTCGATTAGGCTTAGCGGCGATGCTACCCATCCAAACAGCTTCAGCTCTTTCATGTACCAGAGACTGCATGATGGCACCAGTATCTTCTGTCTAGAACGGAGGCGCTTTCGTATCAACCAACTCAAGACAAGCAAACAACCGCCGTTTCATCACGAATGTCAGCTCACTGGCAATCTGAGGTAATCGTGCTCTAGCGTGGCGGGATCGAGTGGTGAGACCGGAGCTCCTGGAAAGCTGTCCGGGACGAGGCCTCAAGTACCGAGTACGAAGCGTCGCAAATCGCTGGAGTGCTCAATTCCAACCCCTGGACATCGCGACAGCACCTTTGCGCGAACCAGCCTAAAATTTACCAGCCGGCAGCACTTGAGACAGCTCCTGAGCTTATGCTTTCTTTCTTTGTCTTTGCTGTCCCCGCGAGCAAAGCAAGGATTTCCTTTCCTTTCACCACCACAACTGATCCCTCGATAGCTCTGCACCATGTCTGTTCTACTCTGGGATGCCTCTGGCTTTTTCGCATTCCTGTCATTTCCCGGTTCTGCTTTTCTTGTCAACACGATATCGTGGATTAGCGTGAGTGCTGCACTGGCTGGACGTTCGTCTCTGCTTCACGTTTCGCTCTGACCCTCTGGAATAGCTGGCCTTGGGCCTCTTCTTCAGTGTACCTTTCGTGCTTTGCGTCATTTTCGACATCGTCTTATGGATCTGGAGAACGTACTGCATCTCGACGCAAGAGGCGCAGATCCCCGCCATAGCCGATACAAGGACCACAAGCATCGACACGAAGACGGCAACTCCTCGTTCCGAACATCACGATCTGCGAGCGAGGCGGCGATAAGCGATCGAAGCTTCTGCGACTGAGCGTGTCTTTTATTTTCTTCATTGGGCATATTCTCGACAGAGCACAAAGATATCTCGAATATTCTCTAAGCGATTTGCGAAAGCACCTTGATAAGGTCTCCCGTCACACCCATAGCCGTCACCTCTCCGCCGGCACCCGCGCCCTGGATGATCAGAGGATTGCTGCCATACCGCTCAGTATAGAAGCTGATGATATTGTCGCTGCCCTTGAGGGAGGCAATGGGGTGCGAGCGATCGAACTGCTCCAGTCCAACATTGACCCGCCGAGTAGCCACGTCAATGCTGCCGACGAAGCGAACAACCTTTCCAACCTTTTCCGCAGCAGCTTTGGTGTCTTCCATCTGCTGGTCGAAAGCGGGCAGCTTCTCAAGGAATTCATCTCCACTGGAACAAGCCTCAAGCTCCTTGGGAATAAGGCTCTGGACAGGGAAGGATGCTGGCGACTCGACGCGCAGGCCTACCAGCCGAGCCAGAATAGTCAGCTTACGGGCAACGTCGAGGCCGTTGAGGTCGTCTCTCGGATCCGGCTCGGTATAGCCGAGGGCCTTTGCCTTCTTGACCTCCGCCGACCACTTGCCACCCAGGCCCTCAGTCGGCGCAAAAGAATTGAAGAGAAACGACATGGTTCCACTGAAGACACCCTCAATCTTGGTAACCGTGTCTCCAGTCTCGACCAGATCCTTCAATGTGGAGATGACAGGCAAGCCAGCGCCAACCGAGGACTCGTGGTAAACCTTGGCGCCGGAGGTTGCTGCAGCCGTGAAGATGTCTTGCCAGAGCTTGTACGAGCCGGAAAAGGCTTTCTTGTTGGGCGTCACGATGCTGAGGCCTCGGCTCAAGGCCAGAGGATAGGCATCGGCAACATCCTGGGAACTCGTGTTGTCGATCAAGACCACCTTGGCCGGGGCGGCGGCCAGATAATCAATCAACTGCGGCAGAGGAGGAGGGGCCTGTGTAGAGGCAGCGAGGCTTCCGGTGACGCCTTCGAGGCTCACGGGGGCATAGTCGACGTTGTACAGAGCCTTGCGACTTGTCGAGACGTAGCAGAGGCTCAGCTTGGGAGACGGCCTTCGAGCAGCGAGGACCTGCAACTGGTTGAGAAAGCATGTGCCGACACCACCGGCGCCTAATGTATCAATCGCTGGTTAGTTGAGTCAATTGATCGGTCGAGCGTCTCGTGGGAGCATGTACCAATGACGGCGATGTAAACCTGATTGACGGCAGCCATTTTGTCTTTGATGACGGACGAATGCTGCGAAAACAGCTCGAGGTGGAAGATGATGGGGGTTCAGGTCCGATAGCGGGGTGGTGTGCTTGATGGTGGGGTCCGCAGAGCTTATGCTGAGGCTAGCACAGTTGAGGCCAGTGGACCAACATGATGGGCGTCGCAGCGCTTCACTTGTTCGCAGACGAGTCTGTTCCGTGTGGTTGTACGAAGTGGTTGCAGCCATCGCGGCAATGGTGTGTGATGTAGTGGCCCATGGAACCTGGTACTGGTGACGCCTTGGTCAGCAATCAGGTGAGAATCGGGTGTGCGAATCAAGGCACTCAAGCCCATATTCTCTCGATATGCCTCCTACAGGCGCTTTGAGCATTTCAAGTCTTAACAACGACGATGAAGAAACACAGATAGGCAGCAATATTCCCCTCTTCCCGAATATCAAACAAAACATGCTGCCAGGAGGCCAAGGAAAGCAAAAAGATTGGAGAATAAGGGATTTGAACCCCTGACCTTTTACAGACTTGCATTCAGACTGAACAAATGCAAAGCAAACGTGATACCCCTACACCAATTCCCCCGAATCCTGAAGTTGCGCCAGAACTCATCTGGTTTATAGGGCTTGGGGTGAGCTTGAAGCTACATGGCGGAAAGAATAGTTTCGTGCTCTGGGCGCGATTACCAAAGTCCAGGTATTAGATTTCTGGAACTGAATAACTGTATATGCAGATCATGACATTGATTTTGAAATTGAGTGGCAATGAGGAGGCGTTGTGCCTGACTATGGGCTGGGTTATCCATTCGCGCCAGAATCGATAATGACCGTCTTTCACAGGCGATTGCTTAGTCATCAACGAGACAGTGACGTCCAGCTTGTCAGTGGCACGGAGGCAATATCAGACTTTGGACTGCTTCAACGCAACACCGTACCAGGTTCTCAGACAGCTCGAAGCATCATCCTTGATCCCTACGCGATACGCCCTGCTACGTGATCTTCATATCTAAAGAGATATCACTGCTCTAAGAGAACCGAGCCTGGAAAGTGCACGCCAGGGAGCCACGCGCAGACACGAACACGCGGGCAGAGATTCCAAAATGCCACAAGACGCAAATCTCTACGGCCAGAGGCCACAGAAGCGACACAAACGAGAGGCAATCTCCTCTTCACTAGATTTTACAGCCCAGCTCACATCACTCTTATCAAGTTCTGCCGCACCAGGATCAACGTCAACGAATTCTGGACGCCCAAGACCCTCGAAACAATCCAAGGACGACATATTCCGCGGCACGAGCAAGTCCAAAAAGACAACTACCAGCAGCAATGAGAAGGATGCCAAGTCAGAAAAGCTGGTGCTCAAAGAAGTGGCTGGGACGGAAGACGAGACGCGGGAGCTCGAGCGCGCAAGGCGCAAAATGGAGAGCAAGGCACGGCTCTACGCCGCGATGAAGCGCGGAGACTACGTGCCCAAGGAGAACGAGGCGGCGCCGTTGGTGGACTTTGACCGCAAGTGGGCTGAGACGACGGAGGGCAAAGACGACTACGAGACGTCCAGCTCGGACGACGACGACGCGCACGGCAGCGGCGACGAGGAGATCGTGGAATTCGAAGACGAGTTTGGGCGTACGCGGCGAACCACACGGGCAGAAAAGGAAAGAATGGAGCGTCGCATGCGGCGAGGGCTGCTGGGCGCCGAGGAGCTGGAGCGCATGTCCGCCCGGCCGAGCGCTCCCAGCAAGCTCATCTACGGCGACGCGATCCAAGCAATGGCGTTTGCGCCGGATGACCCGGACAAGATGGAGGAGCTGGCGCGCAAACGGGACAGGAGCGCGACGCCGCCCGAGATGAAGCACTACGACGCCGACCACGAGATCCGGACCAAGGGCGTCGGCTTCTACAAGTTCAGTAAGGACGAGGAGACGCGGGCGCAGGAGATGAAGTCGCTGGAAGAGGAGAGGCTCAAGACCGAGGAGCTGCGCAAGCAGCGCGAGGAGCAGCGGGCTGCACGGCGGCGTGAAATCGAGCAGCGCCGTAAGGACATGGGAGAGAGGCGGGCGAAGCGCCAGGCCGACGACTTTCTGGAAGGACTATGAGACGACAAGGTCCTGCGCAACCTACCCATAACAGGTGGCAGTCGGCGATAGTGACGCCTCAGAGTGCGGAATACCAGGACTTCGTACAATCTGCCAGCGCTTGGTCGCATTCGATTCCGGGACTCATTGCTGACGCTGGGCGGCTCTGCATTGTGACTTGGGTTTCAACCAGCGCTGCTGCCACTTGAGCCGCTTGTTGCCCAGCGAGACAGAACCAGGCACGTCCAACCTCCAAGCCAATACGGTAGCGTTGGAGTGTAGCGTTGAAAGCAGCGCGCCTTGGCTTCAGCCACACGGGGTCGATGTCCTCCACCGCGGGCTCGTAATGGCGGCGGAAGAGGCCTTTTCTGGCCAATATTCCCTAGAATTCTCTCCTCTGGCAAACCACCCCTCGTCCAGTCCAGCTTTGCTGATTGGTTGCGGCTGAGTTGGATGGCAGACGGGTTGCAGTGAGCCAATGGGAGGACTTCATAGTGCCCGCGACGAAGTGACAAGAGGACGAAAACGAAGGACATCGTGTCCTGTTCCCAGAAACGAGACGGGAAAGGAAGATACACGTTGCATGTGCGAAGCACGTTGACTATCCAGTCGAAGAGAGGAGGAAGCGCCACCAGGATCTAAAGAAGGGCGAGGCGTGTGGTCGTATTGTCGTCGCATAACAGCCAGGAACAAGAGGCATTCCAGCCAGCCGCACAGTTGGCGGACGGGACAATCCGTACGGAGTAATTTCAGATGAGGCCTTTTGCGGGCGGTTCCTCCATGTGACGACTTGGTTCCCCTACAATTCGAGCCTGCAAAGCCTGGTTGGGTCGTGAGCGTCGTCGTCACTTGCTTGCGTGCGCTCTCTGTTAGACCATTCACCAGCGCGTGCGAGGCCGCGGAAGCAGAGCATGTGCTTCACGGGCGCCGAAGGGCTGCATTGGCACGACAAGAGGATCTTGCATCGTCCGGGGGTTGCACCGCGAAGCTGGTCTTGGGTGATGCGCTGCGTCTTCCCCAAACGGGCAGGCGAACGTAGTTTTTCGCACTCTTGCTTACTGAGGCTCGGGACGACTTCACAGCCGGGCAGGTTCACTGCTATACTGTGCTCGTTCGTCGCTCTCAGTTAGTGACCTAGGACCACAGTTCTAGGACCAAAGTTCCAGCTGCGACGAGTAAGATGAGACCTGTGTCTGCGCCTCACCGTTGGGCATTCAGACGGGCTGTCTCCCATGTCGCCGTGTAATTGCAAGCCACAGTCGGTAATACGACGCGTGTAACGTGTGGTGAAGCTGAAACGGATGTGGTTGACGTGTTATCATGCCGAGATGCAGTCTCAACCAAGCATTGCCGCGCAGGAGAAACATTTCCAGCGCGGAGTTATGACGAGTGATACCGTGCAGCAAGGCTTGGTCCGGATGGGGTCACTTTGGAGGAGGAGGATTTGCACCTTGCTTGGCCTGGGAGCTAGTCGAGGCTAGCAAGAGGCGGGACAAGCAGAAGATGGATTGCTAATCCACCCAAAACACCAAAGACCTCATACCAGTATGGAGTCTTCGATTCGATAGCCGGCCAACGCTGCTTTCTCCCTTTTCCCCTTCTGTTCATTTTTCGCGCAATGCTCCGCAAAGTGCTCACGTCTGAGGCTGGTAATACCTCCCATGACTTATCCGGATTCTTTGTGATTGTACATAAATGCGCAACTTGCAATACTCGCCCTTTCTACTCAGCCGACTGCCGGCACAGCGGCATCGTGATGCCAAAGGATGAGGTGTTGCGACCGCACCGTACCGGCAACACTGTGACGCCTCTCGCCGTAATCAATTTGGATCGGCTGGGGAAAGCCGCCAAAGGCTTGGTGGCACCGACTGGGGCTGGCGCTCTCCCGGCCAGGCCTGAAGCGGCATGGCGCTGAAAAGTGTGACTCACCGGCGGGGCCGCAACGGCTGGCAAGGGCGCGCTTCTGGCTTGCCAATTGCTGCAGCGCCTGCGACGGTCGAGTACACGGGTGCTAGTGGTCCGCCCAGCGGGTGCCTAACAGCCTGAACGTGCTGCCTGGCGCCGTGCCTGTTAGGGCTGCGCAGGCACCCAGAGCCCTGGCCTTGTACCGCCGCCGCGCTGGCCTGGTACGTACCCGCTCGTGCGCGACCACCAAAAGTTGCTGCCTGAGAAATACATAACAAGCCACGGCCACGCCTCTTTTTTGTCCCCTTCTTTTTTTTTTTCTTCTCCTCCACCCCCAAACGTCCTTATCATACAATACATACAGCATTCGAAGCCTCAGGCTGCCTTCAAGATGATCTAAACAAACCTCTTCCAGAGCGTTTCTTCCCCCTCCGTCAAAATTCAGTCCCAGGACATTAACAACTTTCTCCCCACTCAATCTTCTCGTTCAGCTCACCATTCGGTCGACCTGAACTTCAGCCCTGCTTTGAATAGCATCAGCACGAGTTCTCTCCACGCCAACATTTCTTCACAAGACTTTTCAGTCTTCACCACGGATCCCCAGTCAACATGGCTTCCCAACTCAGCTTCCGCCCTGCCGGCACCATCCGAGCATCTGCCCCTGAACCCCGTCGAAAGCCCTCAGCAGGACTTTGTTCTGTTCGACAACCCGCCGCCTCGTCAACATCATAATAGTCGCATTGCAGTACCTAGCCAACGTCGTCACTCTTGTCACTCCCGTCGCGAGAAGCACGCTTCATCCGCAGTCCAGAACCAACGAGTGGCCCAGATTCTCCAGGCTATCGGGCACCCAGCATTGTCTTCTGCATACGGCAATCGTTTATCGAATCAGTTCTACGCATCCTCGGCTCCATCCTCAACTGTCTCTTTGAATCGGTCTTCTCGCACCGCGCGGCCACCAGTACCCTTGTTCCATCCCGACACTGGTAACCTGACACAAACCGCCAAGATGATGAACGCTGCAGGTTTGTGCCACTCTTCAGACGCGTCTCCTCCTGATCCCCCTTGCTCATACCCCTCAACAGATGTCGATTTGGACGACTTCACCGTCTTTGAAGGAGGTGCCTCCACGGCCTTCTCTTCTCCGGCTGTCGCTTCCAGCTTCGACTTCAGCAGCGGCGCCTCGAGCGCAGCTTCAAATCTTGGCACTGTGTCTCCCCAGGACCTCCTGGTCCAGGAGCCCTTCATGTCGGCGCCCAACTCTGCGGCCCTGACTGCCTTGACTTCTCCTTCGCTGTACAATGGCAGTCCCGACTTCGATTCGTTTGACGTCTCTCCCAACTTTGGCACTGCCGAGTTTGATAACGGTCCTAGCGACCCCTGGTATCCCTTGTTCCCTTCGGACGCGGTCAGCCACGAGCTTGTCAACCCAAGCGAGTCGCCCGCTCAGAAGCCTTTGGAATCAGAGCCCATGTACCGATCATCATCTTCTGGCAGTGGTAGTGGCAGCGGCAAGAAGAAGCCGTCGAGTGGCTCGCCCACGGGCTCCACTCGCCACTCTTCCGTCTCCGGTGTCAACTCTCGGCGCCGAGACAAGCCCCTGCCTCCCATCATTGTTGAAGACGCCAATGACACAGTGGCCATGAAGCGAGCTCGCAATACCTTGGCTGCTCGAAAGTCGCGTGAGCGAAAGGCTCAGCGATTTGAAGAGCTGGAGGACCGTATTGCGAAGCTCGAGGCCGAGCGTGATCACTGGAAGAGGATTGCACTGTCGCAATCCGGTGTTTTGACGGAGTAAAAGCATTGTTCTCGAGACGGAAGTTGTCTCACTTTCTTTTCGCTATATTGTTTGACTAAAACGGTTTCCGAGGGAAGATTGTTTGCGTGTATCACCACCTACCTGGTGCATTTGTTTCTTTCTCGTTTCAAAGCTATATAATGTTCATCGTTTGACTTGACTATCTGCAGTTTCATGTACTGTGATGATGCTGAATTGAGCGCCAACACCAAAGTGGTGATCATAGCGGCAATGTCAAGCCGGTGGTGTATACAGAACATGATGTCAACCAGCGCTTCTACGACGCGCTGGCCTTGAGATATATAATACTACAATCTACTAGTATACTATTTACGTTACGTCCGACGTTGTGACTTGATTGATTATTGCAATAAACCAAGATTGGCGTCGATATACGAGGAGGGCTGTGCCGAGGAGGGATGTCCATGACCCGGGGTTGGTCGGTTTTCAAGCCCTTGCAAATGTCTCACTGATGGAAGATCCTGCGCTCGGACATACATACTCTTGATATACATAAACTCAGTAAGTCTGTTCTACATCTGTTCTGATGGCAATGAAGATGTTGATATTGGGCGTTGAAGTTGGTTGAATTGACTTTCTCGGGTAGACGAGGCGGAGCGAGGAGACCGTTTGATGTTTGGTTAGTAGCAGCGTACCCTGCCCGTATCACGATACCCGATCTACGTGGTATTACCGCCTAATTAAGCTTGTGGGATACCAGCGGGGGACCTGGGACTAGCCTAGCCAACGCCATGGCTGACAGTGGGCGCACAGACCACACTTTGTTTTACGGAAGATGAGATAAGGTTGATCCAAGGCGTCATCCGTTGAATCTTGGTCTCGTCACCTCTGGTCCTGAGAAGTTGAGAAGTTGCCGGATGAGGATTGGAGAGAGCGTGTGCAAATGCTTTCAAAGCGAAGTTGATATGCATGGCTTGAAGCGTCGAGTATCGAAGCCAACAGCAAGACGCGGTCAGATGAGCAGCAGCATTGCTAACCGCCCTCCCACCCGCTCGTTCGCTATAAGCCATCATAAGCAGTTAACTCGCCGATACGAAGCCTTGATCCCTTGCATACAGTCCTCCCGCGAACCGACCATCCTCTATGGAACTACCCGCCGACGGCAAAGCAACGATCCGCTCCAGATGCTGGGGGCGGCGACGGAAATCGCCGAGCGGATGATACCACAGGGCAGTCAAGACCATCAGCGGAGACGGCCATAACTCTCCCCAACACCAAAGATCATGGCCTCACTGTTCAGAGACAGGCACATCTGTGTATCTCTGGGACACAATGTGGCGGCCACACTGCTTCTTTTCTCCATGGGAACGTCACAGCGTCAAAAGTTCCTGCTGTCCCTCTGCCGAAACACCTCGCGATTGGTGCTTGGACCTGCTGTTTTCCATCGGGCTGGTGTCTCACAAAGTTTCCAGAATGCGGAGCGAGGATGTTGCTATTTTTTGCGGAAGCTTGTGTGCTACAGCAGCGGCGGGTTCGCGGCAGGGAGGCCGGGGGTGCAAAGCTGCCTTGATGTTCCCGCGTGAGGTCTGTGTACTGGGACTCGGACAGTTTGTGGTTGCGTCTTGCCGTTCGGTATCTTGAACAAAGCTGGTTTCCATATTCCATTGCCGTAACTATGGGAGGAGTATGGCCTAAAGGACCATCAGGGGTAGGATGTTGGGAGGCGCGCAGCCGACGAGGTTCGCCAAGGTCTCCTCTGGAACTTGATTCCGACAAGGCGGCCTCTTACTGGACGTTTCCCGGATTTCTTCGCTCGTCTTTCCTGTAGGGGAGGGCACCTGACTCTGGCCAACGGTAGTTGCTCTTCATTTGCAGCAACGAAAGTTCTCGTGGTCCGTGGTACGTGGCGTCATGTATCTACACCATATTTCTCGACGTCCTGTTGTTGTGCCGAGAAAGAAATGGGCATCCAAATCCAGTTCGAGACCTTGTCCCAGTAGTACAATGACCATTTTCGGAGCATCATCCGCATGTAAGTCTCAGAAGTCGTTGGTCTTGACAGAGTCGAGGCCCTTGGCAGGTCCATGCAGCATATGGCAGCATGACAATAGATGTTTACACTCGACAAAAGGCCCTGGATGAAGCCGAAGCATCAACTTCCATTGGATCTGTCATCTGCTTGCGCGTGTTTGCATCCCTCAGCTTCTAACCCTTGACCTTATGGCTTGAGTACCTGCTCTGAGCGTATCGATACAACTGGTTTCCTCCAGTTTCGACTGCATCATGGGTTCCTATCTGATATGTGCAAGTACTAACCGAACAGCCACTTTCCAACATGCCCTTACCTAAGGTACCTCACCTTATCAGTCCCTCTTGGGGCTCTGGACTTTTGTGCTGAGAGCAGTTGAGCTTCAGCCCAGACTCCAGCTCTTGTCTCAGACCAACGGCGGAGGCCAGCTTGTGCGACACAGACGTGGAGCAAGCCCAAGCAACGACATAAAGTCTGCTCGTCCCCCAAGAAGCTCTGTACTCTCACGATATTCATCCTGTAGGTGTCTCTAATCTGGTTCAGCGATTAGTCTTTGTTGGGCTGGGGCAGAAGACGCGGAGAGATACTTGGCAGCTCGGAGACTGCAGTCATGTCAGAGCAAGCCGAAAGACCTGTCGCGGCGACGACGGGAGGCGTCCTTGGCGAAAAGACCGGCGTGAGTGACTCTGCCCTACAAGCTTGTGTGATGAATGACTGACGTTTATACCTCGATAGACTCACAACGAAGCCAGCGAAGTGCCTCATTTCGCACGGGAGGATGTAGCTGCAGAGAGAGGCCTCCACGTGACGGAGGATGACCTGCAGGAAGCCAAGGAGCTTGCAGCAACGTACTCTCTCGATGAAGTGCGAAGTGTACGTCTTCATGGCATTGACTGCAGCTCGTTCAGAGACGTCGACGACATGCTTACTGCCTTATCAGCTTCTGACGACCTTTCATCGGCTCCACAAGAGAGATCCCAACTTTCCCTTGGACGTCATTGAGAAGATTGAGAACTTTCTGAGTACGTCGCTAGAGCTTTCCAGTCATTCGTTGGATCCCCTGTGCTCTAACCCCTTAGCCTGTAGACAACGAGGACATTGCAAATGAGCCTGCCAAGTATGAGCAGCAAATTTCCGAGATGAAAATCCAGGCCGCCCTCATCGTCACCAACAGCCCTTACGCAGAAGTCCGGAGCGTTGTTTCACCCCACGATGACCCTACCATGCCGTGCTCGACCATTCGAGCCTGGGTCCTGGGGATCCTGTTTTCGGCAGCCATTTCCTTCATAAACGGCTTCTTCAGCATTCGCCAGCCGGCCATTGCTGTTACGTCCAACGTCCCTCAGCTACTGGCCTATCCTCTGGGGAAGATGATGGAATGGTGGCTACCCGACGTGGGAATCACGCTGTTTGGTGTTCGACACAGCTTGAATCCTGGCCCTTTCAACCGAAAGGAGCATATGCTTATCACGCTGATGGCCAGCATTGCAAAGAGCACGCCGTATACCCAGTACATTATCTGGATCCAGTTCCTCCCGCAATTCTTCAACCAGCGGTGGGCCATTAACTTTGGCTACCAAATCCTGATTGCCCTGTCGAGCAACTTCATCGGCTACAGCCTTGCCGGGATCTGCCGCAGGTTTCTCGTCTACCCGTCATACTGTGTCTGGCCACAGGCCCTCGTTACCATTGCCCTGAATAGCGCTTTCCACACAGAGGGCAACTCTCCGGCGTTGGGTCCGTTTGGCAAGATCTGGCGAATGTCGCGGTTCAGATTCTTCTTCTATGCCTTCACGCTCATGTTTGTGTACTTTTGGTTCCCAAACTACATCTTTCAAGCACTGGGAATCTTTAGCTGGATGACCTGGATCGCGCCGAACAATGCCGACTTGACTCGCATCACGGGCTCGAACAACGGCCTCGGCATCAACCCGGTGCCTACCTTTGACTGGAACGTGCTGACTTACAACCTGGACCCTCTGATGGTGCCGTTGTTCAGTACCGTCAATTTGTTCATCGGCATGCTACTGACATCGGTAATCATCATCTCAATCTATTACACCAATACGTATTATACTGCCTACCTACCGATCAACTCCAACCACCCGTTCGATCACTTTGGCAAGCGCTATAACGTCACTGCGATTCTTGACGACAGGGGCATCATTGATATCGAAAAGTATCAAGCCTATTCGCCGCCATATCTCTCAGCTGCCAACGTCGTCAATTACATGTTCTTTTTTAGCATTTATACTGCTGCTTTGACGTATGGCTTCCTGTACCACAGACTGGAGATTAGCATGGGGTTCAAAGACCTCGTCAACAGCTTCCGCCCCTCGAAGAAGGCAGAGGTCGAGCAGGGACAGGTCCTGGATGTGCACAACCGTCTGATGAAGAAGTACAGGGAAGTGCCGGAATGGTGGTACATGATTGTGCTCGTCGTGAGCGTTGCTCTCGGCTGCGCGGCGATTGCTTCGTGGCCGACGCACACCAGCCCTGGCGTGGTCTTTTACGGCGTCGCCCTCTGCCTGATCTTCATGATCCCGACGGGCATCATCTACGCCATGACGGGGATCGAGGTGACGCTCAACGTGCTGGCCGAGTTCATCGGCGGCTCGTTTGTGGAAGGCAACGCCCTGGCCATGTGCTTCTTCAAGACGTACGGCTACGTGACGTGCTCTCACGCCCTGTCCTTTGCCAACGACCTCAAGATTGCGCACTACGTCAAGATCCCGCCGCGAATCACCTTTTTCGCGCAGATGGTGCCGACGCTGGTCTCGACGTTTGTCTGCGTCAGCATCGTCTCGTACCAGGTGCACCTCAAGGACGTGTGCACCCCCGACGCGCCCTTCCGCTTCACGTGTCCCGGCGAGAACACCTTCTTCACCGCCGCCGTCCTCTGGGGCACCGTCGGGCCGAAGAAGATCTGGGGCGTGGGCGGCCAGTACTCGGAGACGCTGCTGGGCTTCCCGCTCGGCGTGGCCGTGGTGGTCGTGTTCTGGCTCCTCGGGAGACGATTCCCCAAGAACAGGGTGCTTCGCGCGACGCATCCCGTCGCCCTGTTGAACGGTGGCATCTTGTGGGCTCCCTACAACATGACGTATCTGCTGCCCGCGGTGCCGGTGGCGCTGTTCTCGTGGCTGTATATCAAGGGGCGGTTCTTGGCCCTGTGGTCAAAGGTAAGCCCGGACATGTGCCTTGCTAGACAACACAGAATGCTGACTTGTTGGTTTAGTACAACTTTGTTCTGTCTGCCGCCTTTTCCGCGGGCATCGCCATCTCGGCCATTGTCCAGTTCTTTGGTGTCACGTATCAGGGCGTCACGCTCGACTGGTGGGGGAACGGCGTGGTGAGCATGGGATGCGAGGATCACGATTGCGTTCTGAAGAGGTTGCCTGAGGGCGAGTATTTCGGGCCGGCGCCTGGGAGTTATAATTGAGTCGGCGTGTTGGGGGAGCAAAGTACATGCATGGCAGGAAAGCGATTTACTTGGTCTTTGGTGCTTTTTCTTCGAGTTGAGATATCCTTTTGCTTTCTTGTTGCATTTTTGTTGGCGAATGAATGGTTGTGAATGCATTCTCGTTGTCCAGCGTCGACTGATATAGCCTCCTACAGGACTAGATACTGTCCGTGCTATACTATCTGAGAATTAGACCACATGGATCTTGTACTCTTCAAGTCTGATGGAGAATTTTGGCCTGAGATATAGAGACTTGACCAGCTTTCAAGAGAAAACACACAACAGAGATGTTGCCCATGCGCCCAATTTCCCGCTGGCAGTTTAAGCATACTTGAAGCTTTGCTTGCTTGCTTGCTTTGCTTGCTTGCAGCAGCTCAAAACCTGCCGAGGTTCCGAACAAGGGGGTCTTTTAAGTCTCCATTCATGCATGATACGCCAGCCTAGTGTTTTGGAAGGGGCCCAAGGGGGCGGCGTCCTCATGACTCGTTGCTGGGAAAAGGCCAAAAAAGGAAGCACATGATGAGGCTCACCGGGTTCAGTTACACTTCCGTGCAAACACACCTTGAAAATATGGAGGAAAATCGAATACTTTGCTGACTCTTCACAAGATTGCATATGTAAGGCTTGACGAGCTTTTGTCTCTACAAATTGTATGCCGGATAAAGGACAAGGGGGCACTTCAGCTGAAGGGAGATAGATGATGGAGTGCTTTTTAGCTCCGGGTTTTACTAGGTCTCATCCCGGCCCTCCACATTGCGATTTCACGGTTTTTTCTTTGTTTTTTTCTGCTTCTGCTTTGTGACTGCATGGCCTAGAACTGCTTGAGAAAGGTGCCCGATATAAATAGAATGTTAATGCGTGCCTTTCTGGTGAGTTTCAGACGATAGCAAATGGAGAACTACAGAGTGGCGATTTGGATAGCTTCCAGGGGGAAAGTGGCAAAAGACGCGGGTTTGTCCAGACCGCGGCACGTCAACAAACATCAAGACCAATTTACACGTACATGGCAGAGAAACAGGGTGCTGTAGTGATGGATGACAGCTCGCCAATGATTCGACTCATCTTGTAAAGCAAAGCAAGCAATATCATCTCAACAAGCATCCAAAGCTCGCTCGGTCCCGTATCTCAGGCAGCAGAGCAGGCCGTTCCAAGGCCAAACCGAGTCTAGAAGCCCCCCCGTGGCTCGGCGATTGCCTGAACGGGCTCGAATTAGTGGCGTCTCATCTCGAATTGCCCGGCCGGAGGCGACGGGCAAACTAGAGCCGTCAGAGCAATCGGCCCATGATGCCCCCAGCTGGGCAGAAAAATAGAAAAAGGGCGCCGTCGCCATCGAGAGAACGCGACTTCTTGACCCTCCTTTGCTTTCGTGTCAGTCAACTTTCCCGTCGTTGCTAGTCGCTCGCTCATCTCGCAAAGATCGCTTCCGTGATCGTCCATTCTTTCGAAAAGCCCCAGGCCCCAATCGTCAACATCGAACTCAGTTCAGATCCAATCTTCAGTCTCGTCAAAATGGCCGTTCGATCCCTCGTCGCGACCCTCCTGCTGGCCTCGTCCGCCCTGGCCAAGACCGACCTCGCCGGCTGCACCTACACCGACGTCGTCGTCTTCCCCAGCGGCCGCCCCTCGTACGAGGCCTACGGCAGCCGCATCTGGTACGTGCCCGGCTCCGGCGAGCTGTGCGAGTTCCTCGACTGCGGCGGCGGCCGGGCTCCCCCGAAGACGACGGTGCCCGGCTGCCCGCTCTACTCGGGCACCGAGACGTACTCGCCCAGCTACCTCGACCTGCACACCAAGGCTGCCGGCGAGGCCACGGCCACGGCCACGGCGTCGTCCGGAGCGTCCACCACCGCCGTCGAGGCCCAGGTGACGACGCAGCCCACTGCCGCCCCGGCCACGACCCTCGAGACGTCCGTGTCCGAGACCGCCTCCGAGGCCAGCACTGCCGCCGCCTCTACTACCGCTGCCGTCCCCGTCCAGTCCAGCGCCGCCGGCTCGTCCTCGTCGTCCACGGCCACTGCTTCCCAGGGCCTGACCACCGGCGCGCCCGGCCGCAACGGCACCGTCACCGGCTCTCGCCCTACCAACACCTTCACCACCAACGGCGCTGCTCCCACTGGCGTTGCCGTTCTCGGGTCTTTCCTTGTTGCCGGTGTTGCGGCCGTTGGTCTTTTGTAAATGGGGTTGCTGTTTGACACTATGTTATGATGGAGAGGACGGGGTGGGAATAAGTAGCTAGAGGAGAGGATTAATGCCTTCAATGACAGACCAGCTCTTGATTTTGGAACTCTTTTTGATCGTTGGTGCATCTGCTGTGAGTGATGACGATTCTGATGTGCACGAGTAACGAGTTGCATTGGAGATCGTGTGTATGCGAATAGATGCCTGTGAAAACATACCCAGGCCAATCAATGAATGACTGCTGCGTGTCAGTACCATCCCATGGCTTGTCCAGCTGTCGATGCAATAATCCTCATCATCACGGGTAAGACAGCAGATGAAGCAGTAAGAAATCGAGCAGGGCGACAACCGGCAAGGGAAAGCCAAGCAGCTACGCATTATGTAAGTCGGCTTCACCCTCGTCCCCGATACGGCTAGACGCATCCTGCCACGCTTGATGGGATGCTTGTACCTCTGTACCTCAAGTAGGTACCTTAGATCCCCCTTCCCCCCTTTGGCTGTGTCTAAGCCGGAAGAGGCGTCTATCGTGTAAAGAATGGCGGCCGAAGCGATGATTGATGCGTTGCGAGTTGATGTCATACATACGGTGGGAACAAGTCGAAGCCGTCTCGATGCCTAGACGATAGGGGGGGCTGCTGTCACTTTATGGAACATGCATGTACATACGAGGGATGGACGAGGGCCTCCTTTGGCTCACCGACCATCTCGTCCCCGTCTCAGCCCTGGCGCAAGGAGAGCAAAAAGCGACAAGGGACGGACAATCTTCTCCTTATCGTCGAGCTGATGATAGGTAGCATCAGACGTATGGGGCAGTATTACTGTAGGAGCAGTATCAGTACCTACCTAATGCTGGCATCAAGAGTCCATCCCAGCAGCATCAACTTGACCTCCAGACATTCCCCCCCGTTCAAAAAAGCCATGCATTACCCCAGCCCAGCCCAGTCCCCCCGTTTTTCTACCGTTAATCGCTGTTTTCGGCATCTATTCAGTGCCCTTTTTCGTCCCACCCATGCCGTCAGACCGGTTCGGGGACCCGTGGTGAAAACCCCACACACATCAAAGTCACCACACCTCCAGCTGTCACAGTCCATTCGATCTCTTTGAACTACTACTAATACCTTGGGACTATCTGGGGCTTGTGATTGCGCTTTTGCACGTCTTGCCAAACGAGACACGCGCACGGGGTTGTAGTTGCGAGGGCTAACTAAGTATGTAATGATTGCCTAAGAGTTACTGCTTCTGGGCTTGCCGGGGGAGGAGGGGGGTCATGCTGTGGTTGCAAAGACGCAGGGCCAGAACTGACAAGCAACCAACCAAACCCCCCTTTCTTGGGGTCAGTGAGTGATGCGGGTTTGGGAGACCAGAATGCCGGAACTTGGGGCTGATTGAGGGCTGTCTGTAGACACATATGAGGGATGTGAATAGGCTTGGAATGATGGAAGGAATCAAGAAGAAAGGATGGTATAGAAGCTGTAATAAAAGGAACAAAGAGAACAGACAGAAGAAGAAGAAGCCTTGGAAACTGATCATCCGGCTCCATCACCGCCGACCTTCCTCATCCGCCTCCCGAGCGACCCGCTTCTCCGCCGAACATCTCTTTTCGATCCGATCTTCGAAAACTTCTTACACAACTTCGCCCAGATTAGGTACTTGTTGTTTGTGCAATCAGGTACTTGTGCGTACTGTGATCTCAAGAGTAAATTCGCTGTAACCTGTGTGTACATGCGATACATCATGTCCGCAGTGCACATGACCTTACCTTGGACAACACCAGACGAGAGACAAATCATCGGATAACGTAAAGCCACACAAAGACTAATTCCCTACAAAAGAGCCGCAGCTAACCGTGCTAGCCACGCCACACGATTGGCTCAATGCGTTGGGGATCTTATGTACCTTGCGTCGTAGTAGTATGACCTATGTATCGTAATTTATGCACATCCTCTATTTCCTCCGATGTTTCTAAATCTAGCGTCATCTGCTGTATCGGAGGCTGCCGGGGGGAGAGAGAGAGGAAAGAGAAAAGGAAGAAAGTAAAAGAAGCAGGGCGGAATGCGGGAGGACGGGGAAAAAGTAGAGATAAAAGATAAAACGTCCAGGGGTGTGGAGGAGGAGAGGAAGCATGATGGACCGGGGGGGCAGGGGAGGAGGAGGAGGAGGAGGAGGGTGGTTTGACTTGAGCTTGTCTGTCGTTCCGCAAAAGCTTAGACTTATATCGTACTGCTACCGCGCCGCCATCTTCTCCATTCCTTCTTTCCCCTTCTATGATACCTCAACCTGTCCATTCTCTAATACTCAAGCGAAGAAGAAAAGAATTCTATAACAGAGAAAGAAAGAAAGAGACGGATAACGCAATAAAGTCACCCGTCCAGTTCAAAACAAGAAGAGATCGAGGAAAACCGCAGACGCAGAACCATCAGCACAGCAATCCAACCACCATGGGCTCCCTCGTCTCAACAATGAGCCCAAAGAGCTCCAAGGCCGCCGTCGCCGCCGCCGCTGCTTCCCACCCAGAGGGCAAGCCGCGGTACTGGTACCGAGACAACTTCTTCCTCACCACCGACAAGGCCTACCTCGAGCCCCAGGCCGTCAACGCCGTCTTCGAGTCCGACCTCATGTGGTGGAACGACCCGCTGCCCGAGGACCAGATGCGCAAGATGCTCGCCAATTGCATGACGGTCAGCGTCTACCACGTTCCCGAGTCGGAGAAGCAGATGCAGAGTGCGTTCTACCACTCCCCTTTCTTTCCTTTCTTTTGTTGTTCGTTGTAAATGGCAGGGCATTCTTGCCTTTTTCTAACCAGACCTGGCAACAATTCCACGCAGAAAAACGCCAGGCTAACTTCTTCTTCCAACCCGAACAGAAAACGGTCCCCCGAAACGCCCATACGGATCCGACATCAAGCTCGTCGGCCTCGCCCGCGTCATCACCGACTACGTCACCTTCGCCTACCTCACCGACGTCTTCATCGTCGAGGAGTTTCAGCGCCGCGGCCTCGCCAGCTGGATGATGCGCGGCCTCAAGGAGGTCGTCGACGAGTGGCCTCACCTGCGCGGCCTCGTCCTCATGACGCACGACAAGGCCGCCGCCAAGATGTACCAGCGCGAGCTCGGCGCCCTCGACTGGGACCAGGGCCCGTCCGCCGGCCTCGTGCTGCTGGAGATGCCCGGCGGGGGCGTCAAGGATGTCCCCGAGGATCACAAGTGAGGCTGTCGATATCGAACGATTCGCTCTCGTTTTGTCTTGTTGCCTTGATTCCCATCTTATTTTATTTGTCTTTCTTCTATTTTTGTTTTCATCATGCCGTCATGCCGTCATGTCGGTTCAGCATTGCATAGTCTCGGTCGACACGCTTCGACGGGCACGGGTAGCTTCTGCTTGCATATCGGGTCTCTTTTTTGCATTTGACTGTTTTCTTTTTGGTCGTCATTGTCTTTCAAACTTTCCAGCGAGTGTTCCTACCTCGAAGGCTTAGACAGCCCAGCGCGCATTTCGAGCGCTCGCTTGTACGGCGGAGCAATAGGAGGCTGGACAGGGTCCAGAGAGACGTGGTCTTCGGGCAGCTGGTAGGAGGCGTCGGAGTCAAAGGCAGATAGATCGCCACAGGCAATAAACGGGGCAATCCAGCGTGCCCCATTCTCCTTGTCTTCTTCCAGCATCTCGTCGTAGACTTCCACTTCCGTAATCTCGTCCCCGTGTGACGTCGTCGGTGCTGCCGAGACGCTGCAATCCCAGGTGCCTCGAACCGACTGCATAACTGCCTCGGCGACAATCGGCAGCTGCATCTCCCGCTCCCTCACCATCCTGTCCAGCCGGCGCCCTACCCCGAGCGGCTCCTCGAGGCTCGCGTGGAACCCCGGCGGCGGCCGAAAGTTGAGGCAGACGATGAAGGCCTCGACGCTGCTGGCCCTGCTGCTCCTGGGCTTGGCGACGATGACCTTTTCGAAGAAGATCTTGAGCTGCGCGTACAGGACGTCGACGTTGCGGCCGCGGAAGATTTTTGCGACGAACTTGCCGCCGGGCCGGAGGACGCAGAGGGCGAGGTTGAGCGCGGCGAAGAGCAGCTGCGACTGGACGTAGATGTCGAGGTCGTGCAGGCCGGTGACGTCCGGGGCGCCGTCGCTGAGGACGAGGTCGACCGGGTGCTGGGCGGCGGAAGACGAGGAGGAGGCGTCGTGGGACGGGTCGAGGGCGGAGAGGAGGAGCGGGACGGTGGCGGGGTGGGTGATGTCTGCGCGGAGGGTGGTGATGCCCGCGAGGGGGGAGATGGGCTGGAGGTCGATGGAGACGATTTTGACGTCTGAATTTGTTGTTGTCGTCGTTGTTGTTGCTTTGGCGGGTGCGTTTTCAGACGCCGATGATGATGATGGCGATGTTGATGATGAAGTCTCTCGTTCTATGGCCTCTCTCTGCTCGGGCGTGAACGCCTCGGGGAAGACGCCGAGCATCTGCTGCCGGACCCGGGCATCGCGATCCTGCCACGCCGAGCGGCCAAACTTTTCGCCCTTGATGAGCACGCGCGAGAGGACCTGGGACCAGGAGCCCGGGGCGGCGCAGAGGTCGACGACGCGGGTGACGTTTGAGAAGAGGTCGAATTCTGTGTAGAAATAGGTTTAGTAAGTAGTCAGGCTTTTGAGCATGGTATCTTGTGAGTGGTTTAGGTAGGTAAGCTACTGACCTTCGTCGAGCTGGAGGAGCTTGAATGCGCTTCTTGCGCGCCAGCCTTGCTCTTTGGCGAGGCGGTAGTAGGCGTCGCGCTTGTCTTTGGAGGATTTGCCCATGGCCAGGAATTGGTATAGATGCCTTTAGAATCCTCTTACTGGCTGTGAGGGAGTGAGGGTGTATGGCTGGGATCGGTGCATAAAGGTAGTGCTGATGTTTGTATGTTCTGACTTTTTTTTTCCTGCCCCGCGATAGTCAACTTTGGTGGTGTGGTGGGGGCGGGTCTTCTTTCACTTCCTCTGTTGTGTCTACCCTGTATGAAAGGGGGAAATTCAGCAATACCTCTAGGTATGAATTCCTTTGAGTGTTTGGAGGGTTGATAGCTATCAATTGCTAGAATGAGGCTTTCTATTACCAGTTCTAGGCTACTTTGATGATATACGTAGACTACTGTATACAATCTATAGTATGACAGGCACCGAAGCTCCGTAAGGTAAACTTTTGTCACCTCACATTGACAATCTTCAACGAGATATCAGCTTCGTGCTGATTGTCTTCTCGCCTCTATCTATGAGCACCAACTTATCTACATCCACCCCTGTAATGAACAGCTGGAAACATTACAACGAAACAGCTTAACCGACTAGGCAATCCCAAACTCACCCCCTACCACGTCCAACGCATCCCTCAAAAGCGACAGCACCTTTTCATCGCCCTGCACCCTCAGTGCCTTCACGATCAAGGGATAAAGCCTCAGCAAGTGCTTCCTGCCCTCGCTCACTGCCCCCTCTAAAGGACGTATCGCCTCGCTCTGGCTCTGCAGGCCGACAAGCTTCTGCAACGTCCAGAGCAACTCTTTCCTCTGGCTCAGGGGCTGCGGCATCTTGCCTCGGAGCGGCTGGTCGGATACATACGCGCGAAGCGTCAATGCGCATCGCAAGAGTAGGTACGGAGCCGCGGTACACGCGATGCGCGTCCTCGCAGCAGAGTAGTCCTCCATGGCCTTGACGGAGGACGGCTTGTGGGCAGCCGGTGCGTCGGTGGAAATGAGCAAGAAAAGCTCTTCGAATGCGACATAGGCCATCTTCGTGCGATGCGTTGGCGGCACAGATACCGTAAGCCCGGCTCGTGGCTGGTACAACTTGCACAAGCCAGCTCCTCCGTCGTCAACCGCGAGCTTGTCAGCCAGTGGAGGTTCGTGGATAATGGATGTTCTGAATAGGCTCTTGGCATATGCGCTCCGAGTCTCCTCCTTCACTCTTTCTGATCCCATACCTGGGATAATCAATTCGACCAGTTTGTGAAACCAAGCAATATCTGTTGCTTCGTCCTCTGCAATGCTTGTCCCAGGAGGAGGATCAGCGCAATCCGCGCTCAGAATACCATCTGCAATATCGGCAATCAGCTGCCAGATACCTTGGACTGTGTCTGTAGGTAGATCGAGATCGTCGAGTTTCGATAATGCCGCCTCTATGATGGCCAATGCTGTCGAAGTCGCCAGCTTCCAGGGTTGAGATGACCTCGTCGTGATAGGAAATTGGTATTTGAGAGCAATGGGCTTGAGGAGGGCGGATAACGCTGCATTGAGTGACCCGCTTGTATAGATATCCGCATCAGTTGAGTGGCTCACAACGAGGCCCTCCAGCATTTCCATGCTGGCCTTGGACATGGCAACGTATGTCCTCTTCGATGGTGGCTGAGACTGGTAGTCTTGGTCATACGCCAGCGTCACAAACTCGGAAACCTGAATGATCAAAGCAGACGGAACGCCGCCAATGTCAGTCCGTATCATCTTGACGGCATCCAGCACCTGTGCCTGGAGCTGCGTCATGTTATCAATATCGGTGGCATAGCTTCCCACGGAAGCCTCCTCAACGGTGTGGCGCAATAAGCCGAGTATCCGCTGCACTCTCTCCACAGTCAAATCAGACTTGATCAGCCTGTAGACCTCACGGAGGGCGGCAACGTAGGCAATCAGGCAGTTCTGGTTGTCCTGGGCCTTCCCGCTGGGAGACTTTGAGATGGGGATTCCTCGGGACCACAAGTCCCAGGCGAACCTGACAGTCGTCTCGTTGAAGATCGGCTTCTCCTCGTTTCCGGACTGAGAAAGCACGTGCCCCAACGCTTTGAAAGTTGCAGTGTTGATGTCAAGAATCTGGAAATCAAGCAGGGTGGCTAGGTGTTCCAGTAGCTCGTTCCAGAGCTCGTTGAAAGTTGAGTGCGCCGTAAGCACTTCGAGGTTGTTTGCGAGCAGAGTGGATATGCCACTCAGCACAACAACGGCGGTATCGTGCCACTCTGCCCTATCGCTATCATCCACTCCTTCGTCCTGGGCGCTTCGCAGCTCTTCTTCAAGCGAAGCCAGTAGCTTGAAGACAACGGATTTGATGCATATTGACCACGCTTCAGGACTGAGCCTCTCCCCATAAGCATCAAAGATGCGGAGCAGCGTCTGGATTGCGGTATTACGAAGATCAACCCTGTCATCTGAGGCGACGGCTGTGAGCCTTAATAGCAGCAACATCCACAGCGCTGCGTCAGATCCTCGCCCGCGATCTGCTGCTAAGCGTTCCAAGGCGTCAACATCTGCGCCTTGGAACAAGTCGATCGTGATATCTAATGACTTGTCGTTGCCGGATAAAAAGTCGGAAAGCGTCCAGAAGAAGGTCACGGTCTGCATGTGAGCGCTGATTAGCGATATAAATCGTTGTCGTCAGGCATAAGTCAGATCTTACCGTCAATGCAATATTTAGATCGTCATCCTGAGAGCAGAACTTGTACAAGGTATCGACCAATATTAAGAAGCAGGAATTAGGCAACGAGGCCAGGAAATCCGAGCATATCAGCTGCAGTGAGCTAAACGAGGCTCGCACAAGCTTCGACGATCGCGTACCGAGGGTTCGAGCGCTAATGATGGATTCGCGGTCTGCCGCATCAGTTACTCTTGTTGTGAAGACGCTCCCGATGATATCAAACGTGACGTCCCAGCCGCTGACGAGGGTCTGCCCGCAGTCCTCAATAACGCCTCGCAGGCCGTCAAGTACGATTCGATGTATCTCGACGTCGGTCGTTGCGTTTGCAACAGAAATGTCTCGGCCGCGCTTCTGCAAGGGCTTCAACGCATCGCGAAGGGCTCCCAGCAAACGGAGTTGAATCGGCCCCCGGATATCAGTAGGAAGTGTGCCTGCAGCGTTGGCTGCTTCGAGCACCAGCTTAGCCAGAATTTCCGACGCTCTTGTCCTGACTGGCGGACTGAGAACACCCCAATCCAGCATCTGGATCAGTTTCTGCACTAGCATCTCCCACCCTGATTCCCTCGGATCAAATCTCAACAACCGTTCCAGGTTGATCATGGCAACCTCTCCCAGCTTGGCTAGCGCAAACTGAAGCTCTTGATTGGATATCGTCGACTGGCCAGAGAAGCTTAGGACTCGCCGATGTTGTCCAGATGAGGACCTCGCGTGCTGAGCTTGCCGCGGCTGCTCTTTGTCCTCAGTGCCGGTCTTAGCCTCGCCCTCCCCTGGTAGCAAGCCGCATATTGCTTGCACCACTTCGACAAAGGATTCATTGGGGAAGTCGACACTGCTTTCAATCAATCTGGTCGCCGCTGTCTCGACGGAGCGGACTTCGCTGCCAAAATTGGCCATGAGCGAGTTGCCTTCTGACTCGTTCTGATAGTCCTGCCCGCTGCGACTTATAGACGGCGCTCTCCCTGGCGCTTTACCTGTAACGTAGAGCACAAAGTCCGCCTGCTGTAAAGTCTCTAATATGATGCCCCAGGCATGCCCGAGCGTTGGGCCGAGTGCAATGCCAAGGTTGAGTAGAGCTCGCAAGCAGAGAAGATTCCGTGTGTTGAGGGTGACTGACGGATCCAACGGCGCTGGCCGCTGTCTTTCCGTAGGGCTGGACACTTGCGTCAGGTTTTCAACGCTCAAGAGGCCACGGGCATTGCTGAAGACGCTGTTTTGGGTCTCCGTAGGTGTAGTAGCCGTGCTGGACCGAGACTGACCAGCATTCACGCACGCACTCAAGATGTTTGGAGGTACTGCAGCCTTGCCCAACGTGGATAGAAAGGCATCGCGCGGTGTAGGGAGTTGCAACAGGCCGGCCACGTGGGCAAATCTCTGGAATGCTCGAACCAGGCCATGGTAATACTCTGAATCCAGAGAGGCATAGAGAAAGGTTGAGCAAGTTGCTAGGATAGCAGGCCAACACTCGGTGACGATGTCAGAACATATCCTGACTTCCGAATGGGCCGGATGATCTTCAAGGTCCAACGGATTGATCGGTACGGGGTTCTTCTTGAAAGAGGCCGACCGCTCCCGCGACCCATGAGATGAGCCTTCAGCTTCCAGCTGGGCCGGTGCGGGCGAGCTACGCCCCATGTCTTGCTTTGAGGCCTTCCTCCGAGCCCGGTTCTCGTTAGGAACCGTGAGCGGTAGGATAAACTTGGCCAACCCATCTGATAGAGACGAGAGACACGCCAATATCAAGCTGTAGATGTATGATTCAGGAATAGTTGGAGCCTCAGCTTTATCCAGTTGATCGATACAAGGAACTCGGACAGAGCTCCATGCTACGCTGATGCCGATGTTGGAGACCTCTGACCCAACAGAGCCGCCGATGATTCCAGTCACACTACTGGCTTCGATCAATGCTTGATCCGTGGATAAGTTGGAGCTGCCAGATGGATCGGCGACTGGCATCGTGGATTGGTGGCCGAGGCCAATGACTGCTGGTTTCTCGGTGCTGAGCCGGACAAAAGTCGCAATAAGAGTCTTGATGATGTCCTTGTCATCCTCCTTGGCGTCGTACATGGCGAATATGCGACGCACGAGAGCATGCTCGGCAAATATACCACGGAACACCTCCATGCACAACGCCCGCTTCCAGATGGTGGTGTCCTGATCCAGGAGGGTTGTAAGGAGCGATAGCGCACCGCCACACTCTGTAGGCAAGACGGTGATGTGGCGGCGCAACAAGGTGTAGAGGATGCGAACGAGCCTCACTGTTGTGGCAAACGATGGCTTTCCCCTGAGTGCGCTCATCAGAAGAGGCATCACGCGATCGCGAAGGATATGCACCTGTTCAGGATGGGTGATGAAGACGGCGGCGTGGTTGGTGATGACCGATTCGATCAACTCTAGCCCAAAGGTCTGCTGCAGGCCCGAGAAACGCAAGAATTCGGACCGCTGGTTCTCTGTCAAGAGACACAGATCATTGAAGATCTATCACTGTTAGCCTCAAGCTCAACATATGCCGAAACAGGGAGTTTGCTAACACGGTAAGCATCCAAGGCGGCCGCGCGGAGTTCGACTTTGCCATCGGCGCAGGGCGCCTCGCCTGCGATAGGAGCATCGCCCCCAGTTTCTGTACAAAACGTTAGGAAATGCATTCGCCATCTGCGTCAAGGAACTCACTATCTTCAGCAACTACTTTGTCAAACACAGAAACGACGAGCTGCTGGAGCGTGGCGGCTGAGGTATTATTCACAATGGCATTCTTGCTACTTTGCAGGATGAAGCAGATATTCAGAGCAGTCACAAGAAGATCGCCATTCAAGTCCGAGGAGTAGTTCTGTAACAGAGACGGCAAGGCTTGCAGAATCTTCAGCTGCACGTCGAGCCCAGCCGACGATGCTTGCATCAGCGCCTCCAAGACCTGGTAGAGCTTGGCCCTGGGCAGAGCCTTGGCAACGATGAGCCTCTGCAGGCAGACGATGGCGATGCCCGTGAACTTTGCATTCTTGGTGCCGCACGCAATGATGAAGGGATTCACAAAGCTGGGCTTCTGTGAGAGCACTGGAGACTCGTTGTCAGTGACATGTCACTTGGCGTAGGATGATCCACTGGCGCATACACTCAGGAGCTGCAGTCTCGGGGACATTGCCAAGGCTCTTTAACTCTTCCAGAGATTTCTCAGCCGCCTAGATGATGAGATGAGTAATGACATTGACGAATGCGTTAAGAAAACAGGAATGCGTACCTGTCGGAGGTCGCTGTGCTTCCTCTTGCTCTCCTGAATGAGATTAGCTAGCTCCGTGGCCAGAAGCTGCGTCGTCATCGTGGGTGAGGCCGAATAATCTGCCCATGGGCAATGGTCGAGGGGGCGATGTCTGGATGGCCTTTGTACAGCTTCAGCGTCGCAAAGATGAGCGAATACTGCGTGATCATGCTCCTAGCCAGATGCGACGCCCTTCATGACCAAGGACAGCACAGCGTATCGACATCGTGTAGCTGTTACGATGCCTGGTGCAGCAGAGCCGGCAGAACTCTCACCGCCTTTCCACGTCCGTGAGTCCTAGCCGTATCTGGACTAGGCCCAGCACCTCTTTGGACAAGCATGTCACTTGCACCTTGAACCGCCCACTTGGCAACCAACCGCACAACTACTCGTCACCACAAGGCATCGGACGGCAAAAGTTGGAAAACGTCGAGGCTGGACAATGTGAAGGCGGCCTGTTGCTTTACAACTAACGACGGCACTTCGAGAGAACTGAAGATGAGAGCCGCGGTTTCATAGCCGTGGAAGCGTCGGTAGAGGCTCGATGACGGCATCGGATTGGTCTATTCAGAGTCTGGTAAGTTGCCGGCTTGGATGATCCGAGCTTTGACCTTGACACCTGAGATGTCTAGGGGCTTTGGGGGCTCTACGTAGGCCTCCATATAGGTACACGATACCTGTAATACGCCTTCAGCCAGCTGTTTTGGCCGCTTGTCCACCATGCAGTCTACGTCTCGTCAACCTCCGAGGCCCGGCGCCTCTGACATGATGGCTTGCTTCTCTTTGGGCGAATGTTCACTTGAAAGCCGCCGTCTGCGGCTTCTCGTCACCGCCACGGGCACGCGAAATTTGTCCTGGGCCCAACCCCTGGTGGTTCGGCTCTCCAAGGACCGTCGCATCGAGATGAGAGCAGTGGTCGATGATCCGCCGCCGAGGATGAACCAGCTCATCATTACCATCCAAAACTCGCCCATAGCTCAGGAGCAGCCAGCTGACCCGGATAACTCATCTACCAGGCGTTCTGGCCTGAATATAGGCGACCTGGTCGAATGGGCCGATCTTTTGGTCTGTGTGCCTCTCGATATGAAAGGTATTCGGAATCTGTTGGCCGGCACAAGTGAGACTTTCCTTGACGATCTCTTGAAAAGCTGGACCAAGGCCCAGAAAGGGTGCATCATGGTACCCGGGATGGACGATGGCGGATGGCTGAACCCTTCTGTCCAGCAGCAGTTGGGTCAAGTACAGACAGCATGGCCTTGCATTCGAGTGATGCAGCCTATACTATGGCACTATGAAGATGCAGCACATCCGCAGCAAGCAACAAACTGGAGCGGATTTCGGGATCTGCTTGATCTCATCCAAAACCAGGCTGATCTGTTGAACCTCGGCCGAGACATAAAGGCCACCATTGGAGACGTTGATATGCCTAAAGTTCAGGCGCCAACTGCCTCAGGGCTTCCCTTCGAGCTATGGAGCAACATATTGAGCTTCACAGGCGATTGGGAGCTGGCGAATGGCTTGGGTATCACCACAAACCTACCTATCCCAGCACAGTGGCGCACGTCAATCGAAGAACTGGGTGATCCTCTGCTCGTATATTCACACGAGCTCGAGAGGACGGTCCTCACGTGTGACACGACTGCTATCTGCCAGAAGTTGTCTCAGGCGCCGGCAGACTTTCACATGCTACCGGTATTAGTGGTGAAACTCATCACACGATTCGCGTTGGTGGAAGTGCTCACTTTCCTCGAGCACAACCATCCCCAGCTGTTCAAGACGTTTGATGGAGCTTTTCTCCCAACAAAGGCGTCTGCATACTTTCCTCAGGTTGAGGTCTTGAACTACTGGAAGAACAGTCTGCACTTTCGAGATCGCCATGTCTATGGCACAGAGGCGATAGATGGCGCATCAAAGAATGGCCACGTGCACATATTGCAATGGTGGAAGGAGTCGGGGTTTCCGTTATTGTACACCAAGGCCTCACTGGAACAAGCGAGCAGTAATGGCCTCGTCTCAGTCCTTGACTGGTGGCGCAATGCTGCCGCCGCGGATCACAACATTGTCTTGAAACCTGGCAGGTCTCTCTTATGGGCCGCTAGCAACGGCCGGGAGGATGTGCTGAGATGGTGGCATGCTTCTGGTATTCCTTGCGGATATGCTGGCGGCGTGGCCTTCACAGCCAGCCGGTGGGGGCACGCAAATGTCCTCGAAACTTGGCGAAAGCTGCAAGGCGACCAGAATGTCACCTTCGACGCTGAGGAAGTGATATTCATTGCAACTCTCCGCCAACACGTGGAGGTGCTTGAATGGTGGCGCCGGTTTGCCCAGGGCACGTTGGAAGGCATGAATGGGCGAGGAGTGCACGTCAAGTTTCGAACCAGAAGGATTCAAGAGGCTGTTGAGTCATCACCCAAAGCCCAAGAATGGTGGTACCGCTACAGACTGAGCCTTGGGAAGAATCAGGACTGGTGGCCTCGCTTCCTGCGCCTCTGAGAACTTGACGTGTTGCGATGAGGCGTAAGGTGGTATGCTTCTATGTATACATGTACACTACGCACACCCATCCTGTAGTAGATCTACTGCTTTTGGCGAATAGCATCGGGTTAATAAAAAGATGCAGATGTTACAGGAGAAGGGATGATCGACGCCTTTCCTACTTCTCTCATTCTAGTACGCAATGACGCGAAGTGTGTGAGAAGGAAGATCAGGGTCATGCATACAGCCATTACGGAGGACTGTGATAGCGGTGATGAACGAGCGCACCCCATTCTCCTATCGTTGCGACGCGACATCGTATGTACGTTTCTACCACTCCTTGCTCGACTCTTCCGGTGTTATACTACGGGGATAGAAGAGGTGTCAGACGCAGAGTTTATCAATCGAGGTCCTCGTCAGCATACCCATGCGGTCCATGCGCCTCTGTCGATGGCGTGAACGCCAATGATGGGCGCAATTCTAGACTATCGTGGCCTCCACACTGTCATCGAGTCATTCACGCGATGCCCTGCCCTCTGTCATTTAGTTTCCCCCCAGACATTGCCAGGCTAGTCCAGCTGCTACTGAAAGCAAGTGAAATGAGCTCAGAGAAAGTAGTTGAAGTGTCTCTGGCTAATAAGACGTGAGAAAAGCAGTGGTTGTATCACGGAGTACGTAAAATGATCATTGGACACATCGCGCAGAGCAATGACTTGTATCTGAAGAACGCCTAAGACAGGATCTTGTCCTTGTTGTAGGATACAGAGTCACGAAGGACGAACTCGAAAAGGAAAAAAAGGAAAGAAGAGAATGACGGCAATCTGCAAAGAAGGAGAAGAAATGAAGGACGGGCCAGCAATCGGTACGTGCAGCAATAGATCGATTCCAGGGCAGCAAGTCAACACGCAGCGGGCTCCGCATTGAGCCGTATCTGATTATGTACAGTAGCGTCAGTCGAACAAGGGAATCAGGAGACGAATCACACGCGCGTACGGACATGGGGAGAAAGAGCCAAATAAAGAACGAACAGGGACGCCAGAATGGATGACGATGAAGATTTTAGCGGTTGGGGTTAGGAGGGAGAGAGGAGGGCCAGGGGGTTTTGGAACAGGAAGTTCTGCATGGGCTCCGATTCGTCTGATGAGCGACGAACGTGAAACCACGCTTTGGTCTCTCCTCTTGAGGCGATGCTACCGGAATTGAAATTGGAGGACGTTTGAGAAGCTGTCAAGAGGCCCAATGAGAGGGCATGAGTACGAAACGACTTTCTTCTGTTTCAGTCAAACGGAGGAAAACAAAACGGTGTTAACGGATCGGGGGCATACGGCGTATTACATGGTGGATTAAGTTGATGATGTCCAAATTGTGAGGTAAACGAGGTGAGACGAGACGCGACGAGACCAAAGTGAGTGAACACGGAGAGGGGGAGGAGGGAGGCTTTGTCAATGTAAGGAGTATCGTTCTTTGTAAGACACATCTACAGTAAGAGCCTCGCAGTAGAGGATCGCATCAAGCAGCTAGGCACGTCATTGACAGGCTGACGATACATACCAATCAGTCATCTTGGCCCAAGATCTCTCGAACTCATCATCACTTCCCTCGGCCTCGGGTTCTCGACTTGATTCCCTGGTCGCACGAACAAGTCTGCGATCAGCCGTATTCAATCCTTTGTCTTGTGAGACTCAAGCTTGCAACTCCCTGCGTGCATCAACTATTGTATCTTTTTGCAATGTCTAGTATCTACAGGTACTCCTTCGTATGCCGTCGGGTGGTTTCAAGTGGTTGCCCTCGATTGCTCCCTGTTCTGATCCAGTGATCCCTCACTTGCAGACAAAGCGATGCAGGCATTGCCTCGTATTGCGAGCAAGTCATACCTCGCTACACAAGAGTACATGTGCTTGTGGCACATACTGAAGACGATAGGAAAGAGATCGACAGCATCAATCAGGTACATGCATAACCTCTCGTCCAGCACTTGCGAAGATCGTTGTCTAAGGTAACTGTTCCTGTGAGCAAACTTCTACATGTAGATATCGTGCATCTCGCCGGCTAAATTCGTCGTCTGCCCAAACACTGCGTACCTAGGGACACATAGGCGGAATACGCATGACGTTTGAGCATCGCGCCAATTACCCGTCGGTGGGCTATTGATAAGACTCAGACACGGCAGTTGACGACCTGCCCGGATGCGATCGCGCGAGATCCAATGAGATGCTGAAGGAAGAGCTGATGCTCCATTGCATGGATGGCTCACAGAGCGAGAGGGACACGTGGGTGCCCCAGACTCACCACCTCGAAGCTATCGTACATGTACCGAAGCAGACGAGGGCCTTGCCTGGGCCATTGGTCTCCCTATTTCCCTGCAGCGATGATTGCTATGAGATGTCTCAGTTGTTCTTGTCTGAGTCAAATGGCGTATTGACTCGTGTTGGGAGCCAGAGGCACCATGTGTTCATGTCGAATAATAAGAATCCTGTTCAATAAGGTACATGTAGTGCACATCCCTACGAAGCAGTCCATGTAGTACCTCAGGCATTCGCGCGTAGGAAGAGGGGCGACTTGATATCGGCATGAGTTTGATATCAAAAGCAGCCCTGCAAGAATTGATTCAGGTGTAACCCAGCGGCGAGCGGCATCCCTTCCCTTGCTTGCCCTACATGATGACGGGAACTACATGCGGATGAGATGTGCCTACATGTACTCCGCATGCTGTCTTCTTCGGGTACCTAACATAATATGTAGGAACCAGGGATGAAGTACATGCAGGTACCCGCGGCGATATCACTTACCTACCTTATGGGACAGGCATTTTACGGTACTTCATGATGCCTTGTAACCATTGTAAAGGAGGTTGTCAACAAAGGGCTGGAGATGCAGCAAAATGACAGCGGCGAGCTCCGGTCGGACTGTACATGTGCATCCGTGCCCAGGAGGTCAATTTGACGCTCTCGCCACCTGCAGGCCTCTGCTGAGGGTGCTTCAAACTCTCTTCAGCGGACGAATGGAGCCCCAAGGTCCCTGAACATCGCCCGTACCTGGCGCTGGGCGGCCCGTGCAGGGGGCTTCCGCCGACCTCTGGCGCTCTACGGACGGCCCTAAGAAGGGCCCTAGGAGCCTTGGAAGGGGAACCCCTGCCAACAGGGCCTGGCACGAGTCGTCACTGGTCTCGACTTCATTTCCCACAAACTCTGCCATTTCCCACCTCTGCAGAGAAGCCATCCCATCGCTCGCCATGTGTCGCACCCGCGCCGCAGAAAGGCTGAGATGCTCCAGCCAGTCGCCCCCAAGGACGGGTCCCCGCGGAAATTAGACAGCCCGATGCCTGGTCAGCAGCCGACGAACGCCGAGTCGACGACTGGGATCGATCAGGATGATGATGATGATGATGGCATCGCCTGGACAGTCACGGGCAGAAGGCAACAAAGAGGCGACATACGCACATGTGACTTGATTGATCCATTGATTCAAGATACGCACAAGATACGTGTGAGATGAGCCGTCCGGACCGGCCGCCGTGCAGCAGCCAGCCGAGTTTGCGCAGCCAAGTCCTTGCATGATTGCGCGGGCACGAGCATATCTGCAAGGCCACCGAGCCCGGACCTGCCCGCACCCAGTGGTGACAGGGAGGCAGAGACTCGAGCATGGGTCTGCCGTGGAGATCGTGGCTAGCGCATCCCCAACGAGGGCCTCACTCCGAGATGATTCGGGGCCAGCCTGCTTCGGCTTCACAGGCGCCAAGTACCGGCCAGAAGCATTGATCGAATGCACGAGCCCGTGCTTCAAGGAGCTGCTGCTGCCCATGATGCGTGGGATTCAGGTACGCGCCTGTCGGTGTAGTATCGCATATCACTACATGTGTCCCTATTCATACGGCATCACTTGTAGGTGCAGAGGCTAACGACGGACTGCGAGGCAATGGTCCCAATCCGCCTCATCTCCCAGTTCTTACACGGCCTCTCATTAGCACCAGGCCGGCAGACGCACGCTACTGCTAGCACTGCTGGTAGTACGGAGTCCAGCAGCGCGGGTGTGGTCGTGGAGGCATCAAAGTAATACATGCTTTATTGGATGCTTGCATGCCTGCCCATCACTGGGACAGGTTGTATCACCGTTACTGCCGGTCAATTGCCTGTGAGCATGCAGCGGGAAGCAGCACCTTGCTTGGCAAACCCCTGTCCTGGACGAGACGAACGCTGCTGGTGTTGCATCCAGGTCGGTGATCGGTTGCCTGGCCCTGCAAGCTTGTCGACATCGTCTGAGACTCCCGCGGTTGTCGATGCCAGCGCCATTTCCCATTAGCCATTTCCCTCCCCTCTTGATTCAGCCAGGGCTGATGCTCTCGCTTCTTCTTCCTATCACGGCAGACCAGGATCAAAAGGACGAACGGACAGGGAGCAGCTTTGCCTGCCGGCGTTCGTCGGGCCTCAAGCCTCGTCCGCAGACGCATCACTATTCATCTCTCGGTCGGCTTGTTCTCTTGACTCCATCATCATCTCGGAGCACGTTCCTGTTCGTACAGATATAGGCACGCACGCACGGCCTGGGCGACCTGGACAGCTCTACCGCATCCCACGGCCGTTTCCTCGCATCTTGCCCTCCCTGGCTCGTCCCTGATCGGCCGGTCGCATTGGCTACAGCTATATTGCTCCAGGTCGAAACCGGACCTGTGGAGACGGGCTGCGGATTCTGCAGTGGTCTAATCCAGCATGGCAGACCACTAGGCCTCGCTTCACCTCATCCCAGACGGTACCCGCAGATTTTGTTCATTTACACGAGAGCCCCCATTCCCGATCTTGCTTGTCTCTTCTGCAACTCGCATCTTCCCCGCCGTTACCACGCGCCTCCCAGCCAGAGACGTCGGGTGCTCTGTACTTCTGTGGCGTCTTCTTTGCTTCGTCGCCTTGTAATACAGTTTGCCTTCGCGACCAGCAAGAGGCGAGACCACGCAAACAATCGAATGGGACCCCTGTAACTGGCGGGATACGCGAACCTCAAAGCCGTTCCCAGGCTCTCGTCTCCCGCGCTTGCATATTCATTCATTCATTCACCGACCGAACTGACCTCGAACTCTGAACCCTTCAATCAAGTTTCTGGGGATCCTAGAAAACCAAGGTGTCGCGTACTCAGTGTTGGTTCTTGGCTTTTACGAAGGACACTCATCTTTGAGCCATCTTGTCAGATGACGGAGTTGTAGCGTTGCGTTCGATTGGTACCAGGGTCGGGACGGGAACGCTTTTCTTTTTCCTCTGCCCTTCTTCTCATCTTTCCCTCGCTCTCCCGGCGCTTTGGGGACATCAGACAGGATGAAGAAGTTCAATTTCTCGCGGCCGGCGCGTAAGAAGCCGCAGGAGCCTCCGCCGCCCGCCATCCCGAGTACGATGCCTATGAGCAAGGCTCATAAAATTTTGGGCTCGACGCCGCTCAACATCGATGCTCCTTATCACGACCCGAAACTGCCAACCGTGAGTGTTGGCATGTACGATAACCAGGCGCTGGATGAACCGGACATGCATATGCCTAGCGAAAGACGGAGAAACGACCGCCAACCGTCCCCTTCCAACAGGTTGAGCGCCCTCACCGACAGCATTGGATTTGGGGCGAAGAATCTGCCGGGCACGCTGAAAAAGGCCCAGTCGTCTTCCACCATCAAATCTTGGCATGACAAGTCGAAGCACTCACGTTCTCTGTCGCGACAAGCTTCGATCCCGGTCATGAATAGTAGCTACTCGCCCAACACACAGGCTGCTCCCAATGCTGAGGAGTCACCCAAGTCGCGGAGGAAGCCCCCGAGGCTGGACTCCATTGTGATAGCGCCGCCCCTTCGAATACCAGGACTGGATTCAGGCGGTACTATTCACCACGGTATTCCTGGCGATTCTGTAACGACCCCGGTCGCAACACCATATTCTGCGTCATCTCATCGGCAGAGCGATCTTCGTGCCATGTTCAAACGACGAACCAAGGACAGCTTCCGGTCATTCATGACGGATAGCACGCCGCAAAGCGCCGTCGAAGGCCGTCGGATGACATCGCATGCTTCAGAAAACAGGCTGTCTACGTTATATAACCACTATGAACAGATGACCTTTCGAGATGCCGAGGTCGAGCCCGATTTGATGAGTGGCGCTGACAATCAGAAGGATGCGGCCAGCGGCCAGGGTGAACCGCAGTGGCGAGAATCGCAGGCACGGCACAATCTCGACTGGCTTCACAAGCCCCCCAGTGACTCAAACGAGCCGCAGCCGATGGTCCGTACGGAGTACTCATCTTCACCAGGCGATGGTGCCAGAAGTGTGTCAAGCAGACACACTCGAACTTCTAGAGCCTCCCGGCAAACCGACAGCGGTATCCTCCAAGAAGCTGACTTTTACGACAAAAGTGTTCTGCTTCTGTCTTCCGATTCCGAGCAAGAGGAAGAGGACGACGGCGCGAAGGCATCGGCTAGAGACCATCTGTCTCCTCCCACACGGCCCCTACCAGAAGCACCAGGCCCCGGCCAGACGAGGCCGTCACGAGCACGGCAGGTATCGGGTAGTGGATTGCCTGGCAAGAAGACGAGCTTCGCATCATCCAACGTTTACATCGCTGCTCCTGGCACCGAGCGGAAACGCATGTCGCCATCTCCTTCTCGGCTGAACCCGCCTCTGAGAGAGGGCTCTCGTACTTCTTCGCCCAAACCATCCGTGGGGTCTACAAACTCGACCGGCTCAGGAATGACCAGCCAGAATGGTTATGGCGCAGAAGACTCGCATCTCACGACAGTTCTGCCGGCCCGTCGCCCTTCTCAGGCAGAGCTGGATCGGCAAAAGGCATTGGCACAGCTGACAAGTGGCTCAGGATCGTCGTTGCGCCGCGGATCCGTAGCAACTTCGTCAGGCCAGACGGATAATGATATACCTCTGCCGCCGAGCCCAACCTCAGTCAACCGTTATCTACGATCTGCCCGATCGTCTGTCGATGACTCTGCCAGCCAAGGCTGCGTCATGACGCTTACCCGCCAGGAGGAGATGCTTATATCAGCCCTCCGTAAGAAGACCCAGGCCATGCGGGAGAAGTCGCAGCTAGCTTCCGCAAGCAACGCGCGGTCGGATACATCCTCAACTCGAAGGCATGTTTCGAATCCTTCTCGAGTAGAGACGGACTCGATGCTCGACTTTGACTTCCCCGCGCCGCCAACCCATTCAACCAAGTCGCGACAATCCGTGGCGAGCTCGTTCATGAGCACGCCGATTACGGAGCACCCTGACGGCGAGGACGACAACTACCGAGCGCCTTCTCGCTTGACCGCGGACACGGGGTCCGAAAGAGCGTCTTTTGTCTCTTCCATTCGCGGTCCAGAGGACTTTGCCGAAGCGCAGGATGTCCTGGTGTATCTCGACCAAGGGAAGCACTCCAGCGGCCAGTGGAGTCAAGTTGGGAGTGACGGCCAACCTGTGGAAGAGGCGGTCTTATCGTCGGGCTTTCAGTCCGTTCCATGGGAGTTCTCAGAGGAGAATCGCCCATCCAAGGCCAAGGCAAGAGTGCCTGTGCGACACCAAGCTCAGGCCGACTACATGTCCCCTTCCAAGCTTACCAGGCTTTCCGAGGATGGCAACGAGGACATGCCCCGACCAGACAGCCCCATCTCCAACGAGACGTTCGCGCAACCACAGCAGCCACGCCGTGCCGCAATGAACACGGCCCGTTTGAGCGCCGTAGGCTTCGTGCGGAGGGATCCCGAGCTGGGATGGTGGGGAGACGACGACTGAACGACCTGTTACCACATGATCTCCCGCGCACACACTTTACCTCTTCTGGGCCTCGAAACCACGAAATGCTCCATATTGAGCATTTTTCGATTCTTCCTTGAACCACGCGTTCCTGAATAGCTATGACATTGTAATATCTTTTCTTTTCTTTCTTTTTTCTCTTATGTCAGATCGAACATTGCTGTATATCATGGGTTGGTTGTCACTATATTATGGGCAAACACAAGCGAACTGATATGATACCCGGGAGCGAACTGCGTCATTGGGGAGAGGAGGAACATGGACTTGGCAGGATGGATGGGATGTTTGTGAATATGAACTGGGGGAGTACGGTATCTCGAGCGGCATTTCTCATATACGACGTTCAACTTAGGGTTGCTCATATGGAAGCAACGTAGCTTCAACTACGGTTCTCGATGGCAGGGAAAGCTCATGATCTTGCGATATGGAAGAACCATCACGTTCATGCCTCCAACTTGTGCGAACTGAAAATTGATTTGCGCTGTGACTGAAGATGGCGGCGCTTCGTAAAAAGATTTCTTCATGACTGACGTGTTTTATGGCGAGTCTGTCGGCCTTTGGAAAGAAGAGAGAGGGGGTTTCCGTATGTTTGTCTGCTTGGCCTCGTCTTCCTCCTTTTGCCTTTGCTTTTCGCTTATGCCCACTTGAACATCTATCAACGTCTCTTTCCCTTCTATCTTGCGTCCTCCCTTGTAGCTTCTTGGGGTTCATGAGTAGGTAGATCCTTCGGGAGGCTGAGGAATCTTTTTGTTCGCGGGAGCAGCCATATACCTACGAGAAGTCAGCATCACCAATCTCACAATATGCATGGAATAACCCCCCATCACAGCCCGATGCTCCACCAGCAAAAGGGCAGATAAAACGAACGGAGAGTCACAAAAGAATGAGGAAGAGGGGGAAAAGATAGAAAGCAGTAAAGAAGAGAAAGAACACACCTTCGCAGCTCAATCAAGATAGTCTCCATGGTGTTCTCGCGCTTCCACTGCGCCAGGCAGGGCAGCTGCTTGGGGTCGACGAGCCCGTTCTGGGGGTTGACGCACGGCAGGTTGATCTGGCTGACGAACTGGATGGTCGGGGGCTCGTCGGGGTACTTTTCGCCGCAGTGCATCTTGAGGCTGTAGATGCGGTTTTCGTGGGCGGACTACATGCATGCATTGCCTGGTTAGATTTTGAAGTTTCGAAGGTTCGGCTTCTGTCTCGATCTACACATCGTCGACAATGTTTTGTGTCTTTTTGTGAAGCAGACATGTAGATAGCCGAGAACATGGTAGAGTCGAATCTTTTTTTGTCCAAAGTGTTTAGGGGCTCTTACATGAGGAGGTCCCAGGATGGTGCCGTTCCAGTTGGACATGAGCAGGTCCTCTCCGTCCTCGAGGCCGTAGCTGCAGGCTTCGGCGCCGAGGCCCTTTTCGCCCTTTTCGAGCTCCTCCAGGAGGCGGAAGTTGCGCGGGACCTTGGCAGACATGGTGGACGCTATCTTTGCTGTCTTCTTTCTTCAATTTTCCCGGGATTCTCTTTTGTTGAGTCCGTCCTTTTTTTGCTCCCTGCTCTCGATGGGGGTTGCGTGCGTGTGTGCGATGTCTCTCGAGATGGCGCTGGGAACGAAGCAGAGGGGGCTGTGTAGAAGACTTGCAGCTATTGCCTTGTCTTCAAAATGACTTGAGAAAGTTTTATCCTCGGAAAAAGCGTCGAAAGATTGCAGCGTTCGTCGTACCGTCGTGAGTTCGTCGGTCAGTCTATCGTGGGCTCAGCAGCAAGGTTGCAGCTATCTTTGGCGGGGTGCAAGTCAAAGGCAGACGAGCAAAAGAACGATGATGAGTGATATGACGGAATGGCTCGAGTGACCTTGGCTGAGGTACCTTTACCTTGTCCGAGGTGCTCAGCACGTTAGGGGTTTGTATGAGACGCCCCGCAAGCCGGGTATTTATCGGACGCAAACCAGAGAAAGCACAGGGCAGCTCTTCGAGAAGCTGCTGCAACCTGCAAAGCATCATGACATTGGATACTTAGACCTTCAAGTTGCTTCCCTCGTACGACCGCCACGATTTTCCCTTTGTCTTGTCCTCTGCCCAGCGCTTTGTCTCGGACCCAGCTCTGCATTGGGGGCGGACGCTGTTTCACTGCCAGGACCAAATCCTAGCGGACATTGACAGCTCTCGGCGTGCTTGAGCAACACCCAAAGACAGCTCTCACATACAGCCAAGACAACATCTTCACGATGCCCTCACTCCCACCCCCAACAAGAGCCGCCCTCCGCGCGGGCAGGACACCCACGATGGCCCTCCTCCTGCCACGCCCCCAACAGCCGCACTCGTCCTTCGCCACCTCCTCGCGCACCCTCCTCCCCGCCAGCTTCTCCGGCTCCCCCAGCGGCGGCAGCTTCGGCGGCCCGCTGCCCTCGTACTTCCAGAAGCCGCGGCTGCCCGCCAACACCATTGTGCGCTTCGTGCCGCAGCAGACGGCATGGATCGTCGAGCGCATGGGCAAGTTCAGCCGCATCCTGGAGCCCGGGCTGGCGATCCTGGCGCCCGTCATTGACCGGATCGCCTACGTCAAGAGCCTGAAGGAGGTGGCCATTGAGATCCCCAGCCAGAGCGCCATCACGGCCGACAATGTCACGCTGGAGCTCGATGGCGTGCTGTTTACGAGGGTGTTTGATGCGTACAAGGCCAGGTAAGCTTTTCTTGCAGTTTCTCCTACGGGATCCCTCCCCGCCCTCTTTGCGCTCAGATGAAAGGTCGAGTCTGAAGAGCAAAGGAGGTTTCAGTTACAGAGAAAACTTTCCAATGCATTGAGTCACTGACGAGAGACATCTTTGCTCTAGCTACGGCGTCGAGGATGCCGAGTACGCCATCTCCCAGCTCGCCCAGACGACGATGCGCTCCGAAATCGGCCAGCTGACGCTCGACCACGTCCTCAAGGAGCGCGCCGCGCTCAACACCAACATCACCGCCGCCATCAACGAGGCCGCCCAGGCCTGGGGCGTCACCTGCCTGCGCTACGAGATCCGCGACATCCACGCCCCCGGCGCCGTCGTCGAGGCCATGCACCGCCAGGTCACCGCCGAGCGCTCCAAGCGCGCCGAGATCCTCGAGTCCGAGGGCCAGCGCCAGAGCGCCATCAACATCGCCGAGGGCAAGAAGCAGAGCGTCATCCTCGCCTCCGAGGCCCTGCGCGCCGAGCGCATCAACGAGGCCGACGGAGAGGCCGAGGCCATCCTGCTCAAGGCCAGGGCCACCGCCGAGGGCATCGACGCCGTCGCCGCGAGCATCCTCAAGGGCTCCCACGGCGCCCAGGGCGCCATGAGCCTCACGGTCGCGGAGAAGTACGTCGACGCCTTCAGCAAGCTCGCCAAGGAGAGCACCGCCGTCGTCGTGCCCGGGAACGTCGGCGACATCAGCGGCATGATTGCCACCGGCCTCAACGTCTACGGCAAGGTCAGCGAGGCGCAGGCAAAGGTCCTGGCCAAGCAAATGGTCGCACAACCCTCCAATGGCGAGGCCGAGAGCGCTCCTACATCTGGGGAAACGCCCACGGAAGAGTACGCCAACGAGAACAAGGGCGATTTGAAGGACAAGGTGCTCGAGAGCTTCAACCAGGTCACTGGCAGGAAGTGAAGAAAAGGTGAAACTCCAATAACATTATAAAAAGAGTCCAAAACAAAGAAAATCGAACTTTATCAGGTACGAAATTCTATCAAGTATCAAATGCATGGGGTACTTGGGGGGGTTAAATCAGCGATTCTCCTCGAAAGGCAAATGTGGTGAGAACGTCGAAAGTTAGGGGTTCAAGGGGGAAAAGGGCGTTGTTGGCTCATGTCACGCACTGCAACTACTACAACGAGGGAAGCGAAAAGAAAAACAAAGAGCACCTGGGCAGACACGGCGTTTTTTTCTTTCTTTTTGGTGTGCGACTTGTTCGCATGCGGTGATTGCATTTCTATGTCTTTTTGCTCTTCTTTTCCCGCTCATCTGTAACATTTTTCTTAGTCTGCTCTCAGTTTGCGTTTCTGTCTGTTCCGCTCCTCACTATGTAAAACTACCATATGTCTAAAAGGGGGGTTGGAAGAGAATACAATGATGTGTATGAATAGGCAAATACTACTTCAATCTCGCAGCAGAGACAGCGCCGATGATATGTCCTTCGGTTCACAGATAAGGCTTCTTACAGAGCGGGCGAGGGAGCAGACGAGACGAGGGAAACGCAGCATAGTATTGATCAAGACATTAGAATCATGTATTTTTCCAATGACAACGAACTTCATCAAGCATGAACACCCCATTCATGCTCCCAAAGACATAACAAAAAGGTATCATTTCAATTTCCCTCCCTCCAAAGTTCATCCCATTAATCCATCATTACCAGATCACAGTCCGTTATCATATCGTATCTGCCATATATCGCTTCGTGCCCGACATTCCGCAACAATACAGTATAAAACGCCGCTTATAGAACAAAGGCAACGAGAGCGAGGAAGCCGGCGACGAGGCTGGGAGCATTCATCGTGCCGCTGCTTCCATCGTCCTCGCTGTCCCCATTGCTGTCGCCGCTGGAGCCGCCGCTCTGGCTGTTGCTGCCGCTGTTTCCTCCATCATCATCGCCATCGTCATCACTGCTGCTTCCACTGTTGCTTCCTCCGCTGCTGCCTCCACCGCTGCTGCTGCTGCTGCCACTGCCCCTGTCCGAAGTAGGCCTAGGAGTAGTAGAAGGCTCGGTGGCAGTAGGCTCGGTGGCGGTAGGCTGGCTATCCTCAGTCGAGCTGACGTCGTCGCCGCCAAAGGGGTTCGACTCGGTCGGGGCAGCAGTGGGCTCGGGGTCCGGCGAGAGGCTGTAAGTGGTCGGACGAGAGCCGCCAGAGCCTCTGGTAGTGAAGCTGTCGTCGATGGAAGTGGTCGGGTCGTCGCCTCCGTCACCACCACTGCTGCCACCACCTCCGCCGCCGCCGCTTCCTCCGAGGCGGCACTTGAAGTCGGACGTACACGTCTGGCCGGCATTGCAGTGATAGCCATTGTGGCAGCAGACACTTCCCGTGGGCATGCACTCGTCATCGCAGGCCTCATATCCGGAAGGGCATTCGCCGCTACCACCGCTACCGCTGCCACCACTGCCACCACTTCCATCGCAAGTACCCTTGGGCACGCAGAACTCGCCGCAGAGATCACGGTCTCCCTCGCAGCCAGTGGGCGGTCCGTTGCAGACCTTGCCGACGGGACAGCATCCGTTATCCACGCAAGAGTAGCCAATGTCGCAGTAAGCACCGTTGCCGAGGTCGCAGCAGATGCCAGTCAGGGGCATGCAGTTGGTGTCGCAGGTAGTCATTCCAATGCCACAGCCATCAGAGACGGAGTGGACGCCGAACGATGCAGCGCCCGGGCCGGCGACAGTTGTATTTCGACTACTGGCCGCCACGAGGTTCATGGCTGCCAGTTTGTCGGCAGCGGCGAACCCAGCCGCGGCTAGGAGGAGTGCAGAGTAGACGGACATGATGAATAAGAAGAGTCGACAAGGTTGACAACGAAACGTGTAGACGACAACACACACTTTTGCTAGGGAGAAGCAATTCCCTTTTGACCGCAACAGTGCTTGACAGAGAAGGACGTGCAACTGCCGTGGCTGTAGCAGGATCTCGGCCGTCTTTATAGGCAGCTACACGAAGCTGCAACGAGATGTCCTCAACAATTTCCCCATCCCATCACACCTGCAGCTCGACTCCATGCCTAGCTCATGCAACCTGGGGATCCTTGGAAGCCATCACAAGCTAAGAAGCCATCCTATCCAGGGGTCCAAGTCAACAAGCGACACTCCATCCTGCCTTGAGTGGCAAAGCTCATGGAAGGTCTGGAGGCTTTGACAGGGCCCATACCGGCACTAATCCTTCAGCCCATTTCGCCAAGCATTCCCAGTATGGTAGAGAGAGCCTTATTCCAGTGTCACAGTCAGCCGGGAGCTTGAGCCACTGCCCGTTTTCATGCTGTCCAGCTGTGTGGCTTCATGCGGGATAGCTTAGCCAATGGGTTGGTCAAGCATCAACACCAAAGACGAGAGTGTGGGTGCCTGATCCTCCCATTCTGGTTCCTGTTGAGGCGGTCAGTCGTGGTGCGTTATCCTCGCCAGTAACGACAGATGCGGCGGAGCCCAAGAACAGCGACAACTGAGGCCTTGTGATGATGGGTTGAAAGAGGAGACTCATGCAGGAGCGGGGCCTATTCGTTCAGCTCCCAGGGACCTTGTGGACAAGATGAGCCAATCGTGGAATAGTGCGAAGCAACAGTTGGATGGCAATAAATTGTGAGACATGGGATTGCTCTAGCTCCCCATAATGCCAGCGACAGACACTCGCGGACCAGGGCTGGACCAGACCGTTGCAGGCGATCTTCCTCGCGCAGGTACCCCAGCAATAGCAATTGGAGTCGGGCCACGTCTAGGCTCGAGTGCGGATATTCACCGATGGCCCGGCTGTCGCTTCGTCTCCGGGAGGTGCTGTCCACAGCTGGGCGAGTGTAACTGTCAAGCTGGTGACTGGGGCTTCCGTGTGCTCTACTGCCACTCCCTTGACAGCGGTTGCGTAAAACACATGTTCCTTCGAGATAAAGTGGTTGTAGGTGGTAGAAGCCTCTTGATGGATAAGTGCGAGCGACTCTTCACCCGGCTGTCGCAGCGGAGCCGCACTTAAGCTTAGCAACAAGACTAAGACAAGCATCAGCCTCAGCCGACGCTCTCTGTCGCCGACAGATCGTATATCGTATTTGTGCCGTCCGCGAAGAGATCCCATGCTATGAAGCCTTCTTGCTGCTCTCCAGTGGCACAAAGTGAGCTGGACTGAAAAGCTCGTCCTGCATGGACCAGTCGGGGAAGAATCCTTCGGGCTGCATCAGGCTGCGGTCGATGCAAGTATCAGCCACTGGCTTGACACCCTCCGCGAGTCTGAATCTGTCTCTCGACTGTGTACGAAGGTGCAGCATCGTCTCTGTTCCTTTCTCAGATTTATCTTTCTTTTTTTGTCTTCTTTTCACCCTTCTCCTCATGAAAATCTTCCTGTTTCTCTTCTTCACGCTGTTTCCTCGTTTTCTCTTCGTCTCGCCCGGGTTCGGCGTGATTTCCCCCCTCTCTTACGGAGGGGCGAACCAGGATCACCAGAATAGTTGCGGCTGAACTTAGTCTGTTGAGTTGTCAGCGACTGAGATTGGAGCCAGTCTGCCTTGCATTTGCGCTACATCAAAAATAGATTGGCCGAATATTTGCAGGCCGGCGTGGTAGAAACTTCTCCTTCCAACTTGCCAGAGAAAAACAAATGGATGAGCCGCATTGGCCCTCCATATCAAGTTGTCAATATAGATCAGTACTTTGTTCGATGCAGCCAAGAAGGAGGTGGTGTGCGGATGCGAGTAGCGACTTCAGTTTACAAATCCAAGATGTCGCCCTCAGGTCGGATGCAGTGTTACTGCGTTCCTAAATGGCCAGTGTCGTTCTGATGAGAGTTCCGACAATCCCTTCACAGGCAAAGGCGGCCTTGACTTTCTCCCCCTTCCTGGCATCCAGGCGAACAAACATGACCTTGACAGTCTCCATCCTTTTCACGCTTCCCCTCCAAAACCACAAGAGCCGGCCATCATCTCCTTCAATGACCAAAGTCGCCCATGGATTCCGTTTGCACCAGGTTGGGAGATTATCGTTGCTATATCCCAATACCACTCTGGCGATCCAGGACTGATAGGGGATTGAAGCGACTTCGTCTTGCTTGCCGTCTTGCGTGGAAACGTACTCGGATATCACAGAAAGTTGCATGTGCAGGAGGGGGAATCCCGACAGCTGAGTGAGCATCTGGTGTCCAAAGGGCGGGTTTCTGCTGAGAAGTCGTTCGATATGATAAAACTCCAGTCCAGCAAGTTGCTTGATGGTCTTGATACCCGCATCAGTAAGACGTTTCATCTTGGCGGCGCCAATCCCTTCGACCTGTAGCAGTTCCAATTCGGTGCCCTCCCATACTTTCGCCTTGACGCTTCTGAGGACATCGAGAGTGACGGTGACGCCCCTGCCGTCCTCTCTCTCGCCAAAGATATCAGCAAGGCATCTCAGCACACGATCCAGCACGACGTATATGCGGCCGCTCTCACGCATCAGTTCTTTGCGGCCGTTTGCGGATATCTTGTTGGGCCATCCTCCTCGCGAGAGGTCAATCTGGATGAGCAAAAACACCTTCTGCCACGAATCCGTGACAGGACCATTGATCGGATACGGGATGCCCGTGTGGTCGTTGATTTCGCGAAACAGATTCTTCTGATCTTGCTTTATCGGAAATGACCGAAACTCTGCCGCGTGACACGCAGTCTCGAGGACCTTTCGTCGGTCGGGTGCTTTATCGATTGTGGAGAGCGACCTGAGGGTTGGTAGTGAGAGCTGGTATCGAAGTCGGATGTCATTATGCTTTGGTGTGTCTGGCTTTCCCGCGGTTACTAGAGGGGCCGACTGACCGGAGTCCTCTTGCTGCGCGGTTGGGGCAGAAGGCGGCGATGCTGTGGAACTGCCATTGCGGCCGATGGTCCGGTTGAGAGGCGTGAATGAAGAAGCCATGAAGCTGTTTCTCGTCGTTGTGGCACTTTGATGTGAGAGATGAGGCTGTCTCCTACTGCAAGTGCCCGTCAATTGATGTAAGAAACCATGTCGATTCAAGTGATTCGGTACAGATAAAAAGAGGAGGTGAAGAATCTCGTCAGGCAAGAGAAAAGAACATACTACATGTATCCAGTTTGGCATTGCATCAACGGGGAGGTCGGGTGGCTCCTTCCCGACCTTCCCATATCACTGTTCCAACAACTCAGGCCGCTCGCACCTTCTCTGACACTTTATCTGTCTTATCACGACCGATTACTCAGTACTAAGGCATCGTCACATTCTTACCCATGGGCAACTCGACTGCGATACTGCGGCATCACAAGCGGCTCGTCTACTATCCCTAAAGCTTCAGGAGATTTCCATCATCGCCACGACTCTCGATTCAGGGCCAGCCAAACTATAAAACGCAAGACTATAGGTAATAGATGAAGCAAAGAGTACATCTTAGGGAGCGTGTCTCCAGAGAATCGCAACAAGACGACGCCTACAAAATGGTACACCAACCGCCGCCCGGGCTCCTCTTCTAGACGCTCCTAGTCACGCCAACATCGTCCCAGGCCTTGCGAACCGTCTTGGCGGCATCGGCTCCAAACTCCTTCTTGGCAACGTCGACGGTCACGTCGGCAAACTGGAGGAACGTGCTGTTCTCCGACACCTGGCCGCTGCGCATCGTCTTCCACCAGATCTGGCCGGCCTTTTCCCACGAGTAGCCGCCAAATGCCTTGGCCGCCAGGTAAAACGCCTTGTTGGGAATGCCAGAGAAGATGTGGACGCCGCCGTTGTCCTCAAATGTGGGTGTATAGTTCTTCATGTTGTCGACTTGGGGATCTTTGCCCTAGGTGGCTGTCAGTCTAGGATGCTTGATGCGGCAGAAGCTTTCGACTTACGAAACGAGGATCGTTGTATGCCGTTCCGGGGGCTTTCATGCTTCGCAGGGCAACACCTTTGACGCCTGGGAGAATGCAGTCTTCGCCGATAAGCCAGTCGGCACTGGCTGCCGTTTCGTTCTGCACCTTTTGCTTGACCATGATGCCAAACACGTCAGAAACATGTTCGTTCAGAGCACCAGGCTGTCCCTGATAATTGAGGGGACTCGTGTGCTCCGTAACTGCATGCGTCAACTCGTGCCCAATCACGTCAATGCTGCCAACAAAGTTGCCCAGAAACTCGCCGCCGTCTCCAAACACCATTTGCCGCTCCTCGGTATCCCAAACTGCCCTCATATCAGCCACTGTACGGTCCTGTAGTGGAGGAGGGAGAGCCATCACTTACAAGCGTTTTCGTACATGTCTCCAAAGTGGACAGAGCTGATGACGTCCGAGTTCTTGTTGTCAATGGAATTCCACTTGAACTTGTCTTTGTAGAACTGCAAAACAGTTCCGACATTGTCATACGCCTCATTGACATTCTTGTCCGTGGCCTCTTTGTTACCCTCGGCCCGGACGAGCTTGCCAGGCAGCTTGCTCTCGCTTGAGGTGTGCTCGGCGTCGTAGACGGATCGCTTTGTCGTCGACTTTGCTGCATCCGCATCAGGCTGAGCCGCCTCAGTACCGTCTTTAGCTCGAGCCTCAAGGTATAGAGCATGTTCAAGGTCCTTGGCAGCACGCGCTCGAGCCCCCTCGTCCACATGCTCCGACTGTGACAGGGAGCGGAGGACGGAAGAGGGAACAAAGGGGCTTGTAGGCGGCGGAGCACGGCTGGCGCGTCGGCTCTGTATCACGGCCTCGAGGTGCAGCCTGCGCTTGGCGGAATGTGTTTCGTGGGAAATGAGGGCTGCTCGAGCTGACTGGCGGATGGCATCAGAGTTGTGAGAGGATTCCGAGATGGCCTTCAGGAGGTGAGGCGGGACGATGTAGCAGCGGTGGGCCATGGTTGCAGATGTCGTCTGTTGCGTGGGAATGGTGCCTGGCTTTCAAGGAGCGTAGAGATGCTGCAAGGTGATATAACGTACTGATAGATATGAATAAAAAGATCTTGATAATGATGATGCTGATAGAAGACGATTGAATTGTTGTTGGAGGAGATGCAAACTGGAGGTGGGATATGGAGAGTCAGAGCAGATGCTTGCCTCCTTCCTGCCTCTTTTATAACAGAGTTCATCTTGTCAACTGCAGTCAAAGGCAGGTGCCTTCCTCGGTTGACGGCAGAGTTGGCGATATCGTTGAGTAACGTCAAGTCAGTCACGATGGTCCTTGTGTCGACAAGGCAAGTCAAACACTCGCAAGATCTATCAAAAGGGGTCCTTTGCTCGAGGTGGTTTTGGCAAGAGTAGCGATGTTTTGCTTCAGGGTCTCTGAATAGAAGGCTTTCTGTTGAACCTGCCATGGGACGACGTTGGATCCAACCTGCCCCATGATGCCATCGTGCTCGACAATGCTGCCTATCAGAGTACAGAGAGCCGAGTTTGACAGCAAATGCGAGTATGACCGAGTGAGACACCCCCCGATGGCCATGATAAGCGGATTCTGGAAGGCTTGCGATTGCCACAACTCAACAAGGTGGATGTCTGGTAGCACGCAACTCTCGTCAGCGCATCTACATGTGCCTCGCGCATTGAGATAGAGAGGCACCTACGAGCTGGCTCGGTATGTATACGCTTCTCTAGGAGCGAGAGCAGTAACGCTTTCCATCTCGTTCTCTCTATGGAGGCCAATAACTGCACAACTGGGTGCATGCAACAAAGATATTACATATTAACAAATGAAAATTCATTGAGCAGCAAAAGAAAAGGACATGTCAAGCCATCCTGCCAAACAGCAGATCTCGCAACCTTGCAACCGCATCATCGCATCATCGCATCATCGCAACCTGCGTCACTTACACCCTCACGTCACACAAAGTCGCGTTCCACCCAGCTCAGTAAAAGGTAGATACCCAACAAATTCTCCAACCAAAATTGCAGCTAAATACAAATCATGTATAAAAGCAATTGCGAGGAAAGAGGCCCAAAGCCAAGCCGCTCTCCACAAACACGTTCTGCTAAGAGCAAAGCTGAAGCTCCATGACTCGCGCCTCTGCGCTTGCTCGGCGCAGCCCTTCGACCCGTCCATTCAAGCTAAGGTAGCTGGAGGAGCCATCTTGATAGCTTCACCTGAGAATAAGGTCAGGACCAGAAGCCAAGCCGGGCTTCGGACCTTTAGGTTCTGGGCATTTTGGAGTCTACCCTCTTTCTTCATGGGGATTGCCTGGAGGACACCAACCTTGGAAAACTTGTAGGCTCAAGCTACCTATTGCTGGGATACCATCACGGCGTTTGTCACGCCGATTGATACCAGGCACTGGCTGAATTTATATCGGGGTATCTGTTACCGCAATTACATCACGCGTTATCCCGTGCGACACATGGACACTTTACGCGAGCCAGAGTCAGGTGTAGAAGACAAGATTGGATATATACTGCGAGAAGAAAGACGCAACGGAGGCCACAACTCCAAGGCTTCGCTCGCTCTTCGTTTGCTGCCTTTATTGTCCTAGACACATCAGTCGATCAGATCTACCAACGTTACTGTTCGAAGAGAAACTTCAACACATTGCTTGTACGCGTAGAACCTCATCCATCCCACGTCCACAAACAGCCCATCCCCCATCCCGCCTAGCTCCCCCAAGACCGACTACCCAGATAAAGGAAGGAAAAAGGCCATTGTAGAAATACATCCATCGAACCATCAACAGCTTCGCCTCTCCATCCCAGCCCAGCCCAGCCCAGTAATATCCGTAATGACGGCAACACATCCTCTTGCCCAATACAGACAAGTTCCCATGCTCAGCGTCTACACTACATGCTGACAAGGGGAAAGGGGGAAGCCGATTGTCCGATGCATTTTCATTCCATGTTGACCGTGTTCGGCCGCGGAAATAGCCTCGCCTTTTTTTTTCTCTCGTATCTTTGACTGGTGGTGATTGTAGCATCTCCCCAAGGAATGCAGGGCCTCTGTTGATTACAAGCGCCAGGCTGCATGAGTCTTCATGCACGTAATCTCTGCAAAACCGCGCGCAGGATGGAATGAATTCCCGCTCACCCACTTAATCACTCATTCTCTCAACACATGCACTTTCAACCTCGCAAAATCATTGAACGTATAAACTCATCTATCACATTCGCCCTCTCCAAGCACAGGCCTCGCAAAGCCCCAAGCCCACAATCCAAAACACCACCATCGCTTCTCCTCCCCATCACGAACCGCAAACCACAGATCATTCACCCACCCACTCACCCATCCCCTTACCCACACGCACACACAGCCTATATGTCTCGGCAGGCACCAAAAGAACGAAATGAATCTCAACCACGATACCCTATCTCGCACCTCGTACCTCCACCACCATCCGATAAAGTACAGTACTTGTCAACTCACTACATTGTACCTTCTAACCAAACTCCGTATCTGAATCCCGCCCAGACCCTTGCCCACGCCAACGCCATGCGCCCTCCCTCCTTCGGGCCTAAACCCAAGAAGAACCGAACCCTTTCCGACTCCATCCCATTATCGTACCTATTGCGCGGGGGAGACGAGGCTAGTGGGAAGGGAACTAGGCCGCGTTTGTTGGTGTGCAATTTAAACGTGTTGCCCCGTTGGGTAAAGACGTTGGACATGGGACATGGATCATGGGCATGGATCATTGACATGGATGTTCCGTGCTTCCTCCGTATTACCCCGTATTCACTCGCATCCGACGACAACGACAGGAGTGACTGCCTGCCAAAGTCCATGTATGGGGTGCAGGAGTTGAAGCACCGTGGACTGGGGATAAGAAATGAGGAGACTAAGTTATGAAGCATACCAAACACACGAGCGTTGTAAAGGAAACAAAGCGCGGAAAGCTTCAACGGTCACTGGCAATGGAATTAGACCACATGGCAAGGCGAAAGAATTAAGGCATCAATTGTGAAGCTTTTCATTCAACATCTTCAACATACACATCCCAATCGGGCATGCGCCGAGATACATGGTCCAACAGGCAAAACAAACATCAGGGAGGATATCAAGCCAAAAGAGCAAAAAGCAAAAAACACCAACGGCAGATAGAAAACAAACATCAAATATCATCGATCCTTTTCTCTTCGTCAATCCAAGCAAACGTCATAACCATAGTCGACTCGGCGGCAGAAGAGAGCAGACCTCCCCCATTAAAAGATCATTATAAGCGTTCCGTCCAGAACTGCCGAGGCAGGAGGGAGAAACCGAAGAAGGAAAAGGTGTAAAAGAGAAAAGATATACCGGTCGAGAGAAGAAGTCGTGCCACAGATTTTCATGTCCCGTCGAAATGTACAGTGAACAAGGTAAAAACGAGGGCGGCTTGTGTAAACCTCGAGATTGTATGGTATTAGCTTGGTCCGCTCTCCGCTCCGCACGCGCACGCCTGGCCCCAATCTGCATGCTTTTCATGCCCGCAATAAGTACATTCCTGGAAAGCAGATCCAAAGGGGGTGTTGTGGCCTCAGCATCCCCTTTACAGGAGGAACTGAGCCAGGACGATACCAGCACCGACAGCGAAGACGCTGCCGACGGTGGCGGCGGCGCGGGAACCAGCGTTGCCGGGGACGGTGGGAGGCTTGGTGGGCTGGGCAGAGCCGCTGGGGACGACGGAGACGGTGGAGTTACCAGCGCTGCTGCCGCCGGAGGTGCTCTTGGTGGGAGCGGCAGTGGCGGTAGCGAGAGTGGTCTGGACCTCGGTGGTGGTCGTCTCCTCATCAGCGGCGGTGGTGGAGGCAGCGGCAGAGGAGGCCTTGGAGGTGGTGTGGGCAGCAGAGGAGGCCTTGGTGGAGGTAGCCTTGGCGGAGGAGGAGGAAGTGACGTCCTCGCTGTTGTCGCTGCCGTCGCCGAGGACGACCTTGATGCTCTGCCAGGAGCCGCTGTGGTCGCTGTAGATGTACTCCTTGACGCTCTTGGAGGTGGGGGCGTCGGCACCGGCGTAGTCGACAATGGAGATGCTCTTGTAGTAGCCCAGGAAAGGAGCCTTGGAGAAATCGGTGTAGCCACCAGCCCACTCGACGGTGCCCTGAGGAGCGTCCTTTCGGCCGGCGACCCAGGTTCCGAGCTTGACCTGCATGGGGGACTGGGGGAGGCCGTCAGCGCCACCTTCGGCGTTGGCAGCGGTCAGAGTGCGGACGACGTTGTTGTCGATCAGCCAGGTGACGCCGGAAGAAGTCCACTCCACGGAGTAGGTGTGGAAAGATCCCAGGGGGTTGTCGACGGGGTGGAAGGCACCACGGTCGTACGTGGCAGTGTTGCCCTTGCTGAAGTAGTTGGTCTGAGCTTGGGAGTTGTCACCGCCAACCCACTCCCAGTCAATCTGAAATCACATCAGTAAGTTTCGCTGTCCAACAAGCAGCAGATCGAAGGGTGGACATACCTCGTCAAGATCATCGGACTGGAGAACAGCAGAGGTCACGATACCGGCACCAGCGGCGGCCTGGACGACGACATCGATGCGGCCGAAGAAGATGTACTTGCCGGTGCGGATGGTGGGAGCCTCCTTCTCGGTGCTGATGGAGAAGACAGCGCCGTTGCCGTTGTACTTGAGAGAGGTGCCGGGGAGGCTCTCGAAGCTGCTGCAGGCGCCCTTGCTGAAGTCGCACTCGCCCGAGTTCTTACCAAAGGCAGGGTCGTTGGGGCAAGCTGTGAGGTGGACTGTCAGTGATGTGCTCCTTGGTCAAGATGTTTGACGCCCCAATTGTTATATCCAACTTCGTCACAGTCTCTCCTCCCAGTAAACTCCGACAAAATTCCTCGGTCCTCGGGGCTCTTCACTTACTCTTCTCAAGGGGGTTGCAGTCAGTGGAGGTCTGGGCGGACACCAAGGTAGAGGCGGCAAGAGCCAGAGCAGCAGTGGCGAAGGACTTGGAAAGCATTTTGTCGATGTGAATTTATACGATAGCGAGAGCTTGTCGAAAAGATGCGTTTATATATAGCCGGACGGACGGGCTGGTAAAGATTTGGCGAGAATGGAAAACAATTATTAGACCTAAGCGATGGTCGGGTCAAGTGGCCGAAAGCTGGTAGCGAGAGACTGCGCAAGAGAAGGACGCGGGAAGGAGGCTCGAGCAAGGTTGAGTAGGGACTCGAGGAAGCGGTGATGAGGAATTACTGAGAGGGACGAGGGAAGAAGGAGAGAGGAAGAGGAGGAGGAGGAGAGGAATCGAGGCGGTGGTGGTGAGATGCGTGTCTTATTATGTGAGGACGAGTCGGCGGTTGACTGACCTGCCCGGCTGGCAGTGCCCGTCCAGGTGCTGCTGTACGAGACAGCTCCCCAGGCACTGTCCGTCGCCGTGCGGCTGCTGATGAGCCCAGCGCAGGGTCCCACCACTTGCACCCCCTGTCGCAAATCCCTGCAGGGCCAAGACTGGCGATGCGAGGGAGGCCCCTGTCGATACCTGCCTGGTTGCGCCGGCGGTGGCCAACCAGCGAGGGCGGCTGAGCCAGGCCGCGTGAGACCAGCAGAGCAGCCGCCAGCGTCGATGCTCTGAATCACCCCCAGCCCCTCGGCTCGCTCATCAGGTCCGGCCAGTGGAGAGCGGCGCCAGGTTGCCAGGGTCCAGAACGGTGGGCGACGCCTGGCCTCGTGTTGGTGGCGCCGCCAGACGAGGGCTGGGCTGTCAATTATTGGCGATTAGTGCCTCGTCCGAGGTACCGATACTCGCCCGCCGGGCTGCGGCTATGCACCCAGCGCGAGTAGCAGATACTCCGCATCGTATTTGCTGGCTGGGCTGCCATTTCCGACTTGCCGGTAGCCCAAATGGGCCTCGTGTCGCCGGTTCCCCATTTGATGTTGCTGCTGCTGCTGCTGCTGCTGCTGCTGCTGCTGCTTCAGCCGCCCAGCAAACGCTTTTCGCGAGAGAGTGAGGGAGAGAGATGCGAATGAGAGGTGCTCCATACTACTACAGTAGCACAGAAGAGAAAGTTGCATGGCCGCCCGACCCAGCCAGTTGCCAGATCCAACGTGGCGCCCCTTCCCCGTTATCAGCCGTTTCTTTCCCACTTTACCTGGGCGGCAGTTACCTCATACGAAGTAATACTCTACTAACCTGAGGGTACTGCACATTCACGCTGTGAAGATGGCTCGATTTCGTACCGGTACGCGTAACCCGACGGAAGGTGCGTTCGAGGTGCTTCGAGCGTATCTGCAGCGGCCGCCCACACGACACGATACCTGCAGAAAGGCTCGTATTACCTGAGGCATCCAAAATCCTCCTCTCAATTGCTGCTGTTCCGTACCTTTACTTTGCGCGGTACCGTCTTGACCGTCCTGTTTCATGAGCAGCAATTGACGACCATCAACGAACTGCAAAAAATCCATGAATCACAAAAGATGGGCCACATGACGCGCAGAGTCCCGCCGATTCTCAAACACCTACCCAAAGATCGCAAAACCACGCAACCAATCTCACACAGTCAGCTCACACGGCGCTCCGTGCTTGCCCAATTTTTCTTTTTCCTTTTTTCCTCTTCGACCATCTTCCTCTTACAGCTCCGTTTCGGTCCGTTGGCTTGCCAATCACGACAATCAGATAGCCAGAGTTACTACTAGCAGAGTGATTCGCACCTCTTTTCGAAACCGCCGTTGGGGATCGCTGCCACAGGACCTGCTGCTTTAGGGAGGTTACATGTGCGCTTGCCTGGTGGCATGTAGCATGTCGCCCGTTTTGCTCGGAAAACATTGCCTGCCTTATCTCACAGCACGGCACGGCCGCCGCAAAGGACAGTACAGGCACGGTACGAGGTCTGCATCGCCGCCGTTGAAGCATCTTCGCTATTATCAAGCCGACTTCCTTCGCTCCTCGTACAGTTGGAAAAAAAGGACCCTGGAAAGGCACCAACGTCATTGGTGGGCGGACTTACCCCTGATGACGGCCCCGTTGGAGCTGCAGGGTCTGGACGTGCATGGATGCTTTTCGACCTAGGGGCTCAATGTCAGAGCTCCGTCACAAAGGTACAGCTACACACACCATCTACAGCAACGACAAACGAGCCACGAAAAGCGCCGCGGTTGCGAAACCATCCATGCGATAACGCACCTACATAGTACAACCCCCCCAAACTGTGATTGTGGCACCTTCCGATCGAGCGCCGTCGTGCAGCTCGCCCAGGTCCAGACGCCGTGGAACCGTGGCTCCCCCTTTCGAGACGGCTGAGATCGATCGTCGTCAGAGCCTTGCGAGCTTGTTGCCACTCCGGGCCTCCAGCTGGAAACACTGGAAACACCGTTCGAGCAGATATCGCGAGCACGGTGCCCTCGCCAGCAGCACCCTCGCCCTTTGGCCCTTTCCTCCTCCTCGTTGTTTGGACACTCTTGGGGTCTTATCCCGAGCCCTTTGAAGCAACAACACAAGGCAAAGGGGAGCCCAAATGACAGAGTACGAGGTACCGCTACAAGACGTCGCCAGAATCTCGTAAACTCCAATGTCAGCCGCCGGCCTCTTCCTCTTCCTCTTCCTCCCATCCTTCGCGGTTCCGAGACCCCGCCGCAGGGCCCCGGTTGCAACCAGCCTCTATCGGACAAGCGCCTCGGCACGGTGATCCCACCTGTCTGCCCACCTTGTCCATCAACCCGACCCCCAGATGCCCATGAATCATATCAATTTCCTCTCCGGACCGGTACGAAGTCGATGTACTCTGCACCACCTGCGCATTGTGTGCCGTACTACAGGCGCTACGCCCTAGGAAGACACCAATCGACGGGCCCTTGGAAATCTACAGCCTCGTCGTCTGCTGCATGCCGTCGACTTCATGCATGTGTCGTGTCACAAACTCTGCATGCCGCTCAATCCGTCAGCCTTTTCTTCGGCTTCTTTCTCTGTTCTACCATTCTTTTCACCATCTGATCCGATCCGATCCATCGAGCCCCTCCCAACTCCTCCACAGGCTGTTCTGCTCCGCCATGATGCCAAAGCGTCCACTATTGCTGGCACAGTAAAACGCCTTGGCTCAGAACTTTGATCATAGTAACTCATGCAAAACCTGCTTCATGGCAACTCGTGCAATCGTGAGACCCAGCTCGGAGCAAAGCTCTCCGAGGTTTCGTCACAAGAGATTTGAGAGCACAGAGCTGAAAAGAATAGCTTTGTCAATCAGCAGATCACCATCAGCCACCAGTCCACTTCAAGTTCGTCCAATCCACAGACCAGTGCGTACCGACAGCACAGTCTCTCTACGGGAGGGAGAAGCACAAGCCAAGGACATGTCATGGTTTCAGTTTTCAGTTTCTGCAGACATCGACGACTCCGGGTTTGGTAGGAATACTATCGTATGTATAGCTGCCCTGTCGACAGCTTACACCAGGAGGGCTGCCCGACCTCCCTCGCTAACCCCTTCTCTGCCCCTCCACACCCTTTTCTTCCTTCGATTTTGTTTCTGTTTTCCCTCTTTTCTTCTTCACGAGTCAAAAGATTGCTTGGCATCTCAAGACCGACCTGCGAGTACTTTGCACCCGTGCTTGTGCCCGTCCTCCCCGTACCCAGGTGGTTCGTTGCCCGTGACAATGATATCATGTACCCAAAATCAGAACCCCATACTATTCCAAACCCCCTTCGCACGGAGCACCGGGGGAGCCTCTCCCTTTAGTCAGACGGCTCAAAAGAAGACACAAGACGCAAAGGCCTTTGGGGACCCCAGCCCAGGTCCTTGAATGCCGGCCCCGTGACCCCAACCAAGATCTCGAGGGCATGGAAAGGCTCTCGTGCCGACTACCCTTCCAGCGGCTGCCTGTGGCGCATACTTGCTACGGCACTCCGGCAACTGCCTCTCGCGGTGCTGCTTGTGCGCATGTACATGTACTTCGGATGGGCCCCCTTCGTATTCAGCACGTACCTCCACGAAGTTCACCGGCTGGGCACCCTTTTTCCGACATTGGCATCATCTTCACGGCGGCTCGCAGTACTGGGAATTGCCTTTTGATCCGGCCACTCCTCGACTATGTCGTTCTTATCCTTCTTCCTGATCGTTTCCATCCACCGCGGGGAGGCTGTGCTATGCTTCCTTTCCCGCTCCATCACAGCCAGACAAGCGCCGAGCCGGTCCAATTGCCATGCGATACCATGCGCGAACAACGCCCAGCCAGCCCCCGGCACGGCGATTGCCGTATTGGTCCTCGTGGGAGCGTCTATTGTCTGGTGTTTTGAAATTGGCTGCTTGGCGTCGCTGTCTGTGTTTTTTTACCAAGCTGGTCTTCTCGTCTCGTGAATCGATGAGCGTCCGTCGTTCCAAGGAGCAAAAGAATCTTTCATCTTCCTTCTTTGACGTTCAATGTGAATCTTTTGCAGCACTATCGGTCTCTCGATTACTCTCGATCTCGTGCTCGTCGTCGACAAGTGTTATTTTTGGATTTTGCCTCCCGATTTAGCTTCGGAGTCAGCCGCCATGGAACCTCTGCAGTGCCGAGGTGTAGCTATCACGCCCTGCCTGAGTCAGGCCCTGCTCATCTGATCTAATGGCCTTTTCTCTTTTAGATTCCACTTATTCGCAAGCACGGCCAGCTCATCTAGCCTGCATGCGCGCATTGCAGCGATAAGAATAGCTGCTTCTTCCATTGACTCTTGTTCCTGGACACGAGATTGCCGATAGCATGATGCATTGAAGATCACGATGAATGGAGATACAAGAATCCGCTGCACCAAGGTAGGTACAAGTTGGCCCTTTTCGCTGCATCACGAGTCGATGTTTCTATATTTACATTGCTTGGCCTCTGCTGATGCTGGGTACACCCGGCATCACGTTGTTGATGCGAGTATCATGGTTATCGCCGATGTAAGTGACAGCCAGATGCTGAGATCCTTTCCCCCGGCATCCAATCTTCCGAGGCTGTGAGCCTTTTGAGAGTCGGTCGTTCGTATTCGACGGCATTGGACCTGACCAATCCTGTCCTGCTCATGCACGTAAACCCATCCTCCTGCATGGACTTCGTATGTTATTGCGTGATATCAGGGCGCCTGGGAAGTGCGTGAAAATTGCTCCTACACCACCAAGGGAAACACATACTTTGGGCATTCGCAGGCTCAATCTCACGACTTTCGTCCATGTTATTCCTCCCTTCGTTCGCATCTTCGGCACAGGCGCTTCTACAGCCAACTCGAGAGCTTGGCTTTGTTTGGTGATGCCCGCTGCGGCCCTGTCTCTCGTATTCATTTCGAATACGGCCTCACCGCTGAGGGCAAAACTTGGCATTGACTCTTCTTTCAACAGCAGGCGTACATGCAACTAACGTAAAGGAAATACCTAATGTGCTTGATTCTGTCTGCTGGAGAATCTCGTCGGGCATGCCCGCATATGGCTTGATCTTGCAAACGACCTCCGAGTGCTTCTTTCACCCCATGACAAAAGTACCTACTCAAGGTACTGCTACGATATAAGTTCGCGTCGGGGAGAACAACTAGGGGAGTCGGGAGAAGAAGAAGAAAAGGCTCGTTTGGTCATTTGGCCAGCGCGGTGACCTCCCTCTTCTGAAACATGACCTCGGGTTGCTGTCGAGCCACTGTTTGACATGATCGGCGCAACGACTCACACGAAACAGCTCTCGGGCAGCAGCTCTTTTCACCCCTCTTGCCCTCAGCCTGGTTGGATCCCTTATTGACGTTTCCTGTCTTATTAGTATCGATACAGAAGAGGGAAGGAAGAGAAAGAAGGGGGAAAGGGTATCCAACTGCTTGGCTTTTCCCTTCGATCCGGGTTTTGTGCGAGTTTCTTTGGTGGTGCTTCTGTAGGGCGGATGAGACAAGCCGTGGCTGCGGCTTTCCCTCTCCCGGCCGTGTTGTCTGCGACAAAAGAGGATGTCGAGTGTCGGTCATTTGTTTTGTATCACGAAGTGCGCGCTGGAAAGGAGATTGCGCTTTGTGCCGACAAATGAGTGTTACTGCAGAGGGACGTGCGTGTGATCTCGTAACATTACAGACTCTGCGAAGCAGTACGTACGAAGCCGCTTCTGTTGAAGATACTGCTCGTATGGCTAGGTATCATGCTGCCATCTTCTCGTATAAGGCGACGAGTGTCAAGCGTGGTCGCCCGTCTCAAGGACACCCGCCTTAGTTACGAGGATTGTTCACAAACCAATTCATCTCATTGGTTGTGTGTATGTCATGTGCGAAACCAATATTGGTATCACTACGTAGTTGCGCACAACTGCCGCATGGTCCCGGTGTTGACATTGGACGGAGTGTCTCAGATTGTGTTTCGGCTCAATACAGCCCGACCAACCATCTGTTATGGTTACTTTGTTGTTTGTTTTCCTTCGTCTCGGCCCTTGTGACTTGCGTTTGAGCTCATCAACATTGGCGATTGGATGCTCGATGGGCGGGATGGGCCGCCGTCAAGTCATTCATCTGTAACACGTAGCACCGCCTCCGGCTTTTACGGCCTGCGGCGTAGAAGTCTCGATGTGCAGGTATGTGAACATGTAGTGCGCTCGCGATCTTCCTCTCTGATAACAACTGCTGCAACTGGCCTGGACAGCCCTTATTTGTTTGTTTCCCTAATAATGTCCGCGACCGAGGTCTAAATCCCCTTAAGGAGCAACGTGGACGACCTGAGCTAACTATATAATGATAATAGGATACAGGCCATTCAGGCACGACGCAAGGAACTAAGGCCTGGATGACCCGACTCGTTCAATTCCAGGATATAGGTTAGCTGCTCACCGCAATGTAATGGTATTCCAGTTCCCAGGACAAGTGGTGATGGCAACCCGCATGCCAGTCGGTGATGAGCTGATGTCCAGCCAGAAGCCGAAGTTTTACAAGTCTCTTGGCTGGAATTGACCACGGTGAAGTATCCTGCCCTGATATCGACGATCGCTTTCTGAGAGAGCTATTGATGCATCGATATATGGCTACTATCCACAATCTTGACGCTGCTCCTCTTCGGCGTATGGTGCAGGCAGACATTTCTCTTGTTGGGTTGCACGGGACACATGGGACGAATTGGACTGCGGCAAGGTGCATGCCGCGGTGCCCAGTGCGCTGTCTAGATCAGATGACTTGCATCCTCGCCACATGGTTGAGCCTGTGTTTTCGGTCTGATGTGATCACTCGGTGATGCATGATGCCAAAGGTGATGCTAGATCTTGCTCATGGGTAGATGTCGTTTTACTGTCGCGGTTATGTAAGCGTCCATTCACACACCGCATATAACCTATGGCCCGGCAGCTTCCGTATGTCGTTGTATGGAGGTCGTGATATCGGCGTTAAGGACCATAGAACAAGTAGGCAATCCCTCTAATCAAAGACTACCTGTATTGTCAAATAGTTAGTCCCATCACCATGACCCACTCCTTTAAGCAATTGAAGCAAAAGAGAAAAAGCCACCATCTGTTAAAGTTTTGGCTGGTGGACGTGTCAAACCCCCATTGTCGCTAAATATAGAAGATGGCTGGGGCTGGCTTCAGGGACCGGCCTGGTTCTAGTAGGAGCTCGAGCAAGGGAAATGCCATCATCAGCCCTGTAACGACACAAGACGACAGCTCAGTGGTACTCATACTATCTCTCAGTATTACCTGTCATTGTCTCTCGGTCTCTTCTTTTCCGTTAATGCCCAGCTTGTGATGATCGTAAGGTGACAAGGTGAGTAGGTAGGTCCCCTGAGTAACGTGTACGGGGCCACATCCGGCCAATCGCCTCGACAAAACACCACGCTTGCGGAGCACACACAACGACAAGATTAGGAAAATGCTCGACGGCCAGCATGAATCGCAGCACCAGATGCAACCTCCAGCCGCCCAACAATGGGACACCACAGCAGCACCCCAAGCGCATGACGCACTGGCTCCCCTGAAAAGCCCCCCCAAGAGACCCAATTGATAGAGGTCGCAGGAACGGCTTCTGCCTGCAGACTGTAGTCAAGAATCAGGTCTCTGGTACATGAAGCCGTCGAATGGAGCATTCAGGTCAGCGGCCAGTACCTTACCCAGGCAGCACAGAGCTGGTATCGCGCATTGCATTTTTTTCCGATGCCGCTTCTCGCCTTTTTTTCCACGCTGGACTTTTTGTGTGATACAGCATCCTGTCCTTTTCTTTCTGTTCTGCGCCCATCCCCCCCAAACGCTCGTTTAAACGCCCTGCTGGCGCCCTGCACGCCTCGCCAGCCGTCGTGATACAGCCTCGTTGCCTTCTTTCTTGCCTTGCTGCTTCTACCTCCTACAGTAATACCTTCGGAACGGTAGTTCCTTGCGCCGCTTCTGCTGCTGGTGCGCGAGCCGCCAAGGTCGGGGTTTACTTGAGTAACTTGAGCTGCTTCCTGATTTTTTGCGTCTGGCCAGCGTCTTTTCCCCTCTTTGTGTCACGCTTTCGCTTTCTCCTCGCTTTTTCGCCAGCTCAAGCCATTTCTCCCATCGCTCGTTGCTTCTTCTTCGTAAGCGGGGTTTGCAGCTCCTCGGATTCTTTGGCTCAGCGGTTCGATCTTCCTTTACAAGTCGTGGTGGGATACGCGAGTCCTCTGCTGGTAACGGCACAACCAACAAACAGATCAGGTACTGCCCTGCCCTGCCGAGAACGAGCAACAAGCACGAGCAACGAGCACAAACCACGACGACAAGGCGCCATCCGAGCCGATACCCGACTGAAATCCCCCGCCCCATGGCGCCTCACAACGACATCGAGGCCTTCCACGAAGTGCTGCGGTCCAGCCGCCGCATCCTCGCCCTCTGTGGGGCCGGCCTGTCAGCCTCGTCCGGCCTGCCCACGTTCCGCGGTGCCGGCGGCTTCTGGCGCAACTATGATGCCACCCAGCTGGCGACGGTGCGGGCCTTCAAGATGGATCCGGGCATGGTCTGGCTCTTCTACGCCTACCGGCGGCACCTGGCCCTCAAGGCGGAGCCGAACCGCGGGCACAGGGCGTTGGCCGCGCTGGCCAGGCGGAACCCGGACTTTTTGTGTCTGACGCAGAACGTCGACAGTGAGTTTCTGATGTCTTGATGGTTAGATCGGTGGGAAGGGGGTTGTGGACGGGCGTATAACGTATGACGGCCATGTTGTTGGCTAACCGTGGAGTTACCACCACATAGACCTCGCTCAGCGAGCAGAACACCCCCCTTCGCAGCTAAAGTGCCTCCACGGCTCCCTCTTCGACATCAAGTGCTCCAACGAGAGCTGCGACTGGATGCAGAAGGGCAACTTTGACGACCCCTTTTGCGCCGCGCTCGCCCCGGCCTCGGTCGACATGCCCAATGGCGAGCCGCTGCCCCTGCTGGACCCGTACCACCGCGTCAAGCACATCACCGAGGACGAGCTGCCCAAGTGCCCGCAGTGCACCAGTGGCCTGCAGCGGCCCGGCGTGGTTTGGTTTGGGGAGGATCTGGATGCCTACATGATGATGGACATTTCGGCATGGCTGCGTGCTGAGCCAGTGGTACGTAGACACTGGATTTCTCCCTGTTCCTGATTTTCTCACTTTGGGCCTCGTCTTTGGCTAATGCTTCAATATCTTGCAGGACCTCATGTTCGTCATCGGCACCTCGGCAGGCGTTTACCCTGCTGCTGGCTACATCGACAAGGCCCGCAGGCTCGGCGCGCGCATCGTCATCATCAACCTGGAAGCCGAAGACGAGGCGGAGATACTCAAGCTGAAGGAGGGCGACTTTGCCTTTGGCAAGGATGCCGCCGAAATCCTCCCCGTTCTACTCGAGCCCATTATCGGCAAGCCAAACAAAGACGGCGAGTTTCAGAAGCCTTGACCTGACGGGTGGCCTACTTGATAACGTACGCTGCTCCTGGTTGCTGGTTGTTGCTAATGTTGGGTTCCCCTCCCCTTTCTTCTTATATGTTTGCTTGGATGAAGACACGAAGACACGCATTCACGGTTTGGTTATGTCACATGTTTGGGTTATAGAATCATGACACGCGGATTTCTTTGGATACGGGTCACAGTATGCATGAATAGCGACGACGCGATAACTGAGATTTCCAGCATTGTAATGGAATCAAGCCTCGGTGATGCTCGCGAGTTTGGCTTGCGCCCAAGCTGACGGGACCACACAACCTCCAGTCCCATCCACCTTCGATTCCCCTCCGCAGCTCCCATCTCCAAATCCCCTCTTGAAATCCCCTCTCCAACCGGTTGGAAGTTGCCCCTGCTCTTTGGTTGGCCAGCTTGTCTACAATAGGCAACTGATGCTCGATTCCCCCGTCACTCAAGGCGGGGTTGACGATAAACGACTTCATGCGTCTAATCATCATGACCCTCTCTGCCTCTGCATCTAGTGACTTGTTTGGCGCAACTGCAGCCGTCGGCAGAATTGCTGTTATTTGCCCTTTACACTGCGAGGAACGTGCCGTATCTGATGCAGATCACTGACGTCTGCATTTCTTGAACTGCGGCGGCGGTTAAGGGCAAAAAGTTGGCGTGCCTGCAGGGGTTTTCTTGTATATGTTTGTAGGTTATCGTCGGAGAAGAACTGCAGTTGCATTGGAGAGTCTTGGCTCTAGACCTTCCCCTCGCGAGGGAGTCGTACAAGTATGGGCTGCTTCCGTGTTTCTTTCCTCTCCGGGTTGATACTCCCTTTTCACTCTTTGCCGGCAAATCATCCTTAGGAGAATATATATAGCCATCTATACATATATGTGAGGGTTGATTGAGGCCATCGTTGCTTCAATTGACCTCCCCATCTCGTCAGGATGCGTACGAGAGCGAATGCTCATCTCGTCCTCACCCTCGCTCTCTCCCTCATCCTGCCCTCTCCCTCGCCTGCAAACGCCGCCGCCGCAACAGCAGCAGCACAGAAGCCGTCCAACGGCCTCTCGTACGTCAACCCGCTCATCGGCACCACCAACGGCGGCAACGTCTTCGCCGGCGCAACGCTGCCCTACGGCCTCGCAAAGGCGTCCGCCGACGTCGACGGCCAGAACACGGGCGGCTTCAGCCTGGACGGCAGCAACGTCGTCGGCTTCTCGAGCGTCCACGACAGCGGCACGGGGGGCAACCCCAGCCTGGGCAACTTTCCGCTCTTCCCGCAGGTCTGCCCGGACGATGGCGACATCAATTCGTGCCGGTTCCGCATCGGCGACAGGAAGCTGCACTATGTCAACGACTCGGTGACGGCGCGGCCGGGATACTTTGGGCTGAAGCTGGAGTCGGGCGTCGCGGCGAACATGACGGTCTCGCAGCATGCGGCGCTGTACCGGTTCACGTTTCCGCAGGACGCGGAGGCGAAGGCGAAGAAGCATCCGCTGATTCTGCTGGACCTGACGGATCTGTGGCAGAGCCGGCAGAACGCCTCGATCCAGGTCGACGAGAGGACGGGCCGGATGACGGGCAACGGCACGTTTCTGCCCAGCTTCGGCGCCGGGTCGTACGTGATGCACTTTTGCGCCGACTTCTTCGGTCCGGACGTCCACGAGACGGGCGTCTGGGTCAACAACCGCGCGGGGACCGACCCCAAGCACGTCTTCCTCACACGGGGCTTCAACTTGTTCTACCTCGAGGGCGGCGGCTTCGTGCGCGTGAAGCCCCCCGGCGACGGCGCCGTGACGGTGCGGATGGGCATCAGCTACATCAGCAGCGAGCAGGCGTGCCGCAGCGCCGAGCGCGAGATTCCGGATCCGCTGAGGGACTTTGATCGGCTTGTTGACGAGGCGCAGAGGGCGTGGACGGAGAAGCTGAGTCCGATTGCCGTCAAGAGCGGCGGCGCGACGGAGGACTTGATGACGAGCTTCTGGAGCGGAGTCTATCGCAACATGATTTCGCCGCAGAACTACACGGGGGAGAATCCGCTCTGGAAGAGCGACAAGCCGTATTTCGACTCTTTCTACTGGTGAGTCGTTGCTCGCTTCTGCCCAGTTTCAGGGGGGGGATCTAACAAGGAGTGTGTGTAGCATCTGGGACAGCTTCCGTGTCCAGCATCCTCTGTTGACCATCCTGGATCCCCATGCTCAAACGCAAATGGTGGAGGCCCTGCTGGACATTTACAAGCACGAAGGCTGGATGCCCGATTGTCGCATGTCCCTCTGCAAGGGCTGGACTCAATGAGGCTCCAACGCCGACGTCGTCATTGCGGACGCCTTTGCGAAGAATCTCAGCACGACAATCGACTGGGAACTCGCCCTGGAAGCCGTCATGGCCGACGCCAAAAACGAGCCGCAGGAGTGGTCATACCACGGCCGAGGCGGCCTTCACAGCTGGAAGACGCTCGACTACATCCCCTATCTGGACTTCGACCCGTACGGTTTCGGGACCAACTCGCGCAGCATCTCGCGGACGCTCGAATACGCGTACGATGACTACTGCCTGTCCGAGCTGGCCGGTGGGCTAGGCAGACGGGACTTGCAGGCAAAGTATCAGAAGCGAAGCATGAACTGGAAGAACCTGTGGAAGGCCGACCAGACGTCGCTGATCAACGGCACCGACACGGGGTTCAGTGGCTTCTTCCAGCCGCGGTACCAGAACGGAACCTGGGGGTTCCAGGATCCGATTGCGTGTTCTGCACTGGCTGGATTCTGCTCGCTGACTACGAATCCGAGCGAGACGTTTGAAGCCAGCATCTGGCAATATCTCTTGTGAGTCGAAGATGTTACTGCCTGTTGTGTCAGCCAAGCTAACTTAGCAAAACAGCTACGTCCCTCACTCCGTCTCGTCACTCATCTCGCTCCTTGGAGGCGACGACGCCATGATCTCGCGCCTCGACTTCTTCCACACGTCTGGCCTGGCGGACATCTCCAACGAGCCCGTCTTCTTCACCGTCTTCCTCTACCACTACACGGGGCGGCCGGGCCTCTCGACGAAGCGCATCCACCAGTACGTCCCCGCCGACTTCAACTCGTCGCCCGGCGGCCTCCCGGGCAACGACGACTCGGGCGCCATGGGCGCGTTCCTCGTCTTCTCCGTCATGGGCCTGTTCCCCGTGGCGGGGCAGAACGTGTACCTGATCTCGCCGCCGTTTGTGGAGGAGGTGAGCGTGCGGCACCCGGTGACGGGGAAGACGGCGACGGTGCGCAACGTCGGGTTCGACGCGTCGTATGAGAGGATCTATGTGCAGAGCGCGAGGGTGAACGGGCGGCCATGGACGAGGTCGTGGGTTGGGCACGAGTTTTTCACGGAGGGGTGGACGCTGGAGCTGGTGCTTGGGGCGGAGGAGTCGGAGTGGGGGAGGGATGTCAAGGATAGGCCGCCGAGTTGGTCGGGTGATGTGAGATGATGGATGGTGGTGATGACGATCAAGTAGGTAGATTGAATATATCATAAGTGTAGGTGATGTTCTGTCAGGAGGAGACGTCGTTGTGATGCAAAATCAGGGCATAATGTGTCAATGACGGCTTTCTACAAGTAAGCCCAACGACCCAGTAGATTGAAGTCGAGATATACTTACTTCATATAAAGAAGCCTGATGAGTATGTAAGATTGAATATAATCCAACGTTGGTATAAAACTCCGTCAAGTCAAAGGTTGATGACTTACACGGACGCTTGGCCCCACTTTCCTCCAGGGTCCTTTCTCGCACAAGTGACGTACCAACTCCATTCTCGATCCAGCGCCTTGAACCTTGAACTTCTCACCATCATCATCACCATCATCACCACCATCCGCAACCCTCAACGCAACACAAAAGAAACAAAAACAACACAGACAAACCCCTCCTCACAACCTCACAGAACCCCCGTCCCGCCCGCCCAAAATGCAGGGCTTCAACATGGGACGCTACGTCCCCCCCGAGCACGAGGGCACCATCCCATCCGGCAACCGCCTCCTGCAGAAGCACCCGCTCGGCCAGCGCGCGCGCAAGCTCGCCTCGCACGGCATCCTAACCGTGCGCTTCGAGATGCCCTACGCGATATGGTGCCTGCACTGCCCTAAACCCACGCTCATCGGCCAGGGGGTGCGCTTCAACGCGGAGAAGAGGCGCGCGGGGAGCTATTTCAGTACGCCCGTGTGGGAGTTTCGGTTCAGGCATGCCGAGTGCGGGGGTGCGATTGTGATGAGGACCGATCCGAAGAATACGGCGTATGTGGTTGTTGAGGGCGGGAGGAAGCGGGATACCGGCGATGATGCTGCGAAAGATGTGAAGGGTGAAGAGGGTGTGATTTTGACGGACAAGGAGAGGGATGAGTTAAGGAGCAACGCATTCGCGAGCCTGGAAAAAACGATTGCGGACCGAAAGAGGCTCGAGGCAAGCGCGGACAGGATCGACGACCTGCAGGCGCTGTCGGGCCGGCACTGGAGCGATCCGTACGCCCTCAACCAGCGGCTGCGCAGGGATTTTCGCAAGGGGCGCAAGGAGAGGGAGCGGGATGCCAAGAGGGCGGAGGATCTGAGGGACAGGATGGGGTTGGGGATGGAGCTTGTGCCGGAGGTGGAGGAGGATGCGCGGAGGGCGAGGTTGGTTGATTTCGGGGCGGTGGGGGATGGTGTTGAGGGGGCGTTGCTGAGGCCCTTGTTTTTGTCGTCGACAACAACGAAGGATACGCAGAAACAGACGAGTACGAAGAAGTTGACGACCTCTTCTGCTTCTTCTTCAAAGGCCGAAAAGGCAGCGTCGAGGAGGAAGGAGGCCTTTGTGGCGGACGTCTTGTCCAACACGCGCGCCGCGCAGGATCCCTTTCTCAAGCAGCAAGGATTTACGACTACAAACGGCAGCGATACCAAGGCGGCGATTAGGCCGCCGTCTCTCGGCATCATCCAGCGGAAGAAGCGGCTGGATGACGGTGCGAGTGAGGACGGGGTGGTGCCTGATGCGACAAAGGTGCCGGCGCCGTCGTCGGTGCAGGGACTGGTGGAGTACGATTCTGATTAGGTTTTATTTGAAGGATGGGCTTGTTATTCTTCCTCTCTTCTTCTCTTTTCCTTTTATTGTTGGGTGTGCAACGGCGTTGGGATGGGTCTGGATAGATTCGGCGTTGGGATGGGTCTGGCTAGACTCGGCGTTTATAAACGGGAGATGGGCACGAAAAAGGAGGACATGGCATTGTTTTTGTCAGACATGATACCCCAAGCTGGCGCATAGCTACATCTGCTTGAATCAAACATGAATTGAAACTTGTACTATAACTATCTGTTCTGCCTGAAAGACAAAATCTTATTCAACATACTTCTTGACACACCCACTCATTTTCCTAAGCTATTCGTCCACGCCTCCCATTTCTTTCCATGACATTCGTCCCAAAACTTCCCAAAGGAACAGGTTGCGTATTCAGGCGTTTCACCCTGTTCGCAGAGGAAAGGGGGCAAAAGGCGTGCAAGGCGAACAAAAAGGGGGCAGCTGGCGAAAGTTCTTCCATCTTTGCTTTTCAACGGTGGAGAAAACGAACGGAGCGGAAAAGAAAAAGAGTCCAAAACTCCTGATGATGTGGCTGGCTGGTTAAGACTGATAGAATCCCATGTGACGCCGTGTTGGTGCTGACCGGGGCGCAGTGACTGCTCATGCTGTGACATATGACGACTTTTTGCCGCGACCAAAAAAGGGGTCAGAAGAAGGAGATGAGATGTTTCCATCTTATACGTCGTCCATTTGGCCAGCGGGCTCCTCGTCATCATCGTCGAAACTCGCCACCGAGGACATGTCGTCCTCATCCTCGCTCTCGGCGCCAGCCTCATCCACGGAATCCTTGTTTGCGTATTTCTGAACATATTCTATTTGAAGGAACCGCCCCAGCAGCGCGTCAGTATTTCCAACCTTGGTGATAAATATCGTGCAGTATTTGCGCGCACCTTTGACTTTTGCTTCGTAGCTCTTCGGTTCCCTAATAAGAAGAGCAGCTGCCTCACCGTTGAGCGGGTCCGTCGGGTTGGGGTAGCGAAGGAGCTGCGGGAGGAAGACCTCGAAAATGTTGATCATATCGAACATGGGAGACCATGTCTGGTTGATGACATCCAGACACACAGACCCGGACCTGTCGTCGTTACGACATGCCTTAGCAAATGGTTGCATCCAAGCAAACTACCCCTCTTCTGCCGCTCAGGTACACTTACAGCTCATCGATGTTTGGGTGAAAGATGCGGTTGACGAAGCCGATGCTGGGAGACTTGTAGGGATACGTATCGGGCAGTTCGACGTGCACTTTCCACAGACCTCCTTCAAAGGGCGCTGCCGAGCCGTGTTAGTCGAGACAGCCCAAATCGCATACGCCTCCCCTTGTCCGTGGCAAACTTACTCTCCGCTGGGCCCTTGAATCTGACGAAGAATTCTTGCCTGCAGGGACAGCAGTGTCAGTATCTTCAATGTAGCTATTATGGCTCGATCGTTTCGAACGCGGCGGGGATAAAGGCGCAGTTGGCAATGTCTTACACTGCAGCAAGTCAGTCAGTCAGCGGCCATGCAGTGTTGGAGGACGTCGTTCGGCTGCTGGCTTACTGTTGTCATTGACAAGAGTCACTTCGTAGTCACTCATCAACCTGCGTCGCTTGTGTTAGTTCGGCCAAGGAGGAGAGTTGTAGATCGGTGGTCTTCGTACATCCTGCGAACTTTGTTAGCCATGCTCTTGTCTTGTGAATCCGCTAAATGGCCGCGCCGAGAGATCCGACTTACTTCATGACCTATATCATCCAGGAAAGAGACAGTTGATCAGCCTTGGAACCTTTCCACGACCACAGGCCTCTCCGGGTCCTCCGATGTTGCAGAGGAAGCCGCAGATCGGCAACTTACATCAGTCTCGATTCGACGACGCGGGCTGCTCATGATGGGCGACTGTCGAGGGACTCTCGGGTCCGTTTAGAGAAGGAGATGCGATGCTGAAGAGCGGAGTGCGTCCGGGGGCTCTCGAGGTGTAGTTCTCGGCGTCACCAGCCGTGCGTCGCGGATGCAGTAGTTGTATGGTAGCCGCAAGGCTTGAACCTCGTCAATCCGGGTTTCGGTTCAGAGAGCCGGAGGGACGGGTTGAGGCTCGGAAGACGAGGGCCGATCGGCGGGAGAAGACGATGGAAAGAATAAGAGAGAGCGAGGGAAAGACGATCAAACGGAGGGCGGGAAGAAGACGTCGGAGGCGAGGTTGGGGGAAAACCGTGAATCACCGAGTGCGAGCGATGTGGAAAAGAGACGAGGATCGGTCAGTCAGTTCGTCGGCCAGTCGGTCGGTCGATGGAATAGACGGTTCTGTTCTGGTTCTGCAGCTGGTTGGGGAGAGTTGATGCGGATGATGTTGAGGGAAAGGAAGCAATTCCGTAATCACTCGTAGGTGCAGTCGGTTGCGTCCATCCGGCTTGTCACTCGTGCAGCCCCTCTCCGGCTAACTCTTCCAGCACTGGCCTCTAGCTCCTTCTGCGGGACCTGAGTCACTGCCAGGCTGCATCAGATCCGGCCAGCGGCAGCGCAGCGCTCACGGGCGCCGAGGATTTAGCGGACAAGGGCGCTGTGGCTAGTATTACGATACAGGGCGGGAAGTTCCAGTCTGCTGTCAATGCAGCCTACAATTTGAACCACTCTACATGGCCCGGGCCTTATTAATGGTATCAATGATGTGAACTGCCCTGTTGGGGGTTACGGGGGCATCATGCTTTGCGCTACCGAGGGGCTGTTTGCGTTGGTTGTAACCGATGGATTAGTATTAGGTCGCCTGTCAGGTGGCTGCCCGTCATGCGTGCCTTCGAGGCGTACAGTTAGACAAATGTTGTTGTTTGTGCCGAGGGGGGGCGAAGAAGTTCACGTTGTCAGCTGCAGGCGGCAAGGATCAGGGGGGTTCTTGTTCGAGTAAGGCGCTGCCCCCAGCTGGAATGACGACGACGATGACTCTTGATGGTTGTGGTGATGATGGCTCTTCTACGACCTCGACTTACAAGATGAGTACATGTGGACTTGTTATTACCCATCGCATCCGCTTGTTGAGCAAACAGCATCCGGGAACAGTTAAGGAACACAGATGCCTTTATATGTATTCTTCCATCATCAAGACTGTGCTGCATCTTCATCCTCAGTCCAGCTCATCAAGCACATACATACACATTCCCCGTCATATTCCATTCCCATACTCAGCCTTGCGCATCTCATCTCAAACCGCAGCAAAAACTTCTCCCCCCAAACCAACTGCATTACATGTAAGCCGCTTCTCACAGCATACATCAATACGCATTGGATTCCTTTCTCTCCAGCCCTATGCAAGTCAGCAGTTCAGGCTTCACCGATTCAACTCACTTACACCACAAGGCTGTTCCGACGACGATCATCATCATCAAAACGCCCAAAATCGTCATTGTCAATATTCCAGCATGAACCTCACCCACTTCGGTCTGACTTTTGGATGTCTATTCCTTTCCAATATGCAGCCTTACGAGGCTCGCACCGCGGCAACACCGAAAGCCCGCCCTCGCCTCGGCACCGGATAAGGTACTAGTCCACTGCCGCACCTCTCGCACCGTGCCCCAACAAGAACTGCCGTCTAACCAAGGTAAACCACTCCAAACAACTCACCATTCAATACCCGATTCGATAAAATGAAACAAATAGAACCAAGCTCATTTACCCCTGTACCCAAACATCATCCGTAATAGCATCCCACCTGGAGTCGCCGAAAGGCTGCGCAGCAACATATAGTAATACTGGGCTCTCTTTACATGTACCAGCCTTCCCTTGGCACCAATCCGGAACGAACAAATGAACAGGGTACCTCGTACTCTTACTCTAGCCTCAGCGCCCGTACTCGTACCCGGTACTTTTCTTTTGCTCCCGCTGACTTCCAACCAATTTTTGCTCCCTCCCTTCTTGTAGCCCGCCCGAGTCTCTCCTCCAAGATACTCAATTCTACATCGTAAAAACCAGCATGCCTGTTGCAAAGTATTAAAAAACAGCGCCTCGTCCGCCACCTTTTGCTCCCTTCTTTTCTTTCTCCTTTCCTCAATTCATTACAAATCTATAATTCTCATCTCATTCATCTCAAACATTTCCATCAAGGCCTTTCTCATACAAGTCGGGCCATCGTCTGATCATCCCTTCGTCTACCTTGCTACAACTTCCTGCACGGTCGTGCATCACGTCCCACTCTTCGCTCACAGGTACCCTCCCGGTACCCTCTCATAAGGACTGCCGCTGCACAGTACATCCAAGAAACCTGCCAATAACACAACACCAAAAATTCCAAACCGGGAGCCATGTTCCCGATCGGAGCCTCGGCCAGATCCTGCGCGGCCATCAATCGCAGCAGCACGCGACTCACCACCAGCCTCAGACACTCTGTTGCCGCTGCCTCATCTTCTTCTTCTTCTTCTTCTTCATCACCAGCCTCCTTCCACTCATCTTCACTATCATCACCATCATCCTCATCCTCATCCTCATCCTCATCACCAACACGCCCATCCCTCGCGTCTCGTGCTCCCACCCTCTCCCATGTCAGATACAGCTCTCACTCCCCCATGGGCTCCCAGTCCGGCCCTGCGCGCAAAAAGGTCACCATGAGCACCATCAAGTCGCTCTACCAAAAGGGCGAGCCCATCGCCATGATCACCGCCCACGACTTCCCCAGCGCCTATGTCGCTGATCAGAACGGCATCGACATGATCCTCGTGGGCGACAGCCTGGCCATGGTGGCCCTAGGCATGGAAGACACCAACGAGGTTGAGGTCGAGGACATGCTGCTTCACTGCCGATCAGTAGCCCGAGCCGCCAAGAGCGCCTTTACCGTGAGTATTCTCTCTGTCTTGCATCATTTGCGATTTGTCAACCTCGACTGACACCGGCATAGGTTGGAGATCTTCCCATGGGCTCGTATGAGATCTCGCCCGAGCAAGCCCTGGCTACGGCCATCCGCTTCGTCAAGCAGGGCAAGGCACAGAGCGTCAAGCTCGAGGGCGGCAAGGAGTTTGCTCCCACCATTCGCAAAATCACCTCCGCCGGCATCCCAGTCCTTGCCCACATCGGCCTCACTCCCCAGCGCCAAAACGCCCTCGGGGGGTTCCGCGTCCAGGGCAAAACGTCTGCCGGCGCCATGCGAGTCCTGGAAGACGCCCTCGCCGTGCAGGAAGCTGGCGCCTTTGCCGTCGTTCTCGAAGCCGTCCCTGCCGAGGTCGCTGCCTTGATCACCCAGAAGCTGTCGATTCCCACCATTGGCATCGGCGCCGGCAACGGCTGCTCGGGCCAGGTGCTTGTCCAGATCGACCTTACTGGCAACTTTCCACCCGGAAGGTTCATGCCCAAGTTTGTCAAAAAGTATGGGGACATCTGGGGCGAAGCGGCCCGAGCTGTCGTGGCCTATCGGGATGAGGTCAAGAGCAAGCAGTTTCCTGCCCCTGAGCACACGTATCCGATGCCTGCGGAAGAGTTTGAGTCGTTTGCAAAGGCCGCAAAGGACCTGTGAGGGTGAAGCCGGGGATTCAGTATGGAGCAGTGGCGTCTGTGGTTTGCTTTGTTGATTTCCGTCCCGGCAATGTTTGACTGGTCCGTTGATTGTCTAGTTCTTTGCCCAAGTTTGCGCAAGCATGAAGTGGCGTTTTGTTGAATCTTTCCGGAAGACCTGGGTGGGAGGAGAATTTGAAAAGAAGGATTTCTAATATAGAAGGATACCATTGCGTTAGATAGCCTTTGAAGCCGTTCTTGTCTTTCTTGTGTCATTCTTGTCGTCCAGCTGCATGTGACTTCATCCAAAGGCCGGAGTAATGGAATAGGCCACAACCAGCTGATCATGAGCATTCTTGAAGCACTGTCAAACCCAAGTCAGCTTCGCCAACTCCAAATCTTTCCCTCTAAATCTTCCCACATCCTCACATCACACCACACCTCCCGTAGCAAACCCCCATCGACACCCAAAGTGAAAAGTATTGAGAAAAAAAGGCTCACCTGGTGCAAATTCCCAACAACCTCATCCAACGACGGCGCAAACGCACTATTCACATACAAGAACACGCTCTCCGTCTCCCCGCACCGCAGCTTCCGCCTCAAGTACCGCACCACCTCCTCAAACTTGCGCCCCGCCGAGATCTTGCACACGTCCTGCTGCAGCGCCGGCGCCGACCCCACGGCCTTGAATTTCACAACGACCTTGCCGCCGCCGTGCGCCGAAGAAGAAGAAAAGAAGTGCTCGCCCGCGCTGGCGAGGGCCGCCGTCGCGTCGCGCGGGAGGTCGGCTAGCATCACCGAGGCGCTCAGCGTCAGGGGGATCTCGGGCGAGGCGGCGCGGCTGCCGCTGCCGCTGTTGCTGTTGCGGTTGCTGGTGGAGAGCGAGGGGGAGTTCTGATCGTTGCTGTTGGCGGACGTGGTGTTGGTGATGTCGGCGTCTTCTGGGGAGGCGAGGGGAGGGGGGGAGGGAGATGGCGGGGATAGAAAGGCCGGGTCCATGGCTGGTGTTTGTTTCTGAATGAGTCGTGCTTGTAAAGGCTGAGCTTGAGATGCGTCACGTCTCAAGAACTCGGGAAGATATGAGGCCTGATAAGTGTAGAATGAGCTGTAGTGGTAGAGCCGTGGGTTGAGGGTGCTGTATGTGAGGAGGTATAAGGCAAGCTCCAGATCGGCGTGAGATGACAGAGCCGTCACATGTGGCAGCTGCCTTGCGCGTACCGTGCGCATACAGTACGAGCACCCCTTACTGGCAACCACCAGAGGGACAACATCACCATGGCATACAAGCATACGGACCTCAAGAGTCAAGCGACTCATTCCAACACGTTCTCAATTAGCTCCTGCTTGTTCTGCTTCTGTTTCTACCTAGATCTATCGCCAAAATGCTATCTCGAGTCATAAATACCGGTCCGTCCTGTGCACCAAATAGACGCCCCGGACCACCCTTTGCTTATACACTTGCTGAATTGTAACATGCCAGCTACAACATACACGAATTTGACACAATTCGAAGCCCCGTCAAGCCCCATCCGCGCCTTTTCATCCTCTCACTCCAACAAAGCATCACATGAATCCCTCCCAATCCCTCTGCCGCTCTGCAACGGCTGCCCTCATCTCATATCGTCCCTACCCGTCCCTTCATTAATCCCAACCTCCGTCACGCGCAGAGCCTTCCAAGCCCGTCCATCGGATGAGGACACCTTCCCTCTTCTCATCTACCAAGCATCCTTCCCGCCGCCAAAAGCCAACGCATCGTTCCAGGGAAGGGGGAAAACGGCCGAGTCTGAAATGAAAACGCCTCCTGCTATGTATGCGGGTTCAATATGCCATTCGTGCCGGCGTTTGTGCCAGGAAAACAGAGCCTCATGCTGGGTCGTTATAGCCGAAAGATAAGAAAAAGCATCCCTGAAAGAAAGAACAAGAAAGTCCAAAAAAAGAGCATAGCTCAGGTCGGGCACGTATGGACAAAGGTACCCTCTGAGTTACGCTGCGCATATCCGGTCGAGATGCAAAGAAACAAGTTCAGAAGCCTGGGACTCGGGTCCCATGGCCGGGGTTCCAGGACGTAAAGTCGGCATTTGTGGCGTCTCAAGATTTTTTTGTTTGCAAAGTGTCGACAAGTGGCATAAGGAATGCGATAGCCAACGCGAATCGGGGCAAGAAGAGAGTGGGATCCAATTGCGTGGCAACGCAGTCTCTAACTGGAAAAGATCAAACAATAAGAAAAGGAAAAAGAAACGCTATGCAGTTACCATTCTCCGTCGGATTCGTCAGAAGCGGCAGAGTACTTCGGTATGCGCTTGAGCTGCGCAAGAAGAGCATCCAGCTCGATCCAGTTGTCGTCATTTTCGGCAAACTTGCGGTGCTTGCGGGACAAGATGTGCTGTTGAACATGTCAGTCAGTTGTTGGGAGTTTTGTAGTGTGGACAGCAAAGGTAAAACGTACCTCGTCAAAGTCGCGGAACTTGTCCTGGCAATTCTCGCAGTAGCCTGGCTTCAAGTCTCGCTTGCTCTTAAGGTGCTGCGTGGGTGCCTTCTTTTCCGCCTTCTGACCATCGTCCTCCTGGCCCTGAATGGTCTTGGACGTGGTTCGGCTCAGCGACCGGCTGGACGCGACCTCAGTGGGAACCTCTGCAAGGCGGCGCGACGCATCGTGCGAGGCCGGATGGGTCATTTGCAGAACCTTCCTCTGCAGCCCGTGCACCTCCTTGCTGGTTCCGGCCTTTGCGCCGTTGATACCGGACGTCGACGAGATCATCTGCGAGCGGATGGCCGACGTGATGGTGTTCTGGATACCAGAAGCCACAGGCTCTCCTCCAAACGTGCGGCCCCCTTCGGCTCGGCTGATAAAGGCGTTCTGGGCACTCGGCGCCGGCGGCTTCGCGAAAGTGGCCTTGATCGGCTGGAACGTCTCCTCCGCCGCGACGCCGGCACGAACTCGGCTGTGAGCTTCTTCCATCTCTGTCAGGGTGCGCTTCCCAGTCACCGGCTTCATGGGCGGGACCTCGGGGGCTTTGAGAATCTGGACAGACTCTTCTTTGGCCGCCGCCAAGCGCGCCTTTTCCCGCTCCCGTGCCTTGCGATATTCCTTCTCGGCGGCGTCCACCTCCTCGACGAAGGGACAGCGTCCGTTCCCAACGCTGCGGAACTGGGGCCATTCGCCATCCGTCTTGTTCGCCACCTTGGCGTACTCGCGAACCATGATGGGCTTTTGCCTCTCATCCATGTCCCAGATGTAGAGATACGGGCCCTTGAAATACGTCAGCTCACGGGTAGTGGCAGTCGGATCACGGTCAGAAGGTCCGTTGATGCGCTCGTTGTGAAGGAGCTGGAACAGGTTGGGCTCGTGAGTGCTCTTGGTGCCGTAATGGCTCCTCGAGCTCACGGATCGAGAGCCGTAGCTTTGGGTTTCAGACTCGAGCAGGACTGCGAGCATGCTCTGAAACTTATCAAGAGACCAGATCTTCTTTCCCATGTCTCGAGCCTTGTGCAGCACATCGTTGTTGCGAGCCGCCTTGCGTTTCGCAGGGTCGTTCACCTGGGAGGGCGCAGAAGAGGCTTGGCGGAAATCAAAAAGCAGCCTTCGCCTGGCGGCGGTGTTCCTGTCCAGAAGAGACGGGTTAATGGTCTGGGGCTGTTCCCGGGGCTCCTGTTCCTCAGACACCTCGGCCTCGGCAGCTCCAGCCTCTGGCTTTTCAGGCGGAATCGCTCGAGTGGTGACGACATGAGTAACGTCGATGGAGAAGAAGGGCTCTTGGCGCTGTGATCAAATATCAGAGTCAGCATAAAGATCCACTCAAAGAAGGTATGCCGGCGTGGAGGGACGTACAGCTCCAAGGTATGTCACCCTCTTGGTCAGCTTTGCGCGTATGTCATCTGGTATACTCTCAAAGTAAAAGACCATTTTGGGGAACTTGGCCCGGTGGTGCTTCTTCCACACCTCCTTCTCCGTGTCAACATCCTGCCCACCTCTGGCCGTCGAAGTCGTAGCAGCTTTGGCAGTTCGATCCCTAACGGTAGGCCGTGGCACAGCACTGGGGTTGCGAGGAATCACAATGTGTGCCGGGGGGCGGGTCAGCTTCGACGGCGACCGGACGGGCTTCTGGGCGCCGTTCTCCAAGGCCTGCTTCTTCACCGGCGGCGGCTGTCCATAGGGCTCTTCGCGTTGGACCGTGGCAAAGGGACGTTTGGGCTTGACGAAGCCGGCGAGGAGCGAGGGAGCGCGCAGAGGCGAGTTGGCAACGTTGGGGTTGCTGGCGAGAGGAGCCCGTTTAGACGACATGGCGGGAGCGGACGCCTTGGACGATGCAGAGGCTGGCAGCGAGACGGTGGCCATGTATGGGTGCGAGTGCGAGTGCTGGAGCCTCTCAGATCAGCATGCCCTGCTTATGCTCTGTCTCGACAGAATAGGCAAGACAGGGAGCAGCCAAGTGAGGGGCTGGGGAGGGAGAGAGGCGACGAGAGGAGGCACGCGACGAGGCTGGAAAGCGGCACGTCTCAGAGGCACAAGGCGGCCAAGGGAAAAAAAGAGCAGGCGGAAAAGAAATGCTGAAGGGGCCCTAAAGCGACATTTGAAGATCCAGCAGCCACTGGGGAGGAGGCCAGGCGGGCTTTGGAGAGCTTGTCGAAAGGCTTGTCGAGGCCTTTTGGTGGTGTTGGGCGGCGGACAAAGAAATGCGGATTTGCGTGTGTGCGGGAAAGAAATGGATCGGATTCAAGTGAGTGAGGCGTGCCTTTGAAGGTGCCGAGTGTTGATGGATGGAGCCTTTCGCGCTTGGCAAAACAGCGCTTGCCCGTCTCGTCCCCCTGCAAAAAAACACGCTCGGGCCCGCTCGATGCTCGGCAACCGCCAATTTGACGGCAAACCACGTTGAATATCACAGGGTAGGTACCTAGCTATAGGAAAGAAACAATTGAAGCTTGAGATGCCATCTATTGAAAGGAATTGAGGAGATTGACTGGAGTTGCGAGGGAGAACAGCTGTACCTTGTATGGTGTTGATGTATGTGAAGCTCGGGCTAACAGAATTAGAGTTGAAGCTCGTCTTGGTAGATTTTCATATCCGGGTTTACAACTCTATAAGTGACAGCCTTCAATCCATTGACCAACGTTACAACTTACAGACATCTCTTGATTGATTACTTTCAATAGCAAGGCATTATATCTCAACATAGTGCAGTCTGATGGTGTGAGTCCTACATCAATCTACCTCTACATAACCCTTACCACGTTATATGTTTTCTCGTTGCTACGCTCTTCCTATCCGAGCCAAATGTAAACAACTGACGCGCTTGGGCTTTGGTGTATTACTTTGAGGTACTTGCCGCCTTACCTTATCCAGACCTGCGCCATCGCCGCCAATGCCCCGTCCATTTGCATCGCTGCTTACATAACCCATCTGAGTCCAATCCATCACCACCACCCTCAAACATTCGAGTTTGATCCAGGGCTTATGAGTCTTTCTCCCTTGAGTACACGCCTAGAGCAAACAAGCTCATTGAGGTCTCATTTCAGCATGCGGTGAGCAGGACAAATCTCACCATCACCAAAAGCAGCAATCAACATCGCAAACAAGTGGAGCACGTACCAGCCGGAAAAAAAAAGAGGCAAAAAGGTCCCTCGTTGGATCATGAGCTTGGCTCTCAACCGCTTCACAAAAGCTCATTAATCATCGCAACTCATAAAATGAAACTCCCTCGGTCATCATTACGGAGCCTCGTGCTGCCGTCTCACAAACTGCCGCTACACCAACAACGCCGCAGCGTCTCTCAGGCCCTCTCTCACAGCAACCGCTCAACACCATCCTCTTACATCTCTTCACCTCGACGATGTTACAGCTCCGTGGTATCAGCAGCCGACCTCCAATTCGGCCAGCCCGTCCATGAAACCCATCCACACATTCTCAAAGCCGGCGAGAGTCAGTCCTTCCCACCAATAATCCCGCTATGCCCATCTACCCTCGCATCATCATCGCCACTACCATCACATCCAACTCAACTCACTCACAACATCTCGTATCCAATCCACTGCTAACATCAAGCCCAGTAACCCCCGGCATCTCCGCCCAAGAATACGCCGACCGCCGCGCCGCCCTCGCCGCCGCCCTCCCCGCCGGCAGCGTCGCCATCCTCCACGCCGCCCCCCTGCAGTACAAGTCCGGCGCCGTCTTCCACCCCTACCGCCAGGAGACCAACTTCCTCTACCTCACCGGCTGGGACGAGCCCGACGCCGTGGCCGTCATCGAAAAGACGGGGCCCCAGCACGGGGACTACCTCTTCCGGATGTTCGTCAAGCCCAAGAACCCGCGCGAGGAGCAGTGGTCCGGCTACCGCAACGGCGTCCAGGCCGCCCAGGACGTGTGGAACGCGGACGAGGCCTTCTCCATCGACGCCCTCGAGTCCGTCCTCCCGACGCTCCTCAAGCCCGCCAAGCTCATCTACACCGATGTCGAATCTGCAAAGACCCAGCACAGCTCCTCCCTATGGCGCTTCATCACCTCCTCCCTCTCCTCCTCGCCATCAACCGGCAACCGCCCCCTCCACCCCGTCATGAACACCCTCCGCGCCATCAAGAGCCCCGCCGAAGTCGCCAACATGCGCCTCGCGGGCCGCATCTCCGGCCGCGCCATCACAGACGCCATGCGCCGCCCCTGGACCACGGAAAAGAATCTGCACGCCTTCCTCGACTACGAGTTCGCGCGCAACGGCTGCGACGGGCCGGCCTACATCCCCGTCGTCGCCGGCGGCCCGCGCGCAAACTGCATCCACTACACGGTGAACAACCAGATGCTCAAAAACGAAGAGCTGATCCTCGTCGACGCCGGCGGCCAGTACGGGACGTACATCACCGACATCTCCCGCACCTGGCCCGCGTCGGGCCGCTTCTCCCCCGCCCAGCGCGACCTCTACGAGGCCGTCCTCAGGGTCCAGCGCACCAGCGTCTCCCTGTGCCGCGCCTCGGCCCGCATGTCCCTCGAGGACATCCACGGCGTCACCGTCCGCGGCCTGCTCGACGAGCTCCGGGCGATTGGCTTCGCCAACCTCACGTCGTATAACATCAGCGAGCTGTTCCCGCACCACGTGGGCCACTACATTGGCCTCGACGTGCATGATTGCCCCGGGTATAGCAGGAGGGAGGTTCTGAAGACCGGACACTGCGTCACGGTGGAGCCGGGTGTGTATGTCCCTGATGACGAGCGCTGGCCGAAGCATTTCAGGGGCATGGGGGTGCGGATCGAGGATAGTATTTGCGTGGATGAGGATGCGCCGTATATTCTTACTACGGAGGCCGTGAAGGAGGTTGTGGATATTGAAGCGTTGCGAGATTGAGCTTGCTACCGAGGGGACTGCCGTTTATGGCTTGTATATTATGTAGGAGTATTTATACAGATGAGCTCTGATATTACCGATTCGAAAGCTGCTGCTTCCCTTCCCCTGACTTTGACAGCTGGATTTGGCTAAAGATTGCAGCTGGTGTCTTTAACGGATGCGAACATGCAGATTATCATGCCGCATACTCAGGGGCTGGGCATATGCTCCAAATGACAAGCATCCTGTCAAGAACCACGACAATCATGCCAACTCATACCACAACAGAAACAGTCGAATCATAAGACAGACAGAGTAAGTCAACCAGTCAATCAAGGCAAAACGACGCCTCGCATGCTCATGTATTATGCACAACTCCCAGAAACAACCACGAGCATTCGCTCTTTCGTTTTCCATCCCTCAAAAAGAAACCCGGTACACGGGGTATTTCGTCTGTATCAATCAATGACCGCCAGATCTATCCCCTTTGGCTTTCATAAACACAAAATGCTCCCTTTGTCATTGCTCTCTTTTCGTCAAAAATTCCCTTCTTTCTCATCGCCTAGATTCGCATTGCCCTGACGTATGCTGTACCCCTTTTGATCTCGTCCCGTTTTCCCATATGAAAAGAAATCAACAAGTACCCGCCCATAGCCGAGTTACAACCCCCTTATATCTGGGTTTTATGCCGTGTGCAAAGAAAAAAGAAGAATAACCGTAACGCCAAGTCTGTGTGAGAGGTGTGTGGCAGCAGGAGGCAATGGTGAGCTGGAAAAATGGTGTCGTGGTGGGGGCAGGAAGAAGGTCCAAATGTCTGCCTGGAGCGAGAAGCTCGTTGAGATGCTTCCCACTGAGGACGAAATAAAGAGCCGTCGATTTCGTTTCATGCAATCGTCGAAAAGCAATATGTACAACGTAGAGAAGAACCGATACAAGGAATCAACAGAATCCTCTCGGGTCAAAGAGCGTCATGCTATGGCTGGGCATGATGTCGACTCTCATGGAGTTGTTGAGGAGCGCCTCGAACGCTTGCAGTCGTCGCATGAGCTGCTTATGCTCCGTCATGATGTCTTTGTTGCGCTGCTCGAGCTGATGGATGTATTCCGTCGCTTTTGTCAATACGGTGCCCTAACAAGTCAGAGTTAGTAAGCCGTCCTCAACAAACCCAGGCACGTTGATTCCCAACTCACCTTGCTCACTTTGGCAATGCCCTGCGCAGCGTCCGGCTCTCCTTCAGCCACCTGCTGCAGCGCCGGCACCGAATTCCGCAGCTCGGTAATCTTGTCCTTGAGATTGGTCCGATACTTGCGCTCGACGTCGTTGTGCGCCATGCGGTCGGCGGATTTGACCTTTTCCTTGCCGAGGCTGCTCGTGTCCGAGAGCGTGCTCGGCCGCTTCGTGGGCACCGTCCTCGGCGGCGTCTCGACCTTGGGCTGCTTGTGTTTCAATTCCCGGTTCTGCGAAAGGGGGGATGCGCTCGTATCGGCCGAGTTGTTTCTCTGGTACATGCCCATATGGCTCAGCCCCTGTTTCGGACCGCCAAAGCCGAAGCCAAACTCCTGGCCGATGCTGGGCTGCATCGTAGATCCGAACCCCATGTTGAACCGGTTGGGGTTGACGTAGGACGCCAGTCTGCCGGGGCCCATGGCGATTTCGAGCAGCCGGCGGCGCTCGTCCGGGGTGAGCGTGTAGTTGGTGCCCTGCGGGATGGGGTCCCAGGAATCGTTGGTCGTGCGCCTCGGAATCTCATCGCCCATGACGGCGCTGGGCTGGACGCCTTGCTGGGGCTTCTCCCAACCCAGCGACGGCGTAGAGAAGATGCTTCTGGATGACTGGGCTTCGGTCGAAGGCAGCGTGCCGAGCTTGGACAGCTGATCATTGATGTTGATGTTGTCAAACATTTCGTCGTCCTCGGACAGAGAGTGGTCAAAGGCGCTATCATCGAGGAAGTCTTCCTCCCGGAACGGGGCGGTTGGATTAGCATAGAGGCCGCTGCCCAACCCCGGCGTCATGTTTGTTGAAGCTCTTGAGGCGCATGTGTTAGAGAGCGAGGACCCCTAGACCGGCGACTTGGGAAGAGCAGCTCACCTTGGCTGGTTGGCCGTGTTGTACTGTTTGGAAAAGTCAATCTCAAAGCTGCCAAACTTGTCGGCATCCTCGTCGAACTGGAGCCATGAGTCGATCGAGTCCAACGCCGAGTGCGGCGACTCGACCTTTATCCGCTTGGCATCGGGGCCTTCTTTCATCGACTGTAGGGGGTTGCGGCCAGAGAACTGCGGCATCTGAGAGAAGTTGACGTCGCCCAGGCTGTTGCCGCCGCTGTTGCGATTGCTATTGCTAATGCTATTGCTATTGCTGCCGCCGGCGGGGGCATATGAGGCGACTGCGGATGCCGGGGCGGCGGTTGTGAAGGTGAACATGTCCATGGCGGGCGCGCGAGGCGACGGCGTCCAGGTCGAGCGCTGGACGGTCGAGGGAGGCGTGATGGCCGAGGCTGAAAGGCCGAGAGTTCGCTCGGGCAGGGCGACGAGGGGTCCGGGTCCTGACGACGAGGAACAGTCGAGGGCTTGTGCCATGCGGCTGCAAGACACAAGGGTTGGACGGAATATGTGCTGGGGGGGTTTGAAGGGGACCCCAAACGGGTGGCGTGAGGGAATGCGCGCGGAAAGGCTAATGGCAGCCACAGATCGGGTTCGGCGGCGTCTGGGGGATGTTGCAGACGGAAGAGGAAGGGCGCGATGATAGGCAGAAGGTCTCAAGGGGGAGCAGGTGAAGAATAAGGTGAAGATGAGTGAGGGACGCCACGATTGAATTCCTATCACGGAAGAGCTGAGGTAGCGAGCCGAGGTGGATGGAGGGAGACGATGCTCGGATCAGGGGGGTAGTTGGATAGGTAGGTAAGGCAAGGCAAGGTAGCGCACAGGTCTGCTGCAAGATGTAGATGCAGAAGAGGTCAGTGCGAGTGCAGACGGAGATGTAGAAGTAGAAGTAGATGTCGGTAAGGTAGGCAGACGGATGTGGTAGATGCAAAATCGGAAGTCAATGGATAGTGATGGTGCCTCTGTGCATGCATACACAGGTGAGACAGGGCAGGGTCTCGAGCAGCAAGAGCGGTAGGCAAGGTGGTAATACCAAGCAAGCACCTACTAGACCTTTCGATATCGAGCTACAGGATCGAGATTGGCAACCTAGTAGAGAGACTCGGTGCCAGAGCATGAGCATCACGGGTAATATACAGGGTCGGGAGTTTCAGCATCAACGCCAGGCAGAGGCAGGCCAAGCTCCGGGGTGGCTGTTCGGGCAACGCCGCGACGGCTGCGATTCCGAGGCCTGAGGGAATCGGCGCTGCAGCAATCCAGATCCAGCCCAGCCCAGTCCAGCCCAGCCCAGCCCAGCCGGCAGACGCAGACGCTCAGCAGCGAAACCACAGCCCCGTCGAGCACCAGCGACGAGGATCCCGCTCCAGGAACCGGTGCCATCCAGCCAAGGCCCCGGCGCTAGGGACCCGCGGTCTCTCGCCAGTCAGGCCATAACAGACAGCGAGCTGCTGGGCATGTAAGTACAGTAGCATCTCGGCTTGGTGGTGCTTCGCAGCTCTCCGATGGAAGCTTCGCTTTGCTGTCCACCATGTCCATCTGCGCTCCTCTGCCTTCCGTCCCGCAGCCCCGTCCGAGGACGACATGTCTCTCTCGGCTCTGGATCTGGCTGGCGAGCTTCAGCACAATGCATCCAGATGACCCTGTTCCCCTCCCATCGGCGAGAGCCGGGACGGCGGCGTCTGTGAGCACAGAATGGCCTGTCATTTGCCCTTCTTGCGTGGGTATCCAAAGTATCCAAAGCGAGCCCGCATGGCGAATTGCAGTGTCCGCGCCCGGGGGCGAGCAAACATGAAAATTTTCGACGTGCGCGCGTTCCAGGATAAGGATAGTTTCTCTGGAACCAGCGTCTGCGGCTGTTGATGAAAATGGCCTGACTTTTTGTCGCGGAGCCGTGGCGCCTCTCCTCCTCCTCCTGACCCCCCTGGCGAATGACAAGAGTGGCTGTCGGCCGAGGAGCCACAGAGAGAGCTGTTTGGGTTGTCTTAGCTGGGAGAAGTGAGGGAGGGAGAAGGGACCCTGCGCCATGGGGGCATGCCATGCCATGCATGTGGGAAAGAAATGCAAGAATTGGCTGCTCAGCAGAAGCAAATCGTATGATTCGCAAGGTTCCGAGGCCCAAGGGAGCAGCACAGCCCGCCGCTGATTGGCCAGCCCGCCGCCCGCCGTCGATGTCGATGGGCTTATTGCTGCCCCGTTAGGCAAGGCGGCGGCCGCAATGAGGCGATTTTCCTGTCTGCTTTTTTCCGTTTGCTCATTCTTCTGCGCCTCGGGGAATAATAAAAAGGGACGTGGGAGAGCATGAGGAGAAAGAAAAAAAAAGTGGCCGCATGTATCAGGAGATAATTTGGACGGATTCGCGGGGGCACGAAAATGGGCAGATGGCAGCAGCACTGCAAGCTCTTGCTCCCTCTGCCGGGGCCTCTGTTGGCGCTGGGCCATCTCCACGAACGTTACGGGGAACTGCTGCTGCTTAAGTATTTTCAGCTTTGACTCCCCCCTTTCTCCCCGTCCTTCACCATCTGTCGAGCTTTGATATGATCAGGTCTCGCCACCATCGAATAGCATAGCAAGATGCGTGAGGAGGGATGGCATCAGTTGGCGATTATGGGCCCATTCCACTGCTGACAGTGCGCCAGATGCGAACCAACGCTGCCAGTGAGGCACCAGCAGCATCTAGAAGAAGAAGAACAGCAAAAAAAGGAGCAGGGGCCTTGTGGTGGTACAGAGTACGCGCGTTTCATGCACTGAGATTGAAGAAAATAAACTACGGAAACACGGACAAGCAAAAATAGGGCCCGATCCCTTGGCTCGCTTCTCATGATGCCGTGGCGACCATCAAACAATGGGACGCTCTCGTCTGGGTCAAACAGCAGCAGTGGGCATCTGACCATGCTGAACATTCCCACCGGCCTCCAGTACAGAGCCGTGTGACGGTGTCTTCGCTCTTCCCCTTTTCTTCGTGGCAACTACTACCACTACATTTCATGCGGAACCTAGGCCCAATGTCGTGGCATCACCGAACTTGGTCGAGCCTATATTGCCCAGTTACACAGCTCGTGCTGCGTCCGTGGTAACCCAGGGCCCCATTGGACCCGACGGCACCATTTGTTTCTATGCGGCTCGATATCACTCGGGCATGGCCTGTTGCGTTCTCTCTCCTCAGACGGGCATGGCCTCTCACGCCGTCTCTTAGATCTGCAGATACGGACAGATGAACAAACACCACTCGTCCATCCATCGACAAACTCCACAACACCACTCCAAACAACCCAGCAGCAGCGTGGATGGGGCAAAGATTGTTCCCCGCAGCAGAAGGTAATATACACAAAATACGCGAGTTGTCTAGACGGTGCTGGCAGTCCCCAATTACCGGCCTCTGTCACTTCGACGCCGCATGGGAGTGTCCCCGAGAATACGATATGTCGAATCATGCGCACGCCACATTCCCCTCCCTTGAATGCCCATCAGAAGGCTGTCCGGCTGTGCTCTTCCACGTGCCACTTGGTCTGTGCCGAGGTTGCTTTCAGGCGGCAATATCAAAAGAAGGATGGATATCAACCAACTACGAATAACCATCCCCGGACGTGACAAGGCTCTGAGCCTGCCCTTCAGAACATTCCTTGGCGAGCAATACTAACGGCTACCACATTGAAAACGAAGTACGGAGTACGGAGTGCGTAGATGACTTGGTCACCCTTTTTTTCCAGTCACAGCTGCAGGAACACTGTGGCATGTATATCAGGCCGACACGCCTTTTGAGTCGGTCTGGAATAATCAATAAATTGCCTATTGCTACACCATGGCAGCAAACGTGTCTATCCAAGTCGAGCAAACGCCAAATAAGTAGTCCGTAGATCTCGCAAACACCTTGATAGATGCCAAATATCCATATCCCATCACCCTTGCTAACTCCAGTTGTGTGCCGCCAACATCATCATGCCGATGTTGATATGTCCTCTCTCTCCAGAATGCAAACCATCTGCTAGAGATCTTGGCGTTGTCTCGTCGATGAGGATTCAATGTGCCGTTGAAACCGCCTCTCAACTTCGAACCAACACCGTAGCAAACCTATTCCCCGTCTGCAAATCCCAAGCACACGTCATTTCGAAACAAAAGGCTTAGGGAGCGTCTTCCGCCGGAGGCAGTCGCTGCACTCCTGCGGCTCGTAGATGATGTCGTGCGCAGCCGATGTCCCTTTGCATCCATTAAACAGCTTCTCACACCACCGGATCTGGAAGTACCCGATATGGCCGCAAGACCACTGCTTATCCACCTGCACGCACATGTCCGTCTTCTCCCGGCTTAGCCCCCCCGTAACTCCCGGCCTCCCGTCCCGGCAACCTGGCCGTGGGCCCCCCGGGGGCGGAGCGGCAACGATGGCCTCAGCTCCGAGAGTTCTGCAGGAGTGGAGTGATCTCGATGAGCGGCGGCGCGAGTGATTGAGCTTTTCGTTCCCGTCTGTAGTACTTGTGTGTGCCAAAAGATGAAAAGGGGGGCCGGGAATAAATCATGGATTTGGCCGTTGCGAGTTTCACAGGGGCCTCACTGCCCAAGTCGTTGAGGTTCAGTGTCCCTACTTCGCTCGCCGCAAAGATGTGCTCGTGACGCCGGTTGTCTTCATGACTTGATAAGGTCCGACCCGGTCTATAAGCATAAAGGGGTCCCGCAAAAATAGTCGGTATCCCTAAAAAGCCATATCCTCCCCGATAACCAGCAGTTCTTTGCCCGCGTACTCGTAATCCCAAAGTATCCGGTAGGCCTATTGTTCTCAAGGCATCAAAGCTGATAGAGGCTGACGACGCCCGGCACGCCACCCGAAGACGAGCAAGAAGGGGAAAAGAGGAAACAAGAAAGGAAACAAAAAAGAGGGCAGAGACGCAAGCGCGAAAGCGGAGAGACAACTTCGGTGAGGCCAGGGTTCGCTCGCATGCCGCCGGCACTATGACTTTTCAGGGCTTCGCCTAGACCCTCCACTTGGCGGCGGTATCGAATCGAAATACTATTTCCCCCCACTTGCCTATGGCAGTGACCAGTCATACCCGTGTCGAATGCGGATACGACGTGTTATCGAGAAACCTATTGCTGGTACTGACAGCATCGCGTGACTTGCTTTCGAGGCCTCTCAGGTTTCCGTTCAAACAAACAACGTCGAGCCTCGGCACTCGGAAGTCCTTGCCCATTGACGCGGGAGAGCAAAAGGGTCTGATCGAGCGACGTTCCTGGAATCCCAAGTATTCTAACCCCCTATACCCCCGTATATCAGTCAGCAGGGACGTCAAAGACCATGATACAAGTATGAGCTCTGTCAGCTCTCGGAGAGCCATTGGCCGGGGCAGCACCTCCGCCTGACCGTTGTGCGGCGAGAAGCAACTGGCCAATGATAGACCGGCGAGGCATCCCAATCCCGTAACGCTCCTGCAGGATGCAAACCCCGCCTTGCATCCCGACAAACGACGTCTGTCCAGCGTCAGCCCTGAGGCTAGACGTGATATCAGTGACATCTCACGGCCTGAGAGCCATCTTCTGAGGAAACCCGCCTTGCCGCCCAACGGCCCCCGTATCTCTGTCGCTTCGTTCCGTTAGTGACGGGGAGGACAAGACCACCTACAGAACCTCTCCGTGGAGAAACTATATCACACCTTGACCGAGCCGGCGCCAGCATGAACGATGGCGCTGTTCGACATTGAGAAGTGGTCTATAAGTTCAGCCACAATCATCATTGGCGTGCTAACTTTGTCTTTCGCCCTCCGCTACTTGTCAGGGAGAAAGCTGCATCCGAGCGAGCCAACGGTGGTGCAGCCATGGATTCCCATCATAGGCCATCTGCTAGGCATGGTGGTGCATGGTGGTCGCTATATCAAGCGCCTTGGGTTAGGTTTTGATGTAGACTTTCAACGGATGAGGGGGGCTAATCGTCAATCAGGCTGTGCTACCCTCAAGAGCCAATCCTGACTCTACCCGTGCCGGGCTCTCGAATATATGTCGTTACTGAGCCTTCGTTGGCCGCTAGTGTCCAGCGCAACACCAAGTCATTGTCGATGACGCCTCTGCTGCCCGAGATAACCAAGCGGGTTCTTGGACTGGATAAGAAAACGTACAATGTAATAAGCCAGAACTTGGATCCAGAACCGGGGGCGCCACGGGGATTCTTCGCCGACATCCATGACTGGGTGTATACCTCGTTCGGGCCAGGCGAGTATGTGAATACGTTAAGCTGTGAGGCGGCGCAGGAATTATGCTTCCAGCTGCTTGCGACAGTTGACGCCACAGGTCCTGTCCCTGGCCCGGTTGATCTTTTGGGCTGGGTCCGTCATATGGTCACTGTCGGCACCGCAAAGGCGTTCTTTGGGCCTCATAATCCCATCGCCGAGGAGCCTGACCTGGCGCAGGATTTCTGGGCATTCGATCACGGCCTCGGTGCTTTGCTAATCGGAATATTCCCATCCCTGACCGCTCCCGAGGCGTATGCCGGCCGCGAGAGACTGACAGCGGCGTTCCGCAAGTATTTCGAAGCCGGCTATCTGGACGAGGCCACATCGATCGTCAGGGGCAGAGCGCGGATCGAGAAGAATTATGGCATGAGCACGGATATGACGGCTCGCTCGGCGCTGTCATTCCTATTCGCAGGCATCGTAAACGCAACGACGACGGCGTTTTGGGTAGCACTGAGGATCTTTGCAAATAAAGGCCTTCTTGCTCGAGTTCGCCAGGAGATTCGTCAAGTGCTCGAAGTCAGTAGCCAGCGCTCAGGACCTGGTTCGCTGAGCATCGCAGCGGTCAAGGAAAACTGCACAATGTTGGTCGCCGTTTATCGAGAGTGCTTACGTGTCGGGTCGGAGAACTTCTCTGTTCGAATGATCAAGGAGGACACGATGCTGGCCGACAGGTACTTTCTCAAAAAGGGCGCTGTTGTTCAGATTTCGGGCGGGGCCATTCATGGTAGGAGCACGATCTGGGGACAGGATGTTGACGACTTCAACCCGGGCAGGTTTCTCAAGGAGAAGGGCAAAGGCGATGGCTTTCACCCAGCGGCGTTCAGGGGCTTTGGTGGCGGAAAGACGCTGTGCCCTGGCCGCGAGTTTGCTACGAATGAGATTCTGGCGTTCGCTGCCATGATCATCCACGGAGTTGACTGGGTGGCCCCTGATGGGGGGACGGTTGCTGTCCCCGAGAAAAACGATCGAGTGCTGCCGGTTCACATTCTCGAGCCGGCAACAGCACCTGCGGGCATCGTCCGGCCCAGGGCACAAGAGATGGAGATGCTGAGTCGGCTCACAGTGGTGATGTGAAGCACTCCAGCAGGTGGTCTCTATGAGGAGGTTCCCGTGTGTTTCGAAGTCGTTGGGGATGACTAGTAGCGGTACTTAACGTCGGATTGTTTTCGGAGACTTGCTCCTCGATTTGTTGACTAGGAGGAAGTCACAGTGATGGCGGTGCGATGCTGCGATCCCCGGGCCAAGTTGAGGGTGATTTAGGTATGGTGACAAGGCCAGAGCCAGATTCAACTCAGTGACAAGGAGAATCCAAAAAGGCAGATAAGGAAGGAGCGCCGGGCCGTTGTGCGCCCGCTTGCTTGTGTGGCAGGTGCAACTGGCAGCCGCCGGCGTGAAAAGGCAGGCACGAGCGCGATGCTTGCCCATCGCCCGAATTCTTCCTGTTTGTGCCTCTCCTCCTTGATTCCACCATGATTTGCGCAAGAAACAGAGCGACCAAACAAGCTGTTGGAATCAAGCAGGAGAACCCTCACAGAGTCCATGCACAAACATAACGAGGCACCAGCAGCTCCTCCTTGCGCCGCTGCTCTAACGGAATCAATACAAGGTTTCGCCTGCGACTCGTCTCTGCCTTCGCCTCGAACCTTGATAACCAGACGAAGCCACAGATCTGACTATAAGAACCCGACTCGAGCCTGAATCAAGGGCAGAGCATTCGTCAAGACACATCCTTCGTGGGCGTTCACTGTCAGTTTCGTATATCAAGGGTTGCGCGACTGTCGGTATCGACGAGATAATGATATCAACCATGGCGTTCATGATGTGGACCTTGCAATTCGCCCTCTTACTCTCCAGTGGAGTCTTGGGCTTTTCATGGGGAGGGACTAAGGGCAAAGGCAGTGAGTCGCAGTTCACAACCGTCATACAAAATACATATGTACGCTGACTTATGCCCTAGAAGCCGTACATGCCGCCGGCTTGCCGTCATCTATGAGCGACTCAGCGAGCAGCCACAGGTTCGACAACTCGGAACTGCCTGCCATGTATGCCACTGCGCTCAACGAGCTTCAGGAGCTCGAATCGGAGCCCCTCTGCCATCGTACTGCGGCTCTTCTTCTGGTGAACAACTGTCAACTTCTCGATGGCCGGGACGAGGCAACGATCTTGACCGACACTGGACGGGCTGCTCGAGACTTCGTTGATTCGTACGCTGCCAGCTTGGCTATATGTGACCTGGAAAGGGGTAGCTTCATGATCCCATCCTCGTGTTCCAAGTTTCAGGAGTCAGTCTTGGCCCGAATGCCTCCACCCACCAAGCCTCAACTACATGTAACGACATCCGAGATTGATGCCTGTCTTGAGGGCATGGCACAGTCGGACTCAGCCTGGAATACTTGGGTGAGCTACCGCCACAAGACTTTGCGATTTTGCGAAGCAGCTCGCGCGGATAACGAAAAGGGTAGGGCGCCAGTGCCCTCCAACCGTATGATTGTCGTGGCATGGCTTACACGATCCCAGACCAAAACATCCGAGTCCATCAAAGGCTTACGAGCATTCTCGCAAAGCTGACCACTCAGCTTGAAGAAGAGATGGAGGAGCGGCTTCAATCAATGAACCATATGTTTCAGGAAGCTGGGGCTACTATGGAAAGTCTAAAGCCTCGGATGAAGGACCTGCAAGATGGCATCATTCAGCTGGATGCTCTCTTCAAGGATCAGATTGTCCAAAACGTGCAGGTAAGGAAGTGACAGGAACGGCTTTCAGATCAGTGGCTGACAACAATTTCAGCAATCGGCGGACTTTGTTACTCACGGCCTTGACGACGCAAGGCAGCTGCAAACGCTACTGGCCATGCTGGTCGGGGTGGCGCAGAAGCAGAATCGCGATCTGGCAACTTCTCACGGGGCTACTCTACAAGAGGTTTCTCTACGAATAACCAGTGAGGTTGATGTCATACTAGCAGCGCTCGCTGCGGCAGTTGCTTCCTCAAGCTCTCTGCACAGAGAAATTGTAAGTCTGATTTGCACATGGGTTTTTGCGCCATCCTGACCGTGTTTGGCTAGGAGATTTCGCAATCCGCGGCTGCAGCTATTGCCTTGAGACAGGAGAAGATAGAGACAGTGAGTCACTCTCATTCACAGAATGACGAGACTGGAAGATGGAAAAGAATGGCAAGTCACTGATGCAGATTTGACAGGGCATGCAAAAGCTCGAAAGCTTAGCCGACTCTTTGCTGGTCAAGCACAAAGCCCATAAGGAACGGCTTAACAATGCTCAGCAAACAGCGTCGGAGCTGATAGACATTCTCGATTCAGCCTCGACTTCGGCCGTTACTCTTCGCAGCTCCCTTTACAACAGCTTTGGTTGGGGGTCTTGGTGGCCTTATGTCTTTTGCCCACTCACGTCTTTGGTCGTCGGCTCGTATGGACTACCACCTTCGGCGACGCGAAACGTTGTGCTCATCAGCCTAGGTGAGTGAGGCTGCTCCGAACTCGCGGTTGTATGGGAAGTATTAACCAAACCAAACTACTTAGGCGAGATGGCTGGATTGGGTGTTTCCATTGCCAAGCATTACGGAAACGACATCTACACAGCATTTACTCCTCCCAACAAGTCACCCAGTAGGACGGATTCGAATTCGACAACAGTACCTGATGAGGATATTTATGCTAGAACCTCGTGGAGGCATGCCCATTTCGAGCAACTCAAAATCAACGAGGTCGTTTAAGCGTGGCGAGGAGAATGTTATGCAGCAAAGTTATATGGTTGCTGTCAACGTCAGCAAGTGACTTTAAGGGATATTGGGATTACGGTACTCGGCACATTGGGACAATGGCGTTGGCGTTTTCAGTTCAGCATTTTCGTGGAGATTTCGGACAAGGTTTACAAACGGTTACTTGAGCCGGAGTTTTATGGGCTAAGAGGGAGGCAAACATCTAGATTCTTCGTGGGCAGTGAATATCATGGTCAGGGATCGTCCCAGATAGCTAATACTAGCCAGGCTTCCGATCTATTCCGTATGATGATGATGGCACACCAGCCTCTGAGCGGGAAGTTGAGTAGAAGCATCCCGCGGTATATGGAGAATGGATAAGACGGAACAGCCTCTCGAGGCCTTAGCTCTGGACCTGACTCGAGCTCTCCACGAGGATTTGATAACAGAAACGTTCCAAGACAGCTAGCGACCGAGTTGTAGTTCGCGGGGTTCATAAGCAGGCGCGCAATTGGACAGCGCGACGCCTTCTCCGCAGCCGATGTCATCTCGTTCGCCGGTTTTCGGTGGTCCGTTTTCCGGGGAATCTCTGTGTTTGGTATCAAAAGAGAAGCCAATGGACGGTGCCCTCTAGCTGATAAGAACTAGGAGGAGGCGGCCAGAACACTTCGTCGTCTTTTGAACTTGCTTCTTCTTGCCAAGAAAGTTGTGCTTTCTATCTGTTGCGGTTCAATTGATTTGGGAGAATTCAAGACAAGATGGCGTCGAATTTGAAGATTGCGCTGATTCAGCTGTACTCCAAGGTGAGCCCTTCTCTTGCCTGGTTCTGTTCGTTACGTGGTTTCTTGGCGCCTCAGCCTCGGCACTCTTTCTGCTTCCCGTGCCACCAGCAGCCAGGCCTCTTGCCTTGCAGCTCTCCCCAACTCCTCTCGCTTGCGAAAGAAGGCAACGAAGCTCCAGCATCAAGATAGAGAGGAGCTAACCCCGTCCTACGACATGTCTTAGCCGCTCGACGTCGCCGGCAACTTCGCCCGCGCCGAGTCGTACATCCGCAAAGCCGCCTCCCAGGGCGCCCAGCTCGCCGTCCTGCCCGAATACCACCTCTCGTCCTGGAAGCCCGACGGCAAGGTCCTTCTCGCCGCGGCCAAAGAATCCGCGCCGTACCTCGCGCGGTACCAAGCCCTCGCCGCCGAGCTCGGCATCGCCATCGCGCCCGGCACGATCCTCGAGCCGATCCCCGCAGCCGAGGCCGACGATGCCGCTACCGTGACGAAAACAGAGGGCATCGCCAACGCGGCGTACTTCATCGGCCCGGACGGCGCGCTGCTGGGGCGGTACCAGAAGAAGAACCTGTGGCACCCGGAGAGGCCGCACCTGACTGCCGACGGACTGACGCCTCACCGGGCGTTTGATACGCCTTGGGGCAGGATGGGGCTGATTATCTGCTGGGATTTGGCCTTTCCCGAGGCGTGTCGCGCGTTGGTTGCTGATGGGGCGCGGTTCGTCATTTGTCCTACTTTTTGGCTGAACAGCGACGGCGGAGATATCGGTGCGGAGGTGAATCCTGAGTGCGAGCGCTTGTTCCTGGAGAATGTCGCGGTTGCGCGGGCGTTTGAGAATACGTGCGGCTTCGTGTTTTGCAATACGGGTGCGCCGCTGGGGAGCGGGACGAGTGGTAAGGATGAGGAGGGCACGGAGTTTATTGGGTTGACGCAGGTGGCGATGCCGCTGCAGGGGGCGCTGGGGAAGCTTGGTGTTGAGGAGACGATGAGCGTTGTGGATGTTGATGGGAAGGTGTTGGATATTGCGGAGGAGGTGTACAAGGTGAGGGCGGATATTGCCATGGAGGGGTGGCATTATGCGCATACGCTGTGTAAGAGGGAGTGATGGGCTTGATTGAGGATCGAGATGGATCGTTGAAAGTCAGTGTATTTGGATATATATGGATATATACACTGGCCAACGAAAGAAAACAAAAGAACGCTGTGAGCCATTGGTGGTTCCATTGCCCATGAACTTCTTTGCTTGTATTTAAAGCATGTGAAACATGAGAATCCTTCTGCTCCTATTCGCCCTATTCCTCGCGGTATAAAAAGACCTGAAAGAGTACAACATGATAGAGGATACGCACTACACTATATGTCTCACAAGACAAACGAGAAAGGCGCAGAAAGAAAGAGAACGCTCGAGGCCCCCCCCCTAGGCCTGCAGCCCCCTCTCCATCTCCCGCTGCGCCAGCGCCAGCTCCCTCAGAAATTTCTTGCGCAGCTTAACCCTCGCCTCGCCGTGCTTGTACAGAAGCCGGTCCAGTATCTTCTGCGCCTTCTCCTTACGCCGGCGCTCTTCGGCACCGTCCCCTCCTGGCATGCCCCCCAGCCCGCTCACGCGGACGACGTACCTCAGCTGGGAGTCGTCGCGGTCTGTCCAGATGCCCTCGCAGTTGTCCGGGACGCCGTGGCCGTCCCGGAGGCTCTCTATGACAATGTCCATGGCCTTGCCGGGGGTCATGGTGGTGCGGCGCATGGCCTCGACAATCTCGTGTTCCTTGTAGCCCCGGCTGAGATAGTTCTTCCGGCAGTTCCTGTACTGCTGCTTCTTTTCCTCGACGTTGTCCTCGTCGGGGTCGCTTCTGTCGGCTGTGGTTTGTCGCGATTGCTGCGGCCGCTGCTCCTGTCCATTGTCCCGCTGCTGTTGTGGTGCCTGGGCGCGGTCTTGTTCGCGTGCCTGCTGCTCATCTCGTTGTCGACTTTCTGCTCGTTGCCGGTCCTCCTGCTGCCTCTGCTGCTGCTGCTGCCGGGACTGTGGCGGCTGGGCCTGTTCGAACGACGGCGGTAACGCGCGCTTCTTGGGCCGCGATCTTGTCGGCGTATACGTAGACGGAACTTCCTCCTGTATGGTCTCAAGGCGTCCGTCGTTTCTGCGGCCAGAACTTCTCGCCATCGGACTAAAGTAGAGAGTAGGGGTTTCGGCTGGCTCGGGGTTGAGGACCAATTCAGTCTCGCTCCGCAGTTGTTGAGAGGGAGTCATGTCAAACGTTTCTTCGACAGATGGCTGCTGCTGAGGAATCCCCTGGGACGGCTCTCCAGTCTCCACCTCATCTTCGTCTAGTATCCTGTGCAAAATGCCTGGTGCCGATGATGGTGCAGAGGGACGCCCAGTGGGCCTAAGCTTGTCCTCGGGGGTCATGGGAATCTCAGTATGCACCGTCCGCCTCCGCTTGGGCAACCTTTCTGGCGTCGTCGGCCGCTTATCGGGCGACCTCTTTCTTGAACCTGATTCCCCAGGGTCGCTCAACGTGGACGACAATACGCGATGATGTTGAGATGGCCGTGGTGTTGTCAAGTTGGGGGCAGTTTCTTCGTCCCAGAAAACAGCTCCGTCGTCTTCCGCCATGTCCTTGTCAGGGTCTTCCTCGTTGTCTTCAAAGCTCATCATGGCCTCTGCAAAGTCGCCAAGGTAGCGATTGTAGCTTGATTGTAACAAGCCAGCAGTGACTTCCTTGCGTTGGGAGCGGCCGAGGCCCACGTCTTCCGCCACCTGCTTCCAGTCCACCTCATCTGGTGGGACAGACTGCGCGCTGACAGCTTGATACAAGTCAAAGAGGTCTACCTCGTGATCCTCAATCACGCATCTCGTGTGCAGCCTCCTGTCGCTGGCCTCGCAGTAGTCCCGGAGGTCGCTGAAGAATTGATCTCTCTCCGAAAAGGACGATGGGCCCCCATCAACGCTAACATCATCTTGAGCGTCGTCTTCTTCTTCCTGTTGGCCTCCCAATTCCGCCCCGGCCTCGTCCTGTCCGTATTCACGGGCATCATGTCTTCCATCCCGCTCGTCTTCCACTACCTCTTGTTCTTTGGGGGTGGCTGGCTCGTCCGAGCCAATTGTGTCTTGGTGTTGAGAGGTCCCTTCTTCAACCATCTTACCACTTGTTTCATGAACCGCGGCTTTCGTGTGGCCTCTCCTTTTGGAACGTGTCGGAGATGCTGCCTCTGAGCGCCGAGCCGCTTCGCTCGTGGAGACTCTGGTGACTCTAGGTGAGGGCTCAGTACGATCTCGAGAAGGCCCCCTGCCTGTACTAGAGGTAGCATTTGTCCGAGGAGCCTGCGGCCGTTCCTCCCTTTGGTGTCTCGTGATGTGTTCCGCAGTAGTCGGTGCGCTGTTCAGAGCTACATCGGCCAGTCTCGCCAAGCGAGTCAATTCTTTATCGGACTTGAAGGACAGGAACTTGACCCATCGATTCCTCCACGACTGCCAAGGATGATGGGGGTACTAGGCCTGGTTAGGATGCCTTGTTCGAGGAGGGAGCGGTGAGCTGAGTGGTGCAGACATACTTTTTCTGCAAGCTTCATGTACAATACGTTGCCAGCCGTGTTGGTTTCCTCCTTAAGGACATGCTTGGCGATGAGGGCGTCGTCGTGTGTCGTGAACGGCGTCCGAGCCTTCTTTGCATGAGGACCTGCGAGGATCGATCGAGGTTCTTTGGGAGGCGAATTGATGAGGTACTTGTCTTCGACCTGGATGATGCCTGCGCTGACAGATTCCGTAATGAACTTCCACGAGTACGATTCTGGTGGTGCATTCTTTCTGGCGTGGTCCGCGATGAGCATGTCTGCGTCCTTTTCCCGAGGGACGACAACGCCGCCATTGCTCTGGACGGATGCAGAGGAGAGGGTCAGCAGCTGCGTGAACCAAATCGTGTCCGGTTCTTTTCTTCATACCTCAATCTTCCCGATGATGCTAGCCCTTTGAGGAACGCTGACGGAAACCCAGAACTTGATGCCTTGAAAGATGGTGCCTCCCGACCCCGGCACTCCGTCATACGTGACATGCGATGCCATCGTGATCAATCCTCATGCACTGATTTCCCTCGTATTTCTTTCGTCGCGTTGAGACTCAAATTAGGAGTCTGTATATTGCCTCACCTGCGCCCATCAAATTCATTCTCAGTGAAAGGAAACGTGTCGTTGCGCGGGCAACTTTCGTCAACGGCAAGGTGAGGTTGAGTGCGACAGTCCGTAGGTACTTGAGGCGTTGCAGAGCGGGAAGGGAGAAGGACGATTAACAAGGCGGCAACTCGCCCCAATGGCGCGGAAAGGATAGACTCCTAGATTGTCAGATATCAATGAAAAACTGCACACTGTCTCTCACAATATTCCTCTTCTTTTCCGCGTCGTTGCGCATATTGATACTTTCTAAACTCATTCACCTTCCCCATGAGATGAGACGCGTGCTCGAGGTCGCGCAGTCACGTGGCTGGCATGGGCGACTTCCCCGACTTTAAGCCCCGCGATAACGATAACACCACACGCCGAACAACGCCGCTGATTTTGCTTCAGCTGGGGGGGAGGCTGGTGACAGCTGCTCGTTCGGCTGCGTAATCCAACCACAATCTTCTCTTTTACTTGCTTCAGTTTCGCATTTGCTTTTCTTCCAGGTGCGCTGCAGTACACGAGCTTTTCCTTTCTTTCCAAATCATCGTGTTATTCTTCTTTTATATTCCCTCATTTCGCGGATCAATAGCAACTGTTACATAAGAGGTCCGGGTCGTCGGGTAGACTCCTCATCATATACGACGAAAAGGCTCACGCTCTCTGCCTGCGATTCACAGATGCCTCTGTTTATTGTGTCATGACATATAACGAACACACAACCAATTCGTCACGATGGATGTACTCAAGCAGATTCTCATCATTATTCTAGCCATATGCTTTGTGGTCTTCATCACCTTCTTCGGCAGGCTTCCCGCTTTGAAGTGAGTGTCATGTCTACGACTCCCAAGACGGGCTTCACTAACATCAGACTTGACAGGAACACACCCATCGCCTGGCTACACAAGTTGATATGGATCTATATCCCCAATGTAGTATTGCGAATAGACCAGACGCTCACCGGTGGGAGGGTGACCGGATCGCTGGCATGGCTCTACCGCCGTCTCATGTATGACCGCCATCCAACCATCGTGGTACGTTGTTGCAGCACCTCTCCCCTGACTTTAGACTCTCTCTCAAACTAACGCCTACCCAGATCTTTTTCTTGTTAATCATGACCGTGTCCGAATACATGTACCTACCCGCCGTCCTGCCCAAAATCAGCCCCCTGGCGCAATCCACCGCCCTCATCACCGTCATGATGCCCTACGTCTTCCTCTACCTCGCCTGCTCCGCAGACCCGGGCTACATCACGCGCGAGAACCACGCGCACCACATGTCCCTCTATCCCTACGACTACGCCCTCTTCCACCCGGGCAACGAGTGCCGCACCTGTCGATTCCTCAAGCCCCCGCGCTCCAAGCACTGCGACGTCTGCAAGCGCTGCATCGCCCGCGCCGACCACCACTGCGTCTTTATCAACTCGTGCGTCGGCTACGGCAACCACCACTGGTTCCTGCTCCTCCTCCTGTCGACCTGCGTCCTCGTCACCTACGGCGGCCTGCTGGGCCTCTACCTGCTCACGGCCAAGATCCGGGAGGACTACCCGACTTTCACGCTCTGGCCTGCCAGGGACATGGACTTCCAGCGGTACCTCGCCATCTGGGGCTGGGGCCTCCACGGCGACATCCGCATGGGCGCCTCCACCCTCCTCGCCCTCCTCACCGCGCCCCTCATCTGGGCCCTCTTCCTCTACACCCTCTTCCTCATCTACTGCGGCACCACCACCAACGAGTCCATGAAATGGACGGATTACAAGGAGGACATGAGGGACGGCTACGCCTTCTGGCGGCCCCTGGCCCCCGACCGACCTCGCAACAGGCGCCTCGAACCCCCGTGTCCCCGGTGGCCCTCGTCGCCAGAGCACATCATACTCACGACACAGGACGCGCAGCCGCCGAGCCGGGAGAGGAACTTTGCCGGCCAGGGCGAGTGGGAGCGCGTCTGGGACTTGGATGACGTCGACAATATATATGACATGGGCTTTTTGCATAACCTTGGCGACATTTTCTTCTCCAACTATACTTTTGGCGACGGGACGGGTGAGCCCCTTTCGGAGCGTCGACCGCGGGGAAGGAGTATATCCGCCAAGTCTGGATACCCTCAGTAGGGGGAACCCGGATGCTGTTGTATTGAGCTTGGAGATCCGAAAGGGTTGCTTTTCCACCGCTGGCGTCTGACTTGTTGACGATCATGCCATGTATGACGAGGTATTGTATAGTTTTCCTAACGAGATAGACATGCTTTCTCCTTATCTCTTGTTTTGTTTTCGATGGTGCGTATCCGTTCACAGTCGATATGATGGGGAGTCATTGTATTATCTTCTTTTTATTCTTGATATATTGCATTTTCTTCATTTTTTTTCTCGTGTTTACTTTGTATCTACGTATCATGATTCATATTCTCGTATCTTCACGCAACAAGGTCTTGCAAGAGACCTACCAAGAGTAATAAAGGTATGCTCAACCGCCACCAATATTGGCAGAGATGCCGATCCCCTCTCTACCCTCGTCTAAAGCACGTTGAAGCGCATTGATCATAAGTGACTTGCTGGTATTCCAATCAAGCTGTTACGGGTATTACAGAATGGTACCGAATCTGATCAAGCAACTGTTAGTAAATAATTTGGTAGCCACAGCGTGTCGTCGACAGGAAGGAACTTACCCAAAGGTTTGCTTGATGCTCTTCACGTAATACTCGATCCAGTTTCGTCGAGTGACGTCCTCCTGGCCAACGGGGACACCCTCCCAAGTGACCCGCATGACGGTGACGTGGTCGACGTCGTTCTGGTCAAACTCAATGTTGAGCTTCGAGTAGTGACCGGCTGGCCACTGGTTCAGTCTCCAGCTCTGGACAATCTTCTTGGGCTTTTCCAGCTCAAGGTACTCTCCCGAGACGTTGCCGTCGAAAAGCTCAAACTTGCCCCCAGGCTTCGCTCCCTCGAAGACCTTGGGTGGCGACCGAGTAAAGGCAGCCAACCGCTGGGGGTCGACAAACGTCTGATACAGCTCCTCAGCTGTGGTGCGGAACTCCTGGTCGTCACGCACTGTTACCGTGTTGACAACGCCGGAGCTGCTGGTGTGAGAAGTGGGTGTTTGAGTTCCAGCCTTGGGCGCAGCCTGAGGAAGGGTTCTCGGGGTGGAGAAGCCGCTGGAGGGGTTGGAGCCAGGCGCATGCTGGATATCCTTTGCGTGCTCCGTGATCAGGGCACCAGCAAGTTTCTGAAACTCCTTTCGCAGTTGAGGAACGAGCTTTGAGCGCACAAGATCCTTGACGGGCTGCTTCTCCTTGGACTCTGAGAAGATGTCAATCTCGAACTAGATGCGGTTGCGTTAGCGGCGTGTAAGGAGAGACCCAACGGGGTGCCTATACATACCACGTAGTCGTCCTCCTCCGTGTCGTGGGCAATCTCAGGGATGGTAATGTTCCCTGAGACCTCGTCGATATCGGCAGTAGACCCTAGGCGAGGTCAGCCTCAGACGCTTCCACCGTGGAGATTGGAGTCTACCATACCAGAGTATTCCAGTACTAGCTTCACATCGAAGATGGTGATGACCTTTCCCTTGCGCTGGCTGACATCGACGTCGCCGGTCATGCTCTGGACCTTGGTGATCCTGGCCTTGACATCTCCATTTTCAGCCTCGAGCTTGGTCAGGTTCTCTCCGAACCAGTCCTTCGTCCAAGCAGACGCGTCCTTGTTCACCCAGTGCCAGTTGTTGGGGTTGTGCAGAACCATTGTGCAAGGTAGGCTCGAGTATTATTAAGAAAAATTCTCAGCGGTCGTCCGCGCAGCGGGCAATGTCCTGTTCGATCGTATGATTAGCTTCAAAGCCGAGCAAAGACTGAGCAGAAGAACAAGCATAATGGTTTTCGCCAAAGGAGGTTCAGAAGTGGTCTGAGACCACAGCAATTTTTGGTCATCACTGAAAGGGAGTACAAATCACTCTATGACTGGTGCCAGCTGGTATTTCATCATGAAGGGAAGTTTGACGTGGGAATTGGTGTCGGCAAAGAAAGCATTGGGTGTCAACGTACCGTATTGATTAACTTGGAGCAACGAAGAAGAGCATAAAAACAGAAGATTAGGCGTGGGAGAGAAAGTGGTGGTTTCGAAGCAGAGGGGAGCTGCTTGAAGAAGGAGAAAAAAGAGAGAGAAGAGAGAGAGCTTCAGAAGCCTCTAGAATTTTATGAGCCTCGTCCCCACCAGCAGGGAAGCGGGGCTATTGGCTAGTCAACGCAGCCTCATGCGCATCTTGCATTACATAAGCCTCGTCGCCTGTTCCAATTCGCGAATGGCCTCAGGCACGGCTTCGGGACCCACGTGCACGTCAGCTTGGAGCTTCGATCCTTTCAAGCATCTGTATTCCGGCATGCAATGGCGTTTGAATGGGATTGGCAATATGGAAGAACGTGGCCCAAAGAGAATCACGCTCTGTAGATCAGCAACTTTTTCAGACTGGGCTTTCGGCACGCTGAACTGCTGAATCTGCAGCTGGATATGCATGGAGAGGCTCCGATTGGCCATCAGCTTTCATGAGCAAACTGGTAGCTTGGAATGCCCACGTCATCCGATGCATCCGCTCGGGGTTCTTGCAGGCAGACCTCAACACTTGGGAGACCTCAGGCCATCCACCCAAAGCAGCTCGGAAAATGTCTGGCCTCTCGAGGCATGTCGGGTCACGAACTCTCTACCTACACATGATCCGGTGTAGAAGGTAGGCGGTACTGACAGTTCTATGTGCAGCCCGCAGAGATAACTTGTAACGCATTGACATTACATCACGATTTCCAATTCAAGGATTGGCTTGTTCTCCGATTGATTTGTCTAGAGCGGTCCATGATTACCTATTCTGGCATGTGCAAGGCACAGCATGTACAAGTAAGCGGACGGAGTGGCATCAGACTATCGACCTTCTCGATTGTCGGCATTGCTGATTTCCCGGCAGACTTTATGTGTCGTTGCATTCTTCTAGGATCCAGCCTCCTGCGTACCTACCTCTGGGGGACCATATGCCTTTGCTCGGCAGTTCATGACCCCTTCTCTCTTTATCGGACGCATCGTTACCGGTCGACAGACGCTTCATGGCTAACATACCCTATACCTAGGTAAACGCCCACGATCGGGCGCCTGCTCAACCATTTGCCGCAACGCATTTGGATATGTAGTCACGATGCGTGGTTACCTACTTATTGCTTACGTTGCCTCTAGTTGGAGCAATCCCTCGAGCCGCTCTCCTGCCGCAGGCTTCCATCTGAAGGGCGTGCTGAATTGCCCGCCTCGACTTATACTCAGCAATAAGCTCAGCGGCCCCGCTGCCTGCTGATCTGGTATGTAGCGCGGCGTGTTAGCCCATGGGATTCGCCGGCAAAATGTACGGTAACCGAAAGTCAGAATCGTAGACCTGCCGACTGCTGGGTCATCGCCGATGCCAGTTTGTAGACTGAATGAAGTTTGCTGACCTCCATCATCGGAATCGAACGCTATGAGCAGGACCTCTAAGCACGGGTGTCAAGAATAACAGCAGCGTCCTTGATGGCTACGGAGCACTTGCTGCGAAGCGCCAAGTAGTTGGTCGTCGAAGGAAACAGCTCACAAATTCTTCTGAATCATTCCAAAGTGTCATCGCTCGGGAGACATGCTTGCCACAATCTGCCTCTGCAACCTTGCCAAGGAGGGGCATACGGAGTTCGAGGACCGTTACTTATGCCGGAGGTTTTGCAACTCCTAAACCCACCAACTGCCGAGAACGCGAGACTGCTGTAACGCTTTGTCCCTCAGAAGTGGAAGAAAAAAAAAATCTTCAATGTGATTTGCATATCTGCACGTCCACGGAACAGAACCAACAAGAAGAAATAATATCGAAAACGGTCTTCACGCTCATTAATCAACGACTCTTTCCCTTCCTTGTCGCTCCAACGATGCAGAAAGTTGTGTGGGGGTGGAAGAGCCGATCTATTCTTGGAGTCTGGGTCCCCAAGGGCAACTCTGATTGGTCGCTATATTAAGCAACGCATGTGGTTCGAATGGCTGCCGGCGCTTAGTAGCGCAGTTGCTGCCTCCAGCCAACGGGAGCCGTTTGTCGGTCAATAAAGTCGCGTCCAGAGCAGAAAAAGAGGGCGAGAAAAGGCGCGATCCACGCAGGGGCAGTCGCATGTTTATTGGCGGGCATGGCGTACCGAGTACTTGGTCAACTGTAGGGAGTAAAGTCGATTGTAAAGTCGCAGCACGGAGAGGAGATGCATGCACTGTCAGGTCAGTGTTGGTGATGGCATCGACTCTCGGACATGTGAGCAGCTTGTCGGACCAAAGCACACGTTTGCGTGCTCCTTCTCTGCATGCAAGTTGCCTCTTCCGGACGGAGTCGCATCATGCTTGCACAAGCTGAGACGAACCACATACTAGAAGACGACTCAGGTTTCATAGCCTAAAACGCCAATCTATCTGTAACTGAAAGTCCCTAACATGCTATCATGGCAGGCATTTCGAACATGATAGCTCGAGAAAGAAGCGGCCCCCTTGCCGTCACATCCCATCACACGCTTTTACAGCATTGGATCTTCGTCCCTGGCATATCTCGTGCAACACCCGCCCGGGCACTTGCTTTAGGCGATTCACGAACCCGGCGCTGCATGCTGTGGAATCCTTCAGCGAGCTTGACGGCCTCCTTGTGGCCGCCTCGAATCGTCCAGCTGGTATGTATAGGGAGAATTTAGTGAGATTGGAGGAGAGCACTGGAGGGATTGGATGCGTTGACTCGAGAGCAGCCGGTACGAACCACCAAGTCGCCGGTACCTGGACGGCCTGAAAGGGACTCGCGCGCAGGCGCTACAGGCCCTTGGCGGGACCTCGATGGTTTAGCGCGCCGCTTGCAACAGGGGACCACAAGCTCGCGCCCAGCCAAGCACATCTCGCCATCACCATCAAATGCAGCCTCGTTTGCCTTTGCTGCTTTATGCTGTTCTTTTTTCCGTTCCCGCTCTTGAATGATACCTACCTTAGTCGCTCGTGCTGGTTCCTAGTGCCCGGCTCGGTACACCAAAGCCTCGCCAAATCGCGCCGTCTCGACATGTACCTCCTCAGGCGCGGCTCGCTCCCCTTCCCACCACGGGATGCCGTACGACTCGCCCGTGTCTGATCGCCTGCAGATTCTTCTGTCCTAGATCCTTCGCCGCACCCATCATCGACTGCCCGTGTCTGCCTGCGTGCTTGTACATGCTACTACCTGATCCGTACATGTGCTCGCATGGTGGTAGCCGGCCTCCTTGTCGTCTCGCTAGTTCCAGCTCTTCCCCCTCCTCGGCCTCTTCTCGCCAATCCGAGCGCTCCTTGCCAGGCCGGGATTTTTATCCCACCTGAAGTCGATGCTCTGGTGGATCCAGGCATGGCCAGGCTGGACCTCCAAATAGCACGCAGAACGAAACAAAGAACTGTCCCGGCATACCGCCTCCCAGTTGGTGCCGCAGAAGCGCTGCCGCCGATAGTTCTGACATCAGGTCCGACCTGGGGTGGCCCATCGCCAGATCCAATCCTTCACCTGCCTTCCGAAACGCCTCACAGACACTCCTCAGCAAGCCTCTCGCGCCCCCCTTCTCCCACCCCCTTAGGTCAAGGGTCACCGACTTTGGGAAGAGACCGCAAGGGCGGCTGGGCCTCGGGAAGCTTGAGCCAATATGTCTTCCACCTCTCCCCGTGATCCAACGCGTCTTCGCCATGCCCTTCACCCGCTCTCAACCTCGTCGCTGGCGGGTTACGGCAACCAGCTCGTCTCGCCCATATCCGCCGTGTCCATGGCTTCCTCTCATGCTCCGGCGATACACACGCCGGGCAGCGCCATCCTGCCGTATAATCCCCAGGAATGGGTAGCCTCCCCAGCGGCCATGGCGGCGACAGAACGGCCGCTTTCGCTTGTGGGCAGTGAAGCTCAGGGTGGGGACATTTTCTATTCTTTCTATTCATATCATGCTTGTCTTGATGATGTTGGATCGGGATAGTAGGCAAACAATGCGGACAGACTGGTGTTTGCTGACCAGACCCAAATGACAGCTTCTCCCCCTCCCCCTCCGCCTTACACGCCGAGGAGAAACATGCAGCAGCAGCAGCCTCGTCCCGTCACCATGGCTTTCGATTACGCGCCGGCGCAAGTGGTCGCTACTCCTCCTTCGCGCTTCTCTAGCTTGCTGGGCCACCGGCCTTCTCCCGAGCCACCGGCTGCCACCCGCTCGTTTCCTCCGCCGCCGGGCGCGAGTGGAAGGGGAAGTTCACGGGAGCGCTTGTTTGCGCTGGCGTCTCTGGGTAGACGGAGAGACACCGAGTCGTCCAACTCGCCGGAGCCAGTTCACCCTGCATCGAGACGGAGCGTGGGACCAGCTCTGTTCCATGCGCAAGACGTTGCGTCCACCTCTGTCGTGAATGTCGAAGCCATTCCCCCGGGATCTCGTCGAGCTGCCTCCACTGGCGCCATCGATACGCCGACATCTGCTCGCTCCCGATCTACCTCTCAGACAAGATGGGAGCCTGGTATGCCTCTTCCGCCACCTCCACCCGGACCACCGCCGTCGTCGAGCAGGTCGCAAAGCGTGCAGGGTATGGACAGGAACACTGTGCCCATCATCTCTCCGCCGACTCGCCGGCCTCCGCCGTCCGGCATATCATCCCTAGGACCTGTGCCTCCCACGCCAGCCGACTGGGTTGACAGTGATACGCCTTCTTCTGCTCCACCGCAGGCTTTGGTCTCATCGGGACAACTGCCTCCTCTGGCGACGACTCAGACCGGCGAGTCGTCGCAACAGTTGCAGCTGCCGCAGCCAACTCCGCCACTGAAAGGGCGGTCCCCCAACCTGACGATTGATACGCGAAGCGCCAGCCATCCTGCCGAGCCCATCGAACCGCCCCTGAACTCTTCGGGCAGCGCGAGTGGCCTCAACCGCGCAAAGGCCGTGCGCCACGACAAGACCATCTTGCAAAGGAGAAGCGAGAGTCGCACGCGACATGAATCGCGTGGTTCTGTTGACAGTACGGTACAGGTGCAGCAGATTGCCGACATTGTTGTCCCCACGAACGGCAATGGCCTGGCTCGTAGGCTCACGCTCGGCAAGGCGACGCCCCGGAGCAACGGCAAAGCCCCGATGGACCAGCCTCTTACAGGGGAATCATCAGGCCAGCACGACTCTCGCAACTCGACCCCTCGAGCGCCGGACTCGGCCACGTTGATGCATCGTGAAGTTGCCACACCCCCGTTTTCGCCAACGCCGGCCAAGGCGTACCGGCAAGGCGGCGGAAGCCAAGGCGGTGTGCCAAAGTCTCTGCCAACGCCGCCGCCTCAGACCAGATCTGCATCTGGGTCAGTCATTGCAGAGGCGTCACGCCTGTCTTCTTCTACGGCGGCGTCGCCGTCCAAGGAAGTGATTGTGAACCAGAGCGCCGCGGAGTTTGCGACTGGATCCATAGAGAGATTCCGCTCGTTTGCCATCAAGGAAGCCTCGGCCGCAACAGACGCGGACAGGGTACGCCTGTTCTCAGACTTCATAGTCACCGAGTCGAGGATACGACGTGAAAGATACTCTTCAGCCATTGGGGCTATGGGATCGGAAATCTTTGACCTGAGCCGTGACCTTTTCCGCCCGATGGATTCGGTTAGACGAGAGTCGATAACTTCCCAGTCTATGGGTGACTGGACGCCGGAATCTTCAGAACCCAACCGGTCTCACAGGGGCTCTGTCAGCTCTGTACACCAAGCGGACGACTCGTCGAGCTCGGCACCCGCGTCCGCCAGCCTGCCACCGTCTCCTGGGATAAAGCAGCCCCTAAACTGGGGCGGCGCCGCAAACTACATGCCCTCGCTGTCTCCTATCCTCAGCATGAGTGTGAGCGACAACCACGAGAACGGGAGCTCACGAGGGAGACCCCCCAGCCGATGGTGGGAGACGGACTCGAACGGTGACCCGAACCGTAGCGGATTCGAACGGTCAAAACGAGAATCCAAGTACATGGGCGTTCCCAAGGACCAGTGGGTCGAGGAACAGAAGACGCCGCACTATGCGCCTACCAGCGAGCAATGCTCTGCGTCGGAGTATCCCCCGGAAAAGACGGGCTGGCATGATCAGGGAGAGGTCTGGACGCCTCAGCAGTCGAGCACCTCTGTGGCTTCTACGCCGTCTACGGCGACCAACAGACGTGGCCTCTTGGACGTTTCCAGGCTCGTCACCATGCCGCCCCCTTATCCAAGGCACCATCCTGCGGTGAATAACAACCATCCCGAACTGGCCTCGATTCGCGCGTCAGTACGTTCCCTGAGCGAGCTGGCGGACATTGAAGGGTCAAAGGAGCGATTTGCCGCGAGTAGTCTCCGCCGCCGAGAAGATGCTTCAAAGGCGGCAACAGAGCGCCGTCAAGCGTTGAGATCCAATCTGCAGAAGGAAATTAGCTTGGGGAATCTGGGTTACGCTGATGCCGCGGCGATTGAATCCGATTTCAACGAGCAGGAAAAAGACAAGAAGAAGGAGGTGGAAAAGGTGGAATACGAGCACTTCCAGAACCAGGTGGTGCTTCCGCTGAACGACATCCTGATGGAGCGCATCTCCCGAGCAACCGAGCTCTTTGACGAACTGGCCCGCCACTTGTTCGACAGCAGCGAAATCGACGCCGACATGCCGCAAGAAGAGGGAGACGACAAGCCGGAGCTGCTGGAGAAGCTGACGCTCCTCAAATGGATCTTTGAGCAGCGCGAATCGCTGCACCGGGCCATCTACGACTTGCTCTCCGACCGCAATGCCCGCTACCGCGACGTTGTGCTGACGCCGTATCGGCTGTCTGGAAACGCGGAGAAGCTCAAGTCGGCCGAGGCCTTCTTCCGAGAGGACGCGGAGAAGCGAGAGTACGCGTTTGCCAACGAGGTGCTGAACCGAGCCCGCGAATTCAGATCAGTGATGGAAGAGGCGGTTGCGCGAGGCATCGAGCTGCAGCTTTCGGCGTTTTGGGACATTGCTCCTCCGCTGTGCGGGCTCTTGGATAGCATCCCGATGGATCTAGAGGGCTTTGGTGTGCAGATCCCGGCGTCAGAGTACGAGGAGAATCCCGCGTACTACGACCACCCGCTGCAGTACCTCTACAGCCTGCTCCTGCACGCCGAAAAGAGCACATACCAATTTATCGAGGCGCACACAAACCAGCTCTGTCTCCTCCACGAAGTGAAAGAAGCCGTCGTCAACGCGAAAGCGCGCGTGCTCGCGACGCAGCTCCTGGAAGCGGACGGCACGCCGATCCGGCCCGAGGACCGGGAGCTGCGGGCCCAGCAGATGAAGGAGGTCGAGAACAGGCGGCTGACGGAGGACCTCAAGGACAAGGTGCGGCTGGTGCAGGACCAGTGGGACAGCTCGCTGGGGGCGGCGATGACGGCGGTCAAGGAGCGGACGGGGGAGTGGCTGCTGCAGACGGGGGGGTGGGATGAGACGTTGGAGGATAATGGTGTTGGAGTTGTGTGAGCGATAGCGTGCGCTGGCTTTGTGATTTTTTTTCTTCTTCTCTTCTTTTTCTCACATGAGGCGTTCTTTTCTTTCACTTCGAGACGTTCGTTTTGTTTGGAGCGGTTTTCCTCTTTTTTACGACAACCATGATGATTATACAGACACACAAAAGGCGTGGGCGAGGATGGAGGAACGCAGATGAAATGAAGCGAGCCTTTCACACGATGTTTCATCACTGGCAAGCGAAAAGTTGGAATTTGGCGAAACAGCTGCAGACATGATTGCCTGATACTTTATTTTTAGATACCCCATCGAGGAATTTGTTTTATATTTTGATATATACTTGGCGGCCATTTGGATGCCCGAGTTTTACTGATCGTTGTGTAACGAATAGTATACACGACGACTTAGTACTACATATGGATATGAGATTGTATAGCCAAAGACGGCATATAGTATGTATATACATGTGGAATTTGAAGCGGGTAATTCGTCTGAGACCGGTGGTGATGTTTAATATAGCCGATTGAGGCCTCCTTTCATATGAGAATGGCACTCTTGGTGAAAAGGTCGTTTTGCGCTGGATCTGTGTCCTGCGCGGTGCGGCTGGCGAAGATTTTCGAGACATGTTTGTCAGCCCCTGTTGTTCCGCTCTCTGCCGCTCCCTCGGTTTCTCTTGGTGAAGGCGTGAGGCCTTTTCGTACCCCAGACGGATATTGTGGTGTGTTCCTCCTCTTCAGTATATGGGTATGATGTTGCGCGATCATCGCGCCGCATTCAGGGGGGGGTTCCTCCAATCCTTCGTTATATTATGTGTCTGTTCGGGATACTGCTTGCGGGCTTTTCCCAAGAGCGGCATATTGCTCGTCCCCGGTTCCGGGCATCCTCCGTGATAGTGTGTGATGGGTGTAAGAGTCGCGTAATGGTACACGAGGGTAATTCGTCCCCCGAAGTATTAATCCATCCTGTGTCGTCGCTGTTTGGGCGAGATGGACATGTGTCATGGCGTAAAATGGCGTAATAAGTAGGTCACCCTCCCTCAGTCAAGTGAGTATGACGATGACAGTAAAGTACTATCATGCTCGTAATAAATGGTAATACTGATGAAGTGAAGAAAAGAGAAAGCGCAGGAAGTATTTTCCACGCCTACTGCGCCCCATTCTTCCCCAGCGAGGGAAGATCCATGCCGACCCTCCTGGCCGTCAGCCGGATGCGCTCCGTCTGGTCCATGTCCATGCCCGGGTTGTAGCGCTCGATGAGGGTGACGTACATGCGCTGGGCGCGCAGGTAGGCGACGAGCTGGTGGCCGAGGTCGACCTGGTGCTGGTCCGCTGGCGGCGAAGCTGAAGCCGAAGAAGATGAAGGGCTGTTGGCGACAAAGGAGGAGCGGATGCGGTGGTGCAGAGGAGTTCGCGGGGAGGAGAGGATGGGGCGGGGCGGGAGCTCGCGGAGGAGGGAGCGGTAGAGGGACCGCAGGGTTGCGGGCGAGGAGGCCATTGTTTGCGTTGTTTCGTGTACCTCAGGCGCTGTGAAAACGGAGGGATGTATATCGTTGAGAGAGAAGAGAGAGAGATTGTATTTGGTGGTGATGCTCGCGTACGTCGGGAGTTATTGGATTGGACGAACGGGATTGGAAGTCGGTTGGACCAGCATTTGCTTGGCTGGGAATTTTTTCTGCTGGCCCGGAAAATCGGACGGCCGGAGTGCCGGAGCTGGCCCCGCTATGGAGGGACCTGCAGAGGAGCTGTTAGGGACTGTAAGTACTGTAGGCGGGGTCTTTTGGGGGGGGGCGGGATGGAGAGGAGCAGAGCAGAAGCGCGGGACGTCGGCGGGGTTCATCGGGAGAGTTATAGAGGAGGAGGAGCTTTGTGCTGCTTGTTGACGGGCCGTCGGGGGGGATGATTACAGTGATTGAGAATGATCTTTATTTGAGCCGTCCAATTGCAATCGATAGTCGACTCTCCGGTTATTGTTTCAGTGGCCATAGGTAAGGTAGCTTTGAAGAGGAAATGCCATCATCTTCTCCTGCCTCTACATCTCCACATAAACGACCGCCATCGGCCTCTGACGATCCATCCTCCTCCTCCTCTGATCGTCGCCCATCCTCCCCCAAGCTCCGTCCTCTCATCCTCTTCCTCTTCATCCCAGCCATCATCCTCCTCGTCTCCCTCCTCACCCCCATCACAGGCGTCACCACGGCTCTCCTCCCGCTCTCCATCACCCGCCTCGTCCACCCGTCCTCCTCCCTCCTCCGCCAATCCCGCCTCCTCTCCGTCTACGCATCCTCACCCCTTTCCACAGCCGCCACGATGCGCCGCGACACGTACGAAAAGGAGCTGCTGGTCGCCCAGCTCGCCGTCCAGCGCGCCTCCGTCCTCACCAAGCGCGTCTTCCACGAAAAGGCAAAGGGCACCGTCGACAAGAACGACAAGTCGCCCGTCACCATCGGCGACTTTGGCGCCCAGGCTCTCATCATCGCCGCCCTGCAGCACAACTTCCCCGACGACGCCATCGTCGCCGAGGAGGAGTCGGCCAAGCTCCGCGAGGACGAGACCCTGCGCAGCACCGTCTGGGAGCTGGTCAGGGACGCGAAACTAGATAACCCCGACGCCGAGGCCCTGCTCGGGGGCCCCATCAAGGACGCCGACGCCATGGTCGAGCTCATCGACAAGGGCAACAGCCCCGGCGGCGCCCAGGGCCGGATCTGGGCCATCGACCCCATCGACGGCACAAAGGGCTTCCTCCGCGGCGGCCAGTACGCCGTGTGCCTCGCCCTCATGGTGGACGGCGACGTCAAGGTCGGCGCCCTGGGCTGCCCCAACCTGCCCGTCGACGACGGCGCCCGCCTGACGGCCGGCATCGGCGAGAACCAGACCGACGACGACGGCGCCCACGGCGTGCTCTTCTCCGCCGTCCTCGGCCACGGCGCCACCAGCCGGCCCCTCGCGACGGTCAGCCTCGACCCGGCCGCCGGCACGCCCATCTCCATGCGCGCCATCGACGACCTGACAAAGGCCAACTTTTGCGAGAGCGTCGAGGCCGGCCACTCCTCCCACGGCGACCAGGCCGCCATCTCGCAGAAGTTGGGCATCACCGCGCCCAGCGTCCGCATGGACAGCCAAGCCAAGTACGGCTCCATTGCGCGCGGCGCCGGCGACATTTACCTGCGGCTGCCCGTCAGCGCCACCTACCAGGAGAAGATCTGGGACCATGCCGCGGGCGACCTGATCGTGCGCGAGGCGGGCGGCCAGGTGACGGACGTCCACGGCAAGAGGCTTGACTTCAGCGTCGGGCGGACGCTGGCGAACAACAAGGGCGTTGTGGCCGCGCCGCTGGCGGTGCATGGCAAGGTGTTGGAGGCGGTGCAGGAGGTTTTGAGCGCGAAGCTGTAGAGGAATCAGAATAAATATACCTTGTGTCTAAAAGTGCCCACCAGTATGTAGAATATTTCGTGAGAGAGAACTCCTCTATTGCCTCTCACTCTGGTGATCGTACAAGCCTCTTCAAAAGCAACCCGTATCAAAGACTGCCTATGTATTGTACAAGTCCGTTTCTTTTTCACCCTCCTTTTGAACCTTCTCGTCCTATCCTTTCCAACAAGTCCCGTCAACGCAAGTCTTCCTTCTTCTTCCCTTCCATCATATCAACTCAGTTATTTAATCTTCTTCTGCTTCAACTTAATCGTCTCATCATTAATAAACACCCCCTTGCCCTTGTACGGCTCCGGCGGCCTCCACTTGCGCACCACACCGGCAAAGCTCATGAGGGCCTCCCGGTCCGGCCCCTCGAGCAGGATCCTCGTCAGCGACGGCGTCGTGACGGTCACGCCGCGCGGGATCCCGACCTCGACCGGGTGCGTGAAGCCCAGCTTGAGGCAGAGGAACTTTTGCCCGGGAAAGGTCTCCTTGGCGCCGCGCTGCTCGACGCTGGCGCGGTAGCCGACGCCCACGAGGCGCAGGATGGCCGTGTGGCCTTCGGAGACGCCGGTTATGTGGTTGCTGAGGTAGGACCATGACGTGCCTGTTTGTGAGAGGGGATGAGGTTAGCGATGCCCTCTTGGGTGCCATTTGTCCGTTGGAGGAAAAGTAAAGTAAAGATATCATCAGGAGGATGAATACATACCCCACATCTCCTTCTGCTCCTTCTCATTCGGATCCCGCACACTCAACGTCGCAGTCTTGTCCTCGGCGCTCTGCGCAAGGTCCACGAACTCGGGCACGTCCAGCGTCAACGTTCCTACAGGACTTGTCAGTTCAAATCCCCCTCCACAGTCTTTTCCAACAAAAAAACCCAAAACTCCGACAAGTAGGAGAAAGTAAAGGGCGGGGACAAGGAAGAAAAGAGGGAAAACGCACCCAATGGCCCCGTAACGGTAATCGTCTTCCTCACAACAGGCTTATACGAAGTCGCGCTCCGAATCGCCCTCGGCTCCCCCATGACAACCTCCACCCCCGGCGGCACCGACAGCGGCGTCCGTCCCAGCTTCGACCGCGGCGCGTGTGTCGTCGAGAACGGTCTTGATCGCGTTGCGGAGGGGGGGAATCGGCCGGCCGATGATGCTGAGAATACGGAAGACGCTGGGAGAAATGTCGAGAGAGGGCTCGGGGAAGTGGCTGCTGCTGCTGCTGCCGCCGCCGCAGACAGCGCCCTGCCGCTGCGGCACGGAGCGATGAATCCGGCCATTTTTGAAATTGCACGAGCCGGATTGTCGTGTGTGTCCGCAATTCCAATTGCTTGTCAGGGCGGTGTCGAAATGCACTGGTTCGCTTTGGAAGGTTTGCTTGATGGAGTTTCTCGAGCTCGAGTCGAACTTTTTGCTGAGTCAGCGGATGGATGGGGTCGCTCGGGCGTATGCCGCACTGTATCTTGACCGTCGGACCTCAAAACTCTCGGACTTCATTTGTCGACTTGGAAATTGACCGCAGCCGCTGTTCAAGTCTGCGAATATGGACTGGGACTGAAAAAACACCCTTTCCCACAAGCATTGACTATACTTACAACTGCCCCAAGGCCTAGAAGAGATTTGCCAACGCATATTGAGGCAGCAGGCGTCATTCAACAGCTCACAGGCACGATTGGAGAATCTCGTACAACATTGTATGTACATAAGCGTACTCTTTTATTTCATTAGGTTTGCAAACACTTGCCATCTGACCGACTGTCATATCGCGCGTGGATATCAAATGGTCGTCCAATCATCTAGAACCTCCCCTCAAGGCAAGTCGTACAGTGTAATCAGGGGGCTACACATCAAGCATGCACCCGAAGAAGAAAAGTAACCACAACAAAAGCCCACCAAGTGCTGGCAGACGCTTTACTCGTCGTGCTCGACGGGAGCCTCCTCCTCCTCGTACTCCTCCTCGTCGATACCAGCCTCCTGGTACTGCTGGTATTCAGACACCAAGTCGTTCATGTTGGACTCGGCCTCGGTGAACTCCATCTCGTCCATGCCCTCACCAGTGTACCAGTGCAAGAAGGCCTTGCGACGGAACATGGCGCTGAACTGCTCGCCGACACGCTTGAACAGCTCCTGGATCGAAGTGGAGTTGCCGATGAAGGTGGACGACATCTTCAGGCCACGGGGAGGGATGGCGCAAAGGGCAGTCTGGATGTTGTTGGGGATCCACTCGACGAAGTAGGTCGAGTTCTTGTTCTGCACGTTTCGCATTTGGTCCTCAACCTCCTTCATGGCGACCTTGCCACGGCTAGACATTCCATTAGTACTCGAGTCATGATATCTCTCTCAGGCATATCACCACTTACAAGATGGAGCAGCAGGTCAGGTAGCGACCGTTGCGGAAGTCGGAAGCAGCCATCATGTTCTTCGGGTCAAACATCTGCTGGGTGAGTTCCGGCACGGTGACGGCACGGAAGGAGTGGGCGCCGGGGCTCGTCAGGGGGGCGAATCCGACCATGAAGAAGTGAAGACGAGGGAAGGGAACCATGTTGACAGCCAGCTTGCGCAGGTCAGAGTTGAGCTGTCCGGGGAATCGCAGACACGTGGTGATGCCCGACATGACGGCGGAGACGAGGTAGTTCAGGTCACCGTAGGCAGGGTTGGACAGCTTCAGGGTGCGCATGCAGATGTCGTAGAGAGCCTCGTTGTCAATGCAGAAGGTCTCGTCCGAGTTCTCGACCAGCTGGTGGACGGAGAGGGTGGCGTTGTAGGGTTCAACGACGGTGTCGGACACCTTGGGGGACGGCATGACGGAGAAGGTGGCCATCATTCGGTCGGGGAATTCCTCGCGGATCTTGGAGATGAGAAGCGTGCCCATGCCGGATCCGGTACCACCGCCGAGGGAGTGGGTGATCTGGAAGCCCTGCAGGCAGTCGCAGCCCTCGGCCTCACGGCGGATCACGTCGAGGACGTTGTCGACGAGCTCAGCGCCCTCGGTGTAGTGGCCCTTGGCCCAGTTGTTGCCGGCACTGGACTGGCCGAAGATGAAGTTGTCGGGTCGGAAGAGCTGACCGAAGGGACCGGCACGGACGGCGTCCATGGTACCGGGCTCGAGATCGACGAGGACAGCGCGAGGAACATACTTGTTGTTGTTGGCCTGCACCACCCAAAGTCAGAATAGGGGCTCCCTCCCACAGGGCTCGTCTAGCAAGCCGTAAACGCTACCAGCAAGGGGGAAAAGCGCGTACCTCGTTGAAATAGACGTTCATGCGCTCCAGCTGGAGCTCGGAAGAGCCGCCGTAGATACCATTGCTGTCGAGACCGTGCTCGCCAGAGATGGTCTGCCAAAAGGCGGCACCGATTTGGTTACCCTGTCGAGGATTGTAAGCTCCCGTCCGCGGGATTCAGCGGGGGGGAATCGTTGAGGGAAGAAGTGACTTACGCACTGGCCGGTCTGGATGTGAACCTATTCATCGCAAAGAAACTCAGCAATTAGCAAATGTCATCCTCACAGCATCACACAAAGCATCAATCGAGCGGAATTGGGCCTTCATTCGGGCGGGAAAACGCCAAAGTGCTCGTTTCGTTGACTTTGGCGGGGTACAATTTCAGGGGCTCCAGTCGCCAAACGCGTTGCCAGAGTCGGCCCAAAGTAAACAACGGAGAGGGGAAGAAACAAGAGATAGACTCACAATCTCACGCATGATGGCTGCTGTGATGGAAAACTTAGGAGTTGAGGTTTGAGAAAAGGAGGAAGACAGACACAGAGACGCAAACGAGAAAAAGAGGGCGCGCGACAAACAAGAGCTTTTGGCGGGTTTGGGAGGAGCAAGAGCTTGGGCTCGAGGAAAGCTGGAGGGTTTTGTTGGAGTTCCGGGTTGGGAACAGCGGGTGGGGATGCGCGGGTTCACCGCTCAAATGGAAATGGGCCCTTGGAAGGTGCCAGGGCGGGGCGTGGGCCGGGGAAGGAGGAGGTCCAGTCACTGCACTGGATAGGCAGCATAGCCTGGAGGCGCGCTGGCCAGTCGCTGGACCGCGGGTGGCTACAGGGCCTGGATAGGGGGGAGCATGGCAGCTGGGGCGCTGTGGCTGGCCGCTGGAGGGGGCAGTATCCGTCAGGTACCCGACTCTAGTTTACAGTCAGGTCTATAGAGCAAAGGGGATCGCATCAACTCAATACTACGTGTATCTACTTACGAGGTTCTATCTTTGATTCTTCTTCAAGTTCGTTCATCGTGGTGGCATCTGCAAATATGCATCTCCATCAGGGAGACATGGAGACATGCCAAATACATGCACCCAGGCCCAGGCACAATACAAGTCCAGGACCCAGCAAGGTACCAGCACCCAGGAAGCGAGAACTTGCAGGCACGCTAAGCAGATTTTGCCGCCTTCAAGTTGGTCCCTGGAACTCCCAAAGGTTGGGCCTGACCATCATCACCTGTTCCTAACTCGACCGGGAAGACAGGCTTAGCCAAGAAGAGAAGAGAGCGGCAGCGAGAGAGAGAGAGAGAGACACACACGCAGGTGCAGAGAGGGGAAAGAAGAGTGGCGAAACCTCCTTTTACATACTGGGCCTGGCTTCTTTCTGTTCCTTTTGCCGCTTCTCCATCTCATGCAGCGCCAGCTCACAGAGCCGAGATGAAGAGCTGGCTGTCTCCACAATTTCTGGCCGCGTCCCTGCGAGGATCCGGCAAAGAGAGATGACAGGCCATCTATTCATGGCCAAGATGGCTCAGACGAAGCATGAAGCACAAAGTGAGCATGACAGACCATGGATGTCGAGTAAGGCCCAGATACGTAGATGACAGACGTGTAACAGATGGATAGGTATCTACAGCTGAGAGACAAGCCAGGCGAAGAATTGGATGGTATTATATATCGACTCTGACATCCTACTCTAATGAGCCTTGACAACACCTGCAGCGTCTGCTTGAGCCGCAATCTTCTTCTTGTACTGCTGCACCGTGCCGTCAAACTTCTCAACCGTGCCGCCGTCGCACACCCACAGCGACGTGCACACCGTCTGCAGCATCGTCACGTCGTGCGAGACCATCAGCACGCCGCCCTGGAACTCGTTGAGCGCCTCCGCCAGCGCGTCCATGGCCTCAATGTCCAAGTGGTTGGACGGCTCGTCGAGCACCAGGATGTGCGGCTGCGTCAGCGCCAGGCAGGCGAACGCCACTCTCGACTTTTGACCTCCCGACAGCTGCGCCATCTTCTGTAGACCGGTCGTGCCCGTGATGCCAAAGGCGCCCAGCTGGCGTCGGTACTCTTCGTCCGTCCTTCCGGGATACGCCTTGGCCATGAAGCTGACGGCGCTCATGGTGAGGTCGAGCGAGTCCACGTGGTGCTGCGCAAAGAAGCCGATGCGAAGCCTTGGGTGCGACGTGACGAGACCCTTTGTCGGTTCCAGCTTGCCCACGAGCAGCTTCAGGACCGTCGTCTTACCCGCACCGTTGGGTCCGACAATGCCGATACGGGAATCCAGCTGAACATCAAGGTCCACGTTGCTGAGCAGCGGCTTGTCGGCAGCATATCCAAAGCTGACCCCTGACATCTGGATGATGGGAGGCGACAGCTTCTCCACCTCGGGGAACTGGAACTTGACGTCGTACTCCTTCTCCGGCGGTTCCAAGACGGGCATCTTCTCCAGCTTCTTGATACGAGACTGGGCTTCTGACGACTTGGCCGCATTGTACCGGAACTTGTCGATAAAGGCTTGCAGATGTGCTCGCTCGGCCATCTGCTTCTCGTATTCCCTCTTGGCCACCTTTTTCCGCTCCTCGCGTGTGGCATAAAAGGACTCGAAGTTGGCTCCGCGGTAGTAGTCGAGTCGCTGGGAGTGCTGGTGAATAATGTCCGTTGCGACTTCGTTGAGGAATGCTCTGTCGTGAGAGACGACGAGGACCGTGCTGGGGTAGTCCTGCAGATAGTTTGAAAGGAAAGTGATTGAAGGGACGTCCAACATGTTGGACGGTTCGTCGAGCAGCAGCAAGTCGGGCTCACAGAACAGGGCACGCGCCAGCGCCAGACGCATACGCCAACCACCGGAGAAGGTCTTTGTGGGGTACTGCTGTCTCTCGGGCGAGAAACCGAGACCGGCCAGGATACTGGCGGCACGAGACTCTGCCTTGTCGGATTCCATCTCGGCCAGCTTGGCTTGGACATCGCCCAGCTTGGTGTCCAGGGTCTCCTTTTCCAGATCTAACCTGGCAGCATCTGCTGAAGTGTCGGCCAAAGGAGCTCGCTGGGCCTCCAAATCCGCCAGCCGAGCAGTAAGTTCCTAAAATTACAGTCAGATAATGTACTCAAAAGCCTGCTGCGCCAATGTTCTCACCTCTTGTTCCCTGAGAAGGACCTTTCTCCAGACATCGGCGTCCAGGACTGCCTGCAGAGCTGGGGTATCGTCTCCGGTAATCTGCAGCAACATGTTAGTCCTATCCGCATGTCTCGTGGACAACTGTAAAGGGCCTAGCTTACCTCTTGCTCGACGTGGAGAATGGAAATGTGCGTCGGAATGGGCACTTCTCTCCTGGAGAGAGCTCTCAGCAGCGTGGATTTACCCACACCGTTGTTACCAACCAGACCATAGCGATGGCCATACGCCAGCGTAAGCGTTGTATCGGTAAGAATGCGATTGGCGCCGATGGACACATCAATATTGTCCAGCTTGATATCCTTGGTCTTGTTGGCCCCTGACGCACCAAGCTGCAGCGGGTTGACAGCCATGTAAAACTCCTCGTACGACTGCGCATCCTCGGGCTGCTCCAGCAACCTCGACGCCTCGTACTCGACCGTCTTGAACGTCTTCTTCTGCTGCTTGGCGGCGATCTTGCGCTCGGCCTTTTCGAGCTTCTTGCGGTCGACCTTGGACTCGACCTTGCGCACGTTGGCGGACTCGAGGTCGACGGCGCCCCCGGCCACGGCCAGCGTCGACGACATGTTCCGCTGGGAGCTGACCTGGATCGTCTGGTCGAGCCTCCTGATGGCCGAGGGGCCGCGGCGCTCGCCCCCGTTCGCCTCGGCGTACTTGTCCACCCATTTCTCGACGAGCTGCTTGATCTTTTCCTCCTGGGCGGGGTCTCCGGAGGCGGAGACGAGCAGTTCGATGATCAGCGAGGCCGCCTCGCTGAGGGGGGAGACCTGGGCCTCGCTGTCTTCGTCGGACCAGGCGGTTGATGCATGGGTCAGGTAGCCGACCGAGTAGTCGGACACGACCGGGTCGATGTTGGGGAGAACGGCCCTGATTTCGGCCTCCATGGCTGTTCGGGGTGATGTGCGACTCCGACCGAGGGCAGTCAATATGAGGCTATCTCCTGTTTTGAAAGGATCGATGGTAAATTTCGCTTCGAATGTAATGGGTTGCAAGTACGATTGATCGCCTAGACTCCGTTGCCCGCTCTGGAGATAATTCGCATCAACCTTTCTTCAAGCTCCAATCGTGAAATTCTTCAGGCGGCGGTTCTCAATGCCCCGCCATGATTGGTGACGTTGGGCGGACGGGCCGAAATGATCCGTCTGTCTCAGCTCGCAGCCCCGGTAAGGGCATATTGCGCCTTAGTAGAATATCGGAGCGGGCATCCAACAACTCCAACTTGCCTATCCAGCATCCCAGCAGATTAACATCGTGACTACGGCTCCTGCTGCTATAATCTCGATGGGAGGTTCCATCCTCTGCTAGATACTTTGCTACTTTTTTGTAATCTTCAGTGGTAATAAGGTACCTTCGAGGTATTGGTGAATAGGGTAGCTGAAGATTCATCACCAGCGGCGTAACTGAGTTTGAATAGACCCGGGATGCTCGACGGCCAAGTTGGGTTACTGGACAGCCACTCCCGACAATACATGTATGTGTAAGTATGCGACAGCTGCACAATAGGTCAGTAGCTCTGAACCTCATCCAGCTCTCGAGGTGTCAGCAAAAGAGCTGCTCAAACTCAGTTCAAGAAGACTCTGCACGTTGCCAAATTCGACACACAAAACCCCTTCATCGTCCTCATCCGTCAAAAGGAGCTTCCAAAACCGTGATAGCATCCATTGAAACCAAAGTCAAAGCAAAAAGCAGAAAAGCAAACGTCCAAACCGTTGCGCCATCGCGCCCGCGGCTCGGGGCGCAATCACCCCCAAATTTCACTTCCCGGTATCTCATCAAGCCTCGTCGCATCCCGAATAGGTCATAACCCTCGAAGGAACAGAGGGAACTCCCGAAGCCCCGGCTTACAGCTCTGACGCATTCACAGCGCGCTGCAAGAACCCTTTCATCCTTGAACGAGGTGCAACGAGGGACCTGATCAGTACCTCACCTTGAGGCACCTGGTTGGAGTACATCGTATACAGGCGTTCCCCAGAAAAGGGCGCAAAACCGGACGAAACTCTAAAATCGAGCTGACGACATGCCCATCCATCCTGAATCCAAGCTTGATGCGTTGTTCATGATGTGAAACTCAGGCTATTACCCTAGGACGGCCAATGAGCTTGCGTAAACTCAAAACGGAGTGACCCCTGTCATAATCCCACGGGCGTCTGATTTCTATTTCCAGGTTATGCTTTCGCGACGGATACGCGTTATTGATGCTGAAGAGGACCGATACCTGCAAGAAGCAGGAGTCTTGGGATTAAGCACGAGTTATTGGATTCAATTGGTGATCGCCAATTCCCAATTTGTCCTCGGGACGCTAAGAAACCGGGTGGTTGTTAGTGAACTGCCGCTTGGTGTGGACATTGTGTGTAAGAGCCGCCGTTCCTGAGAGACTCGGTGGCCTTTGGAATTCTCTACTCTCTCGCCCTCATACTCATCCAGCGCGGACAAGTGTGGCCGTGCACTATCTATTTCGAGTCCCAGCAGCCCGAATCTCTTGCTGTCGCACCTTGTTGTCAAACATCCTGCCTTGCAGCTCGGGGAGAACGGCTCATCTCTCCCCTTCCCCGTGGTTCTTCGGTCGTTGCTCGTACAACAGAGCATATACCTAGATATCGGACAATGTTGATGTCTTTGGCTGAGGTCTTCTGATATTGCACGAAACGACTCATGTGTTCCGCGGCAATAGCATTCGTTTGACTGCCAGCAGAGAGGTGTGTGTTGCAGCACCTCCTTGCTTGCTCTTCAATGCTCTTCAGCGTGACTTAGAGCACATGTCGTGCCTCAATTTCGACATGTGGACCTGCATTTGGACAGTCAAGACGCAGGGGGGAAAGCAAGCAAGCAAGTGCCTTGCCTCACATGTGCCAGATGTCAGACATGCCGCACTGGACAAGAAGAGAAAAACAACACTGCGCTTCGTGATCGCAGGATTCGGGTGGCAGGGATTTGGTTGCTAGGACACTTGTTGATGATGACTTGCCAGTGCTTCCGGGAGTGCAGGTGGAATCCGCGGGGCTGTCTCCGCACAATTGCAGGGAGTGAAGATCTCAGCAGTGAGGCTTTTCGTGAGCCCATCTAGCGAGATTGCGAACCTGCGGTGAGAGGCCGCATACGAGAGATATCCTTAAATGTGACAAGAAAAGACGTCGGTCAAGCTGGCTCTCCCGCGGAAGGGTGAATCGTATGGGATCTGAAACGACAGGATGATGGCCACGGCAAGACTGACTGGTGGACTGGCTCCCCCCCAGGACGTGATTGGTGGTTCGATGGAAGAGAGTTGCGCAACAAAAGACGTGCTGCTTGGAAGGCACTGGATGGATACCGCCGTGAGAAGATGCAGTCAGTGATCCAACGTCCAAAACGGGGTTCTCGGCACCCCTCGGTCGTTGTATATTGGCGTGGATAGACGCCTCCTGGAAGAGAATTCTAGAAACGGGGCGAGCAAAAGCATTGACGTCCCCTCTGCGGTCTCTAGAAGCCGGGGACCATGCCAGGGCTTAGAGTGTCTGTTGATGTGTGTACTTGTACATGCTGGAACTTGTCAAGGTGGGTATTGGGTCTCGCGATTGAATGAAGAGTGTCTTAGTCCTGAAGAAATGAGTGTCTTAAGCCAGTCGTTCCTTGCCTCGCAGGGAGTTCTTCAGGGTGTCTCGCAGTGACAACAAGCAACTGAGACTCAGTCAAAGCGGTATTCACAACGAAAGACGCTCAACCCAAGTCCGTCGGCGAGACTCCAAGGAATTCAGACCTGATCGAAACTTGGACGGCGATGCCAGCAAACTGTTGCTAGTCAAAATCAATGCCGTTTCAGGTTTGCGATGGAGGGGCGGGCTAGCAAAGCAATGCATACAAGGCGGCTTGATGGCGCTCATTGGCTGCTTCTCGAAGCAATCCGGAAGCCGTGACAGCGCCAATTGGGTCTCGAGCAGCTCAAGACTTGAATAGCAACTGTCCACTCTTGGCGCGAATCGTCCTGCTTCACTCCATGTCGATTGACCTTGTTTGCCTCCACATTGAGCGCTTGAAGAGTCAACGGTATACAGCGCTCTATAAACTTGTAGATGGACACCAGATTGATCGTGGATCCGTGTCGAATTCCCGGGGCTCCGGTTGTGGTGGTGGCTGCTGGCTATCGACGTGAAGCAGTATCGCGACAGGCAGCGGCCAATGGCTGGAAAATCAGCTCAGCCTGTGATCGGCGTGATCACCGCGACGGTAGCCGCATCAGTTGGCACGAATAGCACAGCAGCTCAATAGCCGGAGCCTTGGACGCTACTATCGAAGAAATGAGGTGATTGCGTCAAGCTGACTTCACAAACTTGGCCGGAGCAGGGGTGCCAGCTGAGCTGGGCTGGCCTTATGCCGGCCCAGCGGTTAGCACGCGGTCTAGCGATGGCATCGCGATCCATTGATGCAGCAATAGCGCTCGTTGGCGCCGACGAGAAGCCGTGGATCGGGTAGAATGCCTCTAATAGTCCTAGAAAGAAGGCTGGGCAAGAGAAGAGAAGCAGAAATCAAGAATGAGATCCGGAGGAGTCCTGCCGCGCTGGAAAATTCCATGTGCCTGGCCCCTCTATTGGACGACGGCTGTCGGATTGGACACGGGGTGCCTCAAGCGCCCATGGCCGATAGGCGCACGGAACCGATTGCTTCATGTGTTTGCGTCGCATCGAGCAGAGAACGGACCTGGCGCTTGTAAGGCCCTCCAAATTCCTCGGGATCTCGTCTTGGCCAATCTGTTCTCCTGGGAACGCATACCAGGAGGGCGGGACCGCGAGCCAGAGGAGGAGGGAGAGACGGGAGAGAGGGAGGGAGACTCGTGACAGACACGTCGTAGATCTTGCGGCATGCAGTCGGCCTTGGGCAATCTGAGAGGCGTAACAGATCGGAGCTAAAGAACACATGTTAGTGCCTGAGCAGCGTGGTATTGGCTCGACGTCGCGGGCACACGGGCATGCTTGAAGAGCATGTGGCCGTGGCTCGTCTGGCGAGGGCCAGGCACGAAGCGAGATGCTGTCTCACAGATCTGTCGAATTCGGTGATGCCATCCACAAGACGCAAATGTTGGAGATGCGGCGGGTGGGCACAAGGGGAGAGGGAGCTTGTGAGACACAAGCAGAGCAGTCTTCGGTTGTAGTACCAGGGACCGGTGCCACGTTCATATCGAGAGAGCGTCGGGGTCAGAAGAAGAACACGGAGAGGGCAGCAGTACTTGTTGTACGAAGTACTCGGTGATATCGAAGCCCAGAAAGATTTGTGACCAAACTCAAAAACATGCAAGCAAAGAGGGCTCGTGACAGCTTCACGGCACCCACTCTTGGTCTCGTGAAAACTCTGCTTGCTCTGTTGGCCTCTCGGCTCTGGCCTCTGGATTCTGGTGTCTGAAGCTGCCACGGGCTAATCTGGGATGGTGACACGGCGTCAAGGCAGGGCAAAACAGAGTTTCCGGCCTGGTTCACAGCCGTGATTCGTCTGGCAGACAGACAGACATCTGCTGGCGTCCTGAATTTCCCAGTGTTTGCGGCACCAGGCGGCAGCAGGAGGCCTAAACGCAGAGGCTAGACTCTCGGTGTGCCCAATTCCGGACATTGAGTTTGCGTCGACAGGCCGTTGGCGATGCGACTTGAGGACTTGGTGATGCTCGATTTGTCGACGCCGCAAGGATACAACGGGCTGGACGAGCCCCAGTGTTGGCCGTGGTGGGTTTTCGAGGTGGACTGCGATGCCGCCGTGTGAGAGGTGATAGGGCGGGAGAGTGGCCTGGACGGGCACAACTGGATGGACACTAGCACCGGTTGATGGTGCCTGTTTCTTTACGGGGAGCGACGTACGGTACGGGGGACTGAGGCAGCTCAGGGGGTCGACGGTACGCCGCGGGCAGGGGCAGCTGCACCCAGATTGCGTGCGCATGCGAAGAATGCTCCGGTATTGTGTACACCAGACCCGCCCCCACAGCCGGGATGCGACATTCTTTGCTGCGATCAACTGTGCCGCTGCCCAAACATGACCCGCCAGCAGAGTGTAGGTAGGTAAACAAGCCCTGCGCTGCTGCGTGTCTCGTTCGTTTATTACGGAGAGTCGCAGGATCTGTTGATGTTGATGTTGTTGTTTTCATGTTCTCCCTCTGAAGCAGCGGTGAGTGTCCAATGTATCAAAGTATACCTCACCTCAGGGTTTTGTCGATCCTCTACAGCAGCGCCTCTCATATGTACTCAAGTACATGTATCTTCCGTCCCCCAGCAGCCCTGTGAGATCAGCAGGCGCTTCGTCTTCAAAAAGACCCGGCTCCGAAATGAGGTGCCCGTTAGCCCTGTCCGTTTCGCTCGGTGCAGACCGAGCAGGTCGGGTGGCTTTTCTGCCACATTGGGAGATAATAGTAGTGATTGCAGTGCTCCAGCAGCAGCAAATGAGGCGGGCCGGGAGTGGCTGTGAAGCCCTGGGGGGCTGCCCGTCACCGGCCTCTGCAAGCGCCGTCGCCGCCATCCAATGGAAGCGCCCCAGGGCCACCCCGTTCAAAACGGGAGACGGTCGTCATGTCCACCAGTCCACGGTACCTCGTACCTCGTACCTCCGTCCCCGTTTCAGCAGGGGGGTGCGGCCCAGCGCCCAGCTGGTCTCAGCCGCCCACCAGCGGCGTGTTTCGCCCACTAGCCCACTAGCCCCCCCCAGGCCCCAGGCCAAGCTCCTCCCTAAGCTCCAGGGCCCCGACGGCGCGCAGACGCCCTGAGCATCAGCAAGCTCCGCCCGCTAATGAGCCCATGATCGAGCCGCTAAGATTGCAGTCTCCGGACAGCCCAGTTGAGCTGTCGTGGTAGCACAGCATCCATCCATCCATCCATCCAGCATCAGTGCGCGCGACTGAGGTCTCTCTTGTCTCTCCGTCTCTCCCTCTGCGCCACTCCATCTTCCCTGCCCTGGACTGACTGACGGCTTGTGTCACTGGGCTGGGCCGGGATCTCGTAGCGCCTGTCCTGGTTGCTGCGTCTGGTCTCTGCTCTCACCTGCAAGCTCCAGTTCCTCGAGGCGGCGGCATCTGGGCGACGTCAAGCAGGGACCATACGCAGGAAATAGCTTTCTCATTTCCTGTCCCCTTCGTCTTCGTCTTCTGCACCTCTTTTCATTTCGTTACCCCCTTCTCCCTTCTCTCCCTTCTCCTCCTCGCTGCCCTGGCCGGCCGCCCGTTATCTACCCTCCGCCTCCCACCCCGGGCTGTGGGCTCGCAAAGTCCCGTCCCCAAACAACCGCCTTGGTCATTTTCAGGGCAGCGCGTCACGAGTTCCAGCCACACAGGGAGCCTTACCAAACGGAAGATCATCAAGCTTCAACGGTCTCTGCTCCGCCCAGGGAGAAGTCGCCCTCTCCAGCAACGCCCGAGGCTGTCCCATTGACTTGACGATGCGCCTGCTGCTCGGCTCTGCTCAGCTCTGCCGGCTCGTCTGTTCAACTCGAGGGCGGTCGCCTCGCCAGTAATCATGCAGACGGTCCCCAGTGTAAGTTTTGATGCCTTTGCCCTCTGGGTGCTGAAGCGCCGTTACATGTACCCAGCGCCATCAGGTCGAATCGGCCCAACCGTCAGCGAGCCCTTCCCAAAACATCGACGGCGGCCATTGCATTGCTCGGCTTTCTCAACGACGGGAACTGGTGCGAAGTTCGAGCATCTGGGCTTTCTGGAGATATCGAGCTATAGACTGGGTTGCGAAGCATTGTCTGGAAGATGAATCCTATCTAACCTGTCTCTACTGCAGCTCATTGGGACCGGCACTGCCATTGCTGCAGCGGCCAGCGGCCTGGTATTCGGCCAGCCTGTCGAGCCAGCCCTCCCTCCGCCAAAGAAACGATACAGCCAGCTGAGGAAGGAAATCTCGTTTGATCGCGATTTGCCGGTTACTGCCCCCGCAGGCGTCCTGTCTCCCCTACGATACGAGGCCGAAATCGATGCGCCATCAATAGAAGTCGAGTTCCCGCAGCAGAGCGCCGTTTCCAGCCCCATCACCGTGTCTCGCCCCCCTCTATCGCGCTACCAGAGGCCGTCGCATCAACCCGCTACGTCACCCAAGGCCATCCCGGACAGGCGGTCGCTGTTGAGGCAGCGCGAGGATTCAGCATCCCCGACGCCCGAGGGACCTAGAGATTCCACCTCGTCGAGCGAATCGTGGATTAGAAGGCTCTCGATTCGCCGTCGCCCGTTATCGCGCCAGGGAAGCGTCAGGTCGAGATCCAGCGTTGGGCCGGATTCGCCCTCCATCGCCCAGTCATATACCTCCTCGGCACCGATCCTGCCCAGGCCCAATACCGCTGCGAACCCTCTGGCGCCCAACAAGCTCGTGAAGCGCTCCCCATCATCAGCCCAGTCCAGCGACAGCCCCGCGCAAGCACACGTCCGATCAAGATCGCATCTATCCATCTTGCGCCGACCAGCGACGAGCCACCAGAGATCTGCCACGCTGCATCATTTCCGCCAGAGTGCGGATGTTGGGAGCCTGCCAACCTCGCCTGCATTTTCCTTCGACCAATCATCGGGCCAAGAGAGTCTCTCAGTACCAGCTCTTGCTGTGCAACCTCAGAGCTCGCGCAAGATTTCCTGGGTATCCTTCTTCCACTCGCGGACAAAGAACACGGCCAGTGGTGGTGGCATTGCAAGCCGGCTGGGAGACGGCACTTCTAGTGTTCGGACCGCCTCTGGGAAGCGCATTTCTCCCGGAGGCCAAGATCGCCAAAAGGTGCACCTTGTCACGCCCAGGATGGTGTCGGGAGCCTCAGCGCCTCCAGTTGCGCCATCCCTCATGGATCGACGAAAGGAACTTGGTCGAGCCCGAGCTGAGACATGTGTTCACGTGGACGACCGCTCGACGACTCCCGAGCATGCAGCACGACCTCAGTCCATGCCCTTTGCTCCCGCCGGCGGCTGGATCTCGCAAACGTCGGGAAGCCTTCGGCGGCCCAAACGGAGTGCTGAGCCGGATGGTGTGAAGGACGGGCGGCACGTGTTAGCCGCCAGCGAAAGCGGCTCGCAGGTGGCCGTGGAGCTCGACTCCAAGGCACCGGCGCGGTCGCCCATCCCACCCAGTTGTCTAGCACGGCAGGGGCCGGCGCTGGATTCAGCAGCCCAGGCTCAACAGCTAACAATGCATAAAAGAAGCCATTCCTCCCCACTTCTCCCCGCTCCCAGAAGCTCGAGTTTTCAAGGCGAAGTCCCACGCCTGTTAGCATCGCCTAGCGGGGCGCCCTCTCAGCCAAGTCGGCAGCACCAGCCCTCGGGGAGCTCGACCAGCTCCGCAGCCATGTCGCAGCTTACCAGGGCGTCGCCACTGCCCGAAGGCTTCGACTGCGACGCTCGCGGCTTCACGTCGGGCGACGACGACGACGCCGACTACAGGAGTGACACGGTGTTTGACTCTCTGCGCACCGCAGCCTCCAGTCGCACGAGGGCCGTCGAGACGCCCTTGGATTCTATTTATGACGACTCGCCCCCGAGCACCGCAGGAAATAATGGTAGGACCAAGCGCCTCTCAATACAGGAAATCTTGGGTCATACCTGGGGCGGTGACACAGACATCATGGAGGAGGACGAGAGTACGGTGATGCCCACGGAAGTCGAGGCTGGCGCTACCAGAGCGAGGTACTCTAGCCGCCAGGTCCTCACCCTGCCGCGCATCAGCTCCGAATCGTCTCGGAACGGCGTTTCGCTCTACGGCAAGGAGTTTGGCCGCATCTCCCTGGACGACGACTTTGACCAGGACTGGGCCGCTGATGACGACGATGCCCCTTTCAACCCACTGTCTCCCCCCTCCAAAGGAAGCTCGCTCAACTCTCGCACCATCAACCCCAACGTCAGGATTGCGCTGGCGAATCTGAATCTCGACCACATGTCGGACGTGGATCACGAGGATAGGCCACTCAACAACTTGTTTGACTGGAGCGAGACCTCCTTCCACGAGAAGAACAGCTCGGCTGGCGTCCCGTTGCGTCCCAAGACGTCGTACGAGAAGCAGGAGCCTCTCGCCAGGGGCGGACGCTCCGCGATCCGCAATCACGTCCCCGCGCACATTCGGAGCCAGAGCGTTCCCCTCTCGCACGTCATGGATGAAGCCAAACCCGCGACGGGGGCCAAGTTTGGCACATGGGGATTGGGCACCAAGACGGCCAGCGAGGACTGGGACGAGGACTTTGAATTTGGTAGCGGTGCCAACGATCAGGATGGCGCGGCCGACGACAAGCTCTTCTCGGTGCCCGAGTCTATTCGCGCATCCCAGCCCAGCGTCAAGGCGCACTCGGGGCAAATTCGCGAACTGTCGCTACTCGTCAACGACCTCAAGCGACTCTGTCGCCATGGGCGCGATATGGACATGCTCGATGGCCCGCAGAAGACCTTGTGGAAGGAGGCTGAGGGCGTCATCGCACTCGCCTCGCCTGACGAGGAAGAGTCTGTGGATGGGGAGAACGACGACGACGCCGCTACTTCTTCCGACAGCACGGAGGAGTATTACGATGGCTTTTCCGACGACGAGTTTGCAGACCTGTCATTTGGCAAGCTCGACATGTCCTTTGATTACAAGGAGCCTATGTCGAAGACGGCCGTGGTTCGCGAACGGCACTCCCCCAAGCGACGATCTGTCTTCTCACCAGATGACGACATCTTCGGCGGTAACTGGCCGTTGGTCGACGACAGCGCGCCCTCGCAGCAGCCCAGTCGGAGTCAGACACCCGAGCTGCGGGCTGATAAGCAGCAGGAAGCCGCTCGAGGCGCCCGCTCGGTGATGGAAGCCATGCATCGTTCCACTCCCAATCATGACGCCCAACCGCGGTCGGACAGCAAGATGCATTTCGACACGAACAGCCTGAGGGTACTGGTGAAGAGGGCCGGGGAGCTTCGGGATTCCTTGTCGGATGTTGTTCGCCGGGCGGAGCAAATAGCGCAGAGCCCGGCTGGAACTCCAAGACGCGAGCGCCCTACAGACTCCAGCCCTGCCTTTACGCGCATGTTTGACGACCCAGGCTCAAGCCAGTCTCGTCGGACCGCCCGACACCGCAGCAATCTCTCCTCATTGTTGAACGCATCGTCCCCGGATAGCTCCTCATCGCCCTCGCCAATGACCAGAGGGATGCAAACGATGATTGCCAGCTAGTCTCATACTGCTCGGCAGGCCGCTTCGCAGTCTGCATCTGCCACCGCTTTACCTTTTCTCCAGCATTGCCCTCTGGTGGATTTCTGTACAGAAACAAATGATCTTGCGTGTTTATTCTGCTTGCATAGCGACGGTTCCGGGTTACCACTTATTCGATTAATGCTCCATGATAATGCCTAGCACGCCTACCAGTTCGACGAACTCCTCTCGACTTTCAACAGCGCGATCGACGATGCCTACCAAAAGATCTGGTTGGCCCCATGGTCGTGTTCATCGTCAAAGAAAGGGCGCATACTGGGCGATTCAATCTGACTTGCTCACGCTTCCTCTCAAACGCAGACTTCAGCTCCATTCGATCGGAAACACGGAGTCAAATCGCGTATAATACCAGTCCGATTAGGACACAGTGACATTCGCCCGCCTGTTTGATAACAGCTAGAAGCGAAGTGACAGCCCTGCTGTCAAGGAGATGTGATGTGGTTTTCCTTTGTTCTTCATGACTTTTTGTTACGATTTGTCGGCCATCTCATCCGAGAGCCGACTGGCTACGAAAAGATAATGAACGGGTTGAGAGATGAACAGGGTTACAGGTGCTCAACAGGCTACCGTGGCTTCCTCCTCCACTCGATATCCCATTTATACAAAACAACAAAATTAACGACTCTACTTGATGAGATCTGAAAACAGGGAGGGAGAGCAAGCCGATGCAGAAGCTCATCTCTCCATGAGACGAAGGCACAGTCGGCAATCTTCCTGTTCGCGCAGCAAGGACAATGCATGCCTTGCACTCAACCAAAAAAAGACAAAAAACCAGCCACAAGAAACAACAGAGCTCGGGGTGCTTACAACGACAGCAACAGAAAACAAACAATCAAGGGAGGGCGGGGGGAAGGAGGGAGGAGTTCTTTCATTCTCTTCGGAATCGGAAATCGGAATACAACAGGATATACACAGTGGTCGGCAAACGAAAGGAAAGCATAGGTCTGGTGTTTGGAACTTATTCTCTCTGAAGTACTTTTTTCTACTTCCCTTCTTGCAGCTTTCAGCCATCTCTGCGTTTTTTCCTCCTTTCTTTTTTTCTATTCCGCCGAGGTTTGGTTGATTTGGCTGTTTTTTGTGGCTTTTCCTCCCTCTGAACTCCTTGATTACCGGCCCCCCTTTCTTTATTTTCAGACACTTGTTAGCTTTTAACGATGCATGGATAGATAGAGAGAGAGAGAGGGGAGGCAGAGCTCTGAACAATGGACATGACATGACATGACATGACAAGTGTGCAAGAGTGTTTTTCCTGTTCGCGTGTAAGGGGGGTTGTTCTTTTCATGTGCGTGAAATTGCAGCATGCTGTGCGTGGAACGTTTTCTCTGAACTTGAGTACCTATACACTTGTTGAACAGTTTGACCTTTGTCTTATCCTTTCGTTGGGTTGATGTCTCCTTCTGTTAAACCTCGAACTGTGTTTCTTCTCTGGGTGTGTTCTTTCGGAAAGCTTTTGGGGGCTTTCTTTTCTTCCATTTCAGACGATATTTATTACCCGTAGGCTATGGCCGTAGTCGGGTTCAGGTGGAAGTGCAGTATGGTAAGGCGGTGTTTGGCTGGGTAGAGGTAGGATAGAATAGGGATACTCATAGACAAGGCTGATACCTATATACTTTATATAATCATTTCATTTCCAATGAAATACATGTTTTCGTATAACCTACTCCTATCTCCTCAATCAACAGCATCATCTCCCTCCTCCATTACACTCCACACCATGCTACATACAAAGCAAGATCAACGCGAGATAGACTCCGCGTTTCCATCATACACAAACTATGTTAGAGAAGGAAAACAACACCATCAGACTACAAAAAAAGTATCTCATTCAACGCCGCCTTCCATTGCCACAAAGCGCCGCAGCTCATCATCACCAATAGGACTATATTATCCGTTCGTTGTTCCTCGACTCCATCTCTTTGTCTATTATGTAGCAGCGAAACGCCAACTCCTTTTTTGTTGTGACTTCATCTCGAGACATTACACCGTAACGGGACTCAAAAGCTCCGCCGTAATGTCATATCAATCCCACCATTCCCTTCCTGACGTTCACTCTGCACCCTGTTAAGCCGTGAAATCGGGGTTGAGCAATGTCAACGAAAGGCTGAAAATTGCGTTCCCGTCACCAGATGACAGGGAGCTCTCCAAAATCGAGGTGCGTGTTGCACGTCAGTGCGGTTCTCCGCCAGGGGCGAAAGCTTCGAGTGACTGGTGGAAATTGGCCCTTCTTCGTGAAAGCCTCGCTCACTTTATCAGGCAAAAGAAAGCTCAGATAAAGTCAGAAGGGCGCACCTCCGCCTCGGGAAAGCTAGATGAGGCAGAGTGAGAGGGCCTTCGGGTAGTTGGCAAAAAGGAGACGCTCTTGGACCGGCCTAGGTTGGGACGGTGCGATGATGGAGAGGTGAAGCTGGTCGGGGAGGGGAGTTCGGCGATGAGCGCCATGACGGCTGGATCGAAGAATGCACGGCTCTTGACCGACTTGGAGCGGGCCGGGCGGTTCTTGGGCTCCTCGGCGGGCGCTTGAGACCATTGCTGGGTTTGCTCCGAAATCTTCTTAAAGGCCGAGTTCCACTGCTCCTTGGTGATGAGGACGGCCGTGGAGCTGCGTGCATGAGTGGCGCGTGTGGGAGCGGGTTGGAGAAGGACCTCAATGGCCTCTGCCGTGGAGCGAATGAGCTTCTGTGGGACTGCGCTCTTCTGCTCAGGGCGCCAAAGAAGGCCCGAAGCGGCCTCCTTCTTCTGTGAGGGAGCCCACAACGCCTGGCTTTCGATGGAAGCAGGCTCTGGGACGAGGACCTTGCGCAGAGAAGTGCTTGTCATGCGAGGAATGTACGATTCCCACTTCTTGGAGTCTGGCTGAGGCAGGCCAATGGAAGCCTTGGAGATGACGGGAAGAGTCCAGAGCGAACCTGCAGACTTCTTGACAATTGGCTGGGGCTTCTCAACTTGCGGCTTGGATGAGCACCAAAGGAAGCCAGCGGCGGCCTTCTTCTTAGGCGGCAGAGACCACAGAGCCTGGCTTTCGAGGGAAGCGGGTTCAGAGAGCAAGGCCCGGCGCAGAGGAGTGCTGGTCATGCGAGGAATGTACGATTCCCATGTCCTGGCGTCGGGCTGAGGCAGGCCGAATGAAACCTCGGTAGGGACTGGCAAAGCCCATAGCGAGCCTGCAGTGTTCTCGACAACCGGCTGTGGCGTCTCCCGGACCTCTGGCAGCTTCTGGGTAGCTGGAGCGTTTGACTTGGGCATCCACATGCCGCCTGACTGGGCTTCAACCGTGGGCGACCACAAAGATGTGCTAGTGATAGCCACAGCCACAGGGACATAGGCACCTCGGTGGGTGCGACCCTCTGGGACGAGGTAGGCAGCCCAAACATTCGCTTCGGGCTGGGGCAGGCCGAAGGAAGCCTTTGTGGTGACTGACGGAGCCCAGAGCGAGCCCGCAGATCCCTTGACAATCGGCTGAGGCTTCTCCTGAGTAGCTGAAGGCTTAGACTTGGCCATCCACAGGCCCTCAGACTGGGCCTTGATTGCAGGCGCCCAGAGAGACGAGCTTGTAATGGAGACAATCGTAGGAACGTAGGCACCCCGGTGGCTGCGGCCCTCGGGAACCAGGTAAGCAGTCCAGACACTGGCCTCGGGCTGCGGCAAGCCGAAAGAGACTGCCTTCACGGGCGATGAGGACCACAGCAGATCCTTGACCGCCTTGGGAGAAGGAGATGTTTCAGCGGACGGAGCAGCTGAAGGCTTCGACTTGGCCATCCACAGGCCCTCCGGCCGAGTCTCAACCGTAGGGGCCCAGAGGGACTTGCTTGTAATAGAGACAACCGCAGGAACATAAGCCCCTCGGTGGCTACGACCTTCCGAGACAAGATACGCAGCCCAGACGCTGCCCTCAGGCTGTGGCAAACCGTAAGAAGTTGTCTTTGCAGGAGTAGAAGACCATAGCAGATCCTTGGTCACCTCTGAAGAAATTGGAAGTGATTCGGGAGACGACTTGACGGACAGAGCAGCTGAAGGCTTTGACTTGGGCATCCACATGCCCTCGGACCGAGTCTCAATCGTAGGGGTCCAAAGAGACGTGCTTGTAATAGAAACGATTGTAGGGATGTAAGCACCTCGGTGGCTGCGGCCCTCTGAGACAAGATAGGCAGCCCAGACGCTGGCCTCGGGCTGTGGCAGGCCAAAAGAAACTGTCTTCACATGATTGTACGACCACAGCAGATCCTTGGCCTTCTTGAGAGGGGCGGAGGGCGGCTGAGTGGATGGCTTGACAGACAGCGTCTTGGGTGCCCAGAGGGCTGCTGACGGAGAGACAGCGGCTGTTGAAGGTTGCCATAGCGAGGTGCTCTTGAGCTCATCACTCTTCTGCACACTGGCCTTGCGTTGGACAGACCGGGTTGGCGGGGCGACGTAAGTGTTCCATGTCTGGACATCGGGCTGCGGCAATCCAAAACTGCTGCTAGGCACAGAGATGGGCGACCACAAGGAAGAGACGACAGCCTCCTTAGGTGCTGACGATTCAACTGACAAAGAGACTGTGGCAGTCTTAATCTCCTCTACTTCAAGAGGAGCCTTGTGCTCACACCACATCCTACTAGCGACAGAAGCACCAACTGATGCCTGCCACAGGGAGTTGCTTGTCAGCGCAGATGCCGCCTCCTTCATCCGGGGAACGGCACGCGCAGTTGGCCGAGAAGCTTCGGCGAAGAACACTTCCAGGGCTTCCCCAGTAGGCTGAGGCAGACCCCAAGATCCTGTTGTCTCAGAAGCCTTCACGGCCGTCCAGAGAGCGGGGATTGGCAGCTGTGCCTCCTCCTTGACGACCTCCTTCACAGGGGCTGGTGTAGTAGGAGCATCTTCGAGGCCCTCCATGTCGTCGTTGTCAACCACGAAGAGATCGTCGCGGGAGCCCTCCAGATCGGCCTCGAGCAAGTCGGCAATCTCCCAGAGAGTGGAATCGTCAAAGCCATCGTCGTAGTCCTCGTCCTCGTAGTTGTCCAGGACATTATCGGATTCTTCGTCTTCGAAAAAGCTGTGGGAGGCTAGCGACTGAGATGGAAGTGAGGGCATCGGGGGAAGATTCGACAGCCAGCCACGACCACTGGACATTGTACCGCCAAGGCCAACCATGCGAACCGGCATCGTGGCCGAGTCCGACTTCTCACCCCAGGCGAACTGGAATATGCCGAGAGAGCCTGTCCGGCCGGCAATGGGCTCGGGGTTCTCAACAATGTCTGGGAGAGCGCTGATGCGCTTGCTCATGCGAGGAGGTCGTCGAGCGATTGATCGCGGTCGCGGCGGCGGTGCGGGTACGGACAGCTCCAGATCCGTGAGGCTGAATCGAATGCTTTCAGGCTCGGCACGGTCGGTAATCACAGCCTTGGGCTCCTCTTCTGCTTGCGCAGGCACAGAGAAGCTCGTGGCCTTGGGGGTGGGCAGGGAGACCTCTTCAAACTCGTCTGGAGAGGCCGGAGAGGCTTGCTGATTCTGGCTTTCGACTGAGCTGCTCAGAATCTCGTCCAGAGCCAAAAATCCAGTGACCGCATTCAGCACTGAAGACTCAGGCGCCTCCTTGGCTGAATCGGGGTCTTCCGCCATGCTGTCATTGTCGCTGTCATCCACGCCCGACTCATCTGTGTCTGGTGGAGTAGGGCTGCCGATCTGCGAGAGGGTTCGGGAGCTCACGGAGATGTGGCTCATTCTTCCTGACCGGCGGTTGACCTCATCCTTGGGGGTCTGTTCTGAGGCAGTCGACAGGCGGCGATTGGCTTCGTCCTGGAGGGCCGTAAGCAAGGCGCTGGCACCAGTACTGAGTCTGGCCTTGGCAAGCGTGCTGTTGACATCGGCGCTGTTGCGCACCGAGGCAGCGCCGCCTGGCGTGGAGATGACAGTCGACGGGGTCGCGGCAAGGTCAATCTTGAGCGTCTGCCACTGGGACTCTTGAGCGCCCATTTCGGACTCCAAGTTGGCCAGGAGATCCAACCGCTGCTTCTCGCTAATGGTTGCACGGGTCTTCGTGTCTTCCAACTTCTTGAGCTGCTCGTGGATCCTATCAAGGGCCTCCTGCTCGGGCTCTTCAGGAGACGGCTCAGCTTGGATCACCACAGTAATATTAGCTGAGTTGCCCAGGGCCAGGGGCTTTGGCACCGGGAGCTTCCGCTGTCTCCTATCATTCAGCTGAGTGGAAAATCCAGGAAGCTCTTCACCGATGCGTCGGTGCCATGATGCCAGCTCCTTCGCCGCCTCTTGCGCATCCTCTTCCTCCTCCGACAATGGTGTTGCTCGTCCATCTTTGAACACATTGGGCACAGGGGGAACTTCCGGGACATTGGCCTCATCGGCTGCAGGCGGCAGCGGCGCTGCTCTAAGCATCATGGAGAGTTCAGAGTCGGCGCTCTCGTGTCGTGAGCGGTGCTCGCTGAGGGGATTTGCCGTTGTTGTGGTCGTCTTGTCATCTGCAGCAAATACGACCGAGTTTCGGCCAATAGTCCCCTCATACGATGACTGAGTGTTGACAGAAAACCGCCTGTGATGGTGAGCTGAATGTGGTTCATCATTGTTGGCCACGGAAAAGAGAGCGTGCTCATTCGGAGCGACCGTCCAAATGCTTGTAGCGGTTGTCTCAGGAGCAACATGCACAATCTTCGACTGCTGAGCCTTGAATTCCGTGGGGAGAGGCGGCAGATCAGGAATGTAGGATGTTTTTCTGACGGTCTTGTGCAGAGCGGACGATCCGGGTGAAATCGCGACCGTGCCCAAAGAACTCTGCGAGAGAGTCTTGACCGTCACAGGAGAAACCATGGGGAGTTTAGGTGTCGACACGATGGTGAAACCATCGTCAATGGGGCTTGCAGCCGTTCCCAGGAACTCGACCGTGGAAGCCATGGAATCCGTGTCGGAGGCGATGGACTCAGCCAAAGTAACAGTGGACTTGCGAGGAATAGGCCTCGGTCGATGGATGACGGACTTTCGGGACACGGCATCACTGTTGTCGTCGGCTTCGGGCACGGCAGGCACGGGGATACTGCTCTGCTCGTGATTGAAGAACATGATCGGCTGGTCATTGCCAGTACCCCGCTGCCCGGTGAACATCCTGGTCGCCCGGGCTCTTGGATTGAACGGCAGCCCTACCGTCGCCCTTCGCTGGATAGGCGTCTTGGTGTCCTTGACTTCTTCCGCCTCGACAGGCGACTGGGGTCGGCGTCGGGATGGCCGAATGTCGTTCTTGACGGATTTGCTTCGAGGGAGGGATGCGACCCGAGGATCCACCATGAACTGGTCGATGGAAGAGGGGGCTGCTGGGACTGCTGGGGCAGCTGTGCGAGACGGGAATGGCGGAGGAGCTGTGACTGACTTTGGCTCCTGAACATTGTCTTTCGAAAGCGGCGCCTTGGCAGATCTCGGCGATGCTGACCTTGGTGTTCGAGTCTGGTCATGCACTGGGGAGGGAGCGCTGGCTTGGATGGGGTGTCGAGGAGAACGTCTGCGTGTCTCATCCATGCCGGGCGAGAGCTGCACAGCTGAGGTGGTCGCAAAGGCGCGCTCTTGGGATGCCGGGCTGTTGCCCTCCTCGGCATACCAAGATTTGCCATTGGTGGTCTGCCAGTTAGCCGTGAGATCCCTCGACTTTGGGAATAGAGGCTCAGTGAGCATCGCGTCAAAGCTCATAAAGGGGATGAATTTCTCGCGCCGCTCTCGCTCCTTTGCTGCGGCGGCGGCCAGGTCCATGGTCTGGATGTGGTCGAAGGCGTTCGTCTCGGCGGAGTCCGTCATGACCGGTTTCGAGATGACAATCCTTCCTCCATTGTATGCCTTTTCCGTCATTTGCTTCTTAGAGTGCGGCTTGTAAGCCACCTTCTGGGGGCGCATAGGAGGAAACAGCTCGCCCTCGATAGGAACTCCACCAATACCCCTGCCGGAGGATGGTTGTCGGATGAGAGGCAGAACCGGGGGCACTCCCGATGTTGCTCCTTGCGAAGGAGGAAAGTCTGGCAGGTTGCGTGCCTCCATCTCAGCGTTTGTCGACTCAAACGAACCCCCCTTGTGGAAATGCAGAATAGACATCGTAGGCAGGGAGACCAGTCCCGTCGTGGAGAGTGCCACAATTCCTATCGTTGATAAGCAGGGGCATCTCGGGCTCAAACTGTTATTACATACCTATCAGAATTAGCAGTCCGACGGCAGGCAAGACTGTTCGAAGGATGTAGCCAGTGGACTCGAGTCCGAGGAAAAGAGGGACGCTCAACTATAGTTGCCAAGTTAGCCCTTTTGCTTGCTCTTCTTCTCCCCTGAATCTCCCCGGTATCAAAGGTACTAACTCCGGTCCAAATGCCAAACGCAGCAGTGAAAAAGATCAACGTCTTGGACCTCGCCGGGCCGGTGTTGTCCCTCCTCGCCATGAGCGCCTTAGTCGCGAGGACACCAAAGATGCCCATGTCAGCCGCCAAGACAATGACGCCAACGGGGAGAAGCATGTTGCTGGCGACGCAGACCGGGTCGAACTGGGGTCGTTGAACCGCCACGAAGATTGCACCCAGGACGAGCCGCACGAGAAGGGCACCCTGCAAAGCCAGCGACATGGTCGAGGCCTTGACTCCGCCATTGAACGCCCAGAGGAAGAACTGCTCCACCGACACTCGAGCGACCTGGTCGAAGACGGTGGCGAACGAGATGAGTGTCTGACATGTCGAGGTCGGGTGGTGAACAAGCGAAGCGCCGAGCTCGACGAATGCCCAGATTGCCGAGGACGCGAGGAAAAAGGAGAGGGCCAGCCTCAACTCATTTCGCAGGAGAGGCGATCGACTCGCTTTGACAAAGAAAAGAAGAATGGCCGTGGACGCGGCCAGAACGACGAGGCCACTGGACAGTTGCAGATCCTACAAGTCAGCACACGGCGATCTCATCCGGATGTCTCGCAAATCGAGTTCGAGGTCGGGTATGACGAACAAGACGAGGGTCGCGGCCAGAGCCGGGGCGCTGCTGGAGCCTGCCATTGCAGCGACACCAGGTGGTAAGTCTGACAATTAAAGATTGAAAAGAATAGAAAACGAGACACCCAATCAATGGGCGATACAAAAAGTCGTAATAGGAAGATAACGAGAGGACGGGTGGCGGACCAAATCACAGCAAGAAGAGAAGAAAAAAGGTATCAGCACCAGGAACAGAACTGAAGCATTATGAAATGAAAGACCGACAACTCCTCACAACTCCAACGAGACGCGGTCAATCTCCAAGGAAGTAGAGAAGGGGTGATGAGTTGCAAAAGAGAGAGAAGAGAAGAGAAGAGAGAGAAAGAGAAGGCTCAGGAACGGGTGCCACACAATAGACTATCGTCAACTTCCGGGGGCGACACACCCATGGCGACAGGGAAGGGGGGCAGACAAGCGACCTCAGTAGGCTTCAATTTTCTCCTCTATTCGTCTCTTGACAATTCGAGCTGCCAAGAAACAGAGTCCTTGGACTTGACACACGGCAACGTTCGATCCAGACGGCCTTTGGGAGGAGGCAGAGGCTGGATTGGGCTAGCCAGAGGAGGCTCCGGGGTGGTGTCGTTTCACTTGAAACCTCCAATGTCGGGAGACGCGCATGGCGTGCAAAAGATGCTACAGACGATGCCTCCTGTTCTAGCACGGGCAAACAAAACGACCGGGTTGTTTCGCGCATGGCGACGCTGCGAGGCGAGGGACAGGGCGAGTCAAAGGCGAAGAATTTGCGGTCGTCTATTGCTATGAGGCTCGTATCTCGTTCGGATGCTGCCATCGCTGGTGTTTCGACTGAGGCTCCCTGCCATCGATCACGCGCTTCCAACTGCAAGTATCAAAGTAAGTAAGGAACCCCGGTCGCAGCGCTGGTGGAGCGGCCAGCTCAAGCTCGAGATCCAATCTCACATCGCCATGCACGGGGATCTGCTCCGAGGCCGCACGAGGCTTGCGCGATGCAAGGAATCATTGCCGTGAAAACACAAGCGAAGCAGAGCGCCGCTCGGGACCGAAGTGCAGTGTCTGTCAAGAGACCTGGAATCTTGTATGTGCTTTGACTGTGATCCAAATCTGGCAGATGTTGGAAGAGGGCAAGATGCTGGCGACAGGGGAGAGTCAAGGCCCCTGTCTGTACGCTGACCCCTGACCGCCTTGGCAGGCACCGGTTCGTCTGAAGACTTCGTTGTCGAATTCAGCCACAGCACATGGAGCCGTTGCACCGCCACAAGCAGCAATCAATCAGCCTGCGTCGTGTCGTCCAATCTTGTACCAGAATCTGCATCGATCATCGTTCTGATCGCGTCACATCCTGCTTTGTTCACACCTTTAGAACTGCTCCTGGCTGGTGGTTGACTGTAGGTAGGATTGGCGTGGAGGGGGTTTTCTTCAGGAGTGCCCAAGGTACCTCGAGATGGACTGCCTGCATCAAATTTACCTAGCCTCACGCTGTCTGGGCATGTCCATGCACTTTATTTTCTTCCCTAGACACTTCGACGGCCGAGCGAATTAACGTGCGATGCACTGAACAAGTATCTATCAGCAGCATTTTTTTTGCCTGACTTATAGCAAGGTTGGTTGTAAGGGACTTCAGGTAGAAGAGGTACGCATGTCAGCAGGCGGACGCATGGAATGACATCAACAGGCCTCAAGCAGCCGCAGACTGATGCATGCTCAACACCAAATTCACCCATCAAATCATCCCTTCAAAAGCAATTTAAGCTATCTGATATTTTTCAAATCTAATCAAGACCAATCCGTCTAAATCAATCCGGTTGAACTTGTAACACCACCGCACTAGATCAAGACTTCTCCCCTCAAATGTTAAAACAGCCTCGACATGAACTCCCACATGAGTCAATCAAGGCCGCCTCCGCATCAATGCCCAACAACCCCGAAAGCAATTCACAGTAGGCATCACATAACCCCCCTTCTAACCATCTCAGCCGTAGTCCAACGCTTCCCCAACTTACTCCAACTATTACTAACAGCACAAGTCCAGGTGAACCATCGCTATATCTTTTACCCGCCTCAAGCCGCCTCCAATACTTGAGATCGCAACCTCTTGCTCCATCCCACGAAACACATACCATTCCCGCAAACAAGCACATTCATCCGTGCCGGTATAACTCCTCCAGACCAGGTTCATATTCCCTACCGAATGCACGAAGGAATCACATCCACGTCCATGCAACGTCCCCCAATAGATATCCTCAACCTGAACAAGGCATCGTGTAAGTGATCCTGCTAGTCCTCAGCCACTTCCCCCACACTCCCGCCTGCACTTCCTCCAGAAAGGCAATTCCGCCCACACATTACACATGAAAGGTGCATTGAAACATGCATATGAGCCAGCTTGCAAGCACACCTCACTCCTCCTCCTCCTGTGCTGCTAGTTCGCGTGACGCCGGCCAATGGCCCTCATCCAATAGTCATCAGCGCCCTTGACGTCCCGGACACCGGCCCGGTGCCTGCGCTGCCGCTTCCGGGCTGTCAGGTAGGATTCATGTCGTCCAGTCTGCCGGTCCATGAGCAAAGGGTCACATTCAAGAGGCGACGTGATCTTGCATTCAAACTTATAAAGGCCAGCCGAATGCTCCTTGATCTCCTCATCCACTCATCATCTTCAGATTTCCTCATCGTCACAAAACAATCCATAGAGCACTGCAAAGCCCAGCTTCACGAAAGCTCTCATCACTTACACAACCCTCAGACTTCCTCCAACCCCAACCTCACTCTCTCATCAAACTCACATCCACATCTTCACGCCTCACCACCTCACCTCACCACCATCACCATCAAAATGGGCCGCCACACCCTCGAATACCCCAAAACAAAAACAAACACCGTCCGCCGCAAATCCGACCGTGCAACCTACGCCCTCGAAGCAATCCACTCCCTCATCAACGCCTCCCCGCTCCTCAACGTCGCCTTCAACACCCCCGACGACTCCCCCTTCCCGACCATCCTCCCCATGATCGGCCACATGGGCTCCTTTGACCGTCCCAGCGCGGACCTCGGCGACCCCCTCGACCTCTACCTCCACGGCTACGTCTCCTCCCGCATGATGAACCTCGCCCGCTCCTCTTCCTCATCCTCCTCATCCTCATCCCCTGAAGGCGTAGAGGACAAACAAGGCCTCCCCGTCTGCATCTCCGCATCCCACGTCGACGCCCTCATCCTCGCCACCTCCCCCTTCTCCCACTCCTACAACTACCGCTCCGCCACCCTCTTCGGCCACGCCGCCCTCGTCACCGACGACGCCGAGAAGCTCTACGCCATGCAGCTCATCACGGACGGCGTCCTCCCCGGCCGCTGGCGCGCCTCCCGCCAACCGCCCCTGCCCGCCGAGATGCAGAGCACCAGCATCCTCAGGGTCAGCATCGCCTCCGGCAGCGCAAAGCTTCGCGACGGCGGCGTGCACGACGACAGGCATGATTTGGAGGACGAGGACGCGCAGGAAAAGGTCTGGACGGGCGTTTTGCCCGTGTTTTCGAGGATCGGGGATCCTATTCCTACGAGCTACAATAGGGTTGAGACGCCGGCGAATGTTACGGATTTTGTGAGGGATTATAATAGGCAGAATGAGGAGTATGTTCTTGCGGCTGCGAAGAAATAAGTTCATGGCGCTCTATGTAGGTTCCGGAGTCTTACATCACAAGGGTTTTAGCATATGTTGGAGCCAAGGATATGTAGCAAGGCAAGCAGAATCTCCATGTAAGCACATCATGACAAAATGCCCCCTTTTCTACCAATTCTCCCAGAAACGAGCCGGAAGCGCAGTCCTCATAACCGCCCAATGCCCAATCGCATTCGCCAGCTGCCCCTCACTAGCTTTATCCGTCCCGTTCCTGAACAAGATGCTTCCCTCCTCATCCGTGCCCAAGGCGAACAGCTCCCCAGGCGAAACCTCATGCTGAGGCGTCAAGAAGCTCTGCCGAGAAGGACTGCCCAAATAATCCTCCGGCACCGGATCGCGAAAGGTGAGCTCCCCCTTGGCCTTGCGGCAGAAGATGACCACGTTGGTAAAGTCCGCGCCCGTCTCGGCAACGACTCTCTTGTCGGGAGGGTTCTCCCTGAAGAGGCGGCAGGTCGGGAAAGTTTTCAGAATGGTCCGGACAATGGTCTTTGAGGTGGGCAGCATCAGGTCGCCCGCGTAGTTCTATGCCGGAGAGTCAGCCAATTTCATTTCATACTCATCAGTAAAAAGAATAGAATAAGGGGGGAGCGCACAATGGCAATGACTCCATCTGGCTTCAGCAGAGTGTAAAGGTTATTCAAGAACTCATATGTGAACAAGGCCACGGGCTCTACGCCCCCCGTGAAGACGTCGTGTACAATGTAGTCGTAGACTTCCTTGGTCTCGTTGGCGGCCTTGTTCGTGTACTTGACCGCGTCGTCAATGACAGGGGCATGATTCTCCCTGAGCTGAAAGTACTTTTGGGCAAACTCGTACACTGCCGGGTCAATCTCCACAACCGTCGTCTCAATACCATGAGACACAAGCGCAGACGGCGTCGTGCCAATACCAAGGCCGCTACATAAAACAGTCAGCCTCGCAGAAAAAATAAGGGGGGGACCCCGAAAAAAGGACTTACATCACCAGCGCCTTGGCCCTCGAATCCGCCACCGGTCTCTCCCTTTCAACCAAGCGAATAGCCTCCAAGTTCACAAAGACGGCGTAGATCGGCTCCGTCACTTGATTCCCCCGCCAGTCCACCCAGTCTCCCCCCAGCAAGCTGTGGTCAGCCCGCATGACGCGCATCCTGCTCTGCGTGTTCTCGACCACGGAAACGTACCCCGTCACCGACTCCCGCCGGTCCAGCAGCAGCCAGTGATCGGTCGCCAATGTCGTATTCAACAACGCCGTCGCCGCCGGCGTGGCCACATGCGGATTAAACATGGCCGTGTGCACCAGCGCCGGGATCGCAAGCGCGAGCCACCTCGACGGCGCAAAGACGGCATAGCACCCCCCGAGCAGCATCTCCAGCCCCATTCGCGTATACCAGAACACCGTCCCGACGTGCCTCTGCAGCATCTTCTCCGCCACGTGCTCGACCAGCTTAAACGTCGCCCACGACCCGATCCCGGGCACGGCCTCCCCCAGCGCCTTGGGCAACGAACTCAGGTCCGCACCCTCCAGCTCGTCCGCCACGCAAGCGGCCGTCAGGATCGCCAGCGGAACCAGCGTCACCCCCTCCGTCACGAGCGGGCCCCAGCTCGCCCCCAGCGCCTCGCTGAACCCGTACAGGAAGCACTGCGTCGCGGGCACGTACAGCGCCACCAGCGGCAGCAGCCGCGCCGTCCCCAGGGGCCGCAGCAGCTGCCTCAGCGCGAGGTTGCCCGCCCACCCGACGAAGCACCCGGCCATGAGCGCCCTGGAGTGCCAGCCCGCCGCGGGGACGGACCCGTACACGGGCGACAGCGCCAGCTGCGAGGCGTTGGCGTAGACGCCCAGCAGCGTCAGCAGCGCCGCCGCCTTGACGTAGAGCGTCGCCTGGCCGAGCAGCCGGTTGCCCCGCGTGTCGCTCTTCGCCTTGGCCGCCAGGTCCTTGAGCTCCCGCTCGAACCGCTCGGGGGTGAATCCCAGGGATGAGTCTGCGGCATCGTCCTTGGCTGGCTTTGCCTGTTTCTGACGCGCCATGTCGTCCGATTTGGCGGATATTAAAGATGCAGTCCTAACCCCTGAACAGAAACTTGGCAAAAGAGTTAGGCTGCGGTTGAAGAGAAAAAGTGAGCGCGAAAGAACAAGAGTATGCCACGGGCAAAGACTTCAAATGACCTGCATCTGAAGTGAATGATGGGACATCAACCGGTTAATTGGCCGAGAGTTGAGGACACGGAGGGTTACGTTTCAACTCTCATATGGCCAGCTTCACGCACAGCATCTGGAGGTGCTTGGCGCTGTGGCGGTGCATGGCGACGGAGCTCTGTAATTGTGGCGCATAGTTCGCCCGAAAAGGAAACCCGTCTGCCAGGGGTCTTGGGAGAGCACAAGAGAAATCTCCGGAGATTCTTGAGGAGAATCTTGAGCTCAATTACACCTTGCACCACTTGCCTGATGATGGGCTTGCCGTAGCAGTACTCATGAAATAAATAAGGTGTTTTGTTTTCTAGATAGCCAGAGACATGGTAACTCAGCAGTCAGACGGCGCCATGGCATCAACCGTCACGTCATCTCCAACGAGGCGAGCACGCCATATTCGCATGAAATTGAAACGAAAAAATGCCATCTTGGCTGGACTGCCACTCTCCCAACAACCTCGTCCATCAAATTGCTTCGTTATTTTCTCTGCAAAATACCATCCCATCACCTCCCTTGAAACGCCTGTGTGAACACGTTCGGATCCCCCCTGGCCTCCGAGCGGGTATTTGGTCTACCCCCTCCCACCATGACATGCTGCCGAAACGAACTGAGAAGAAACAATCATAAATAGAGACAGGAGCGACAGAAAGGTAAGTATAGGAGGGGGGAAAAGAAGAAGAAGAACAAGAAGAAACAAAAACCATCAAGCGTAAAGTCATCAAACTCCTCTATCGTGTCGGTGGAATGGGGGGAAAGCGATACTAATACTCATATCAGAAGTGCCGCCACACCACTGTTGCCAAAAACATTCATCGCTTCCAAGTCACATATTCAAGGCTGAGAATAACAAAAGGGGGAGCCAAAAGAGAAATCAGAACGGAGCAGCGGCTGCTTTCACATTGGCGTCGCGTAGTCGTCGTCTTCCATGCCTTCGTCGCTGCTCTCCGATTCGCTGCGAGGGCTCTGGACACCGCTGACGTCTGTGCTGGGCAAATTGCTGAAGCTTCCCAGAATGTTGACTCCGCCGGAATAAGAGCTGGGCATGGACATTGCGGAAAAGTCTGCCATGCTACCGTTGCGACTCATTGACGGCTTCTCCGGAAGCTGCTTCAAGAGGCCCGTCGAGATGTCGAGCATGGTCATGGCGAACTCCGTCAGGCCTTTGCTCTGACCCGGCTTGGAGCTGACCGACAGTGTCCAGCGGTATTCGCCCAGTCGCCGCCTATACCACTCCGCCTCTTCTCGGCCCGGTGACGTCGCCCAGAGCAAGGATCCAAACGTTCCAATAAGGGCAAAGTTGGTCTTGGAGGCGAAATACCAAAACGATTGGATGTGGTTCGGCATCAGTCGGTTGACGAAATCCATGGCCGAGATCAGGCGAGCCTTGGCGGCGCTGCGGCAGATGTGCTGCACATACGAGTCCACCGACGATGAGTTGGACGCCAACGATCGGATGATGCGCCTGTGGAGGGTAATCTCCGTTGCAAAATATCCCAGGTGAAGATACCCAATGCACGACAGCCTCGACGACATTCTGCTTGCTGAGTAAGAGTCCAGCCGAATGTTGGTGGGCAGTCCGGCGTACCAATCCTTGAGCCTGAGCTGGATGGGCTTTGCCAGCGACAGGACCAGCTGCGTCCCTCCGGAGCCGGCGTTGGAGACGGTCTGCATGGCCTGCAGGGTATAGAACGTGTCGAGGATGACGGAGAGGATTTCGGACAGCTGCACAAACCGCGTAAAGACGAGCCGGCCCTTTTCTATGTCTTGACGCTCCTCCTGATCGTTCTCATCCCATTCAACATCGGGAAAGTCATTGGCACGCAACGGTCGGACGGCCCAGTTGGAAGGGAAAATGTGAGACGGCCTCCCGTGAACGAGAGCACCCCATTTGTCTTGCATGTAAAGAGCCCACGCTAAGCGCCTTCGCAGCCCCTTTTCCCACGGCGGTATTTTCCATCCCGAGCAGTCCAGATGCAGGCCGAGCTCTTGTGCAATGGCGACCAACTGGGCTGTCGGAGCCCACTGGTCGCCTTCGGGTCGCTGAGACAGCAGCAGCCCGGCCTGGACGGTCGACAGCTTCGGTCGGTACATGGCGTCTTCGAGGGTGCTGCGGACGAGTTTTTCCAGCGCCTGCACGTCGGGGCGAGGGAGCTTGGACAGCTCCTCGTGGTGATCCCACCAGTTGATGGCGAGGATGTAGACGGCGGCGAGGATGGGCGGCGAGAACTCGCGATAGGACCGCTCATACTTTTCCATGAAGACGGTCTTTTGGATGATGGGCATGCCCGGGTGGACAACGCGGAAATACAGGTCGACGAGCTTGCGGCCGTTCGGGGCGACGATGGCCTCGATGGCATCGAGATCCTCCACTACATGGTCGTATCCGGGCGTGTTCTGGTCCGGGAGCATCAGAAAGGTGTCCGAGTCACTGACCTTGCGGAGGGTTCCGCGAGCCAAAAGGCTCTCGTCATGCGTGTCAAAGGGCGAGAGATTGATGAGAGAGGGCTCGAAATCCGTCGTGGGGCCGATATACTGGCTGTATCGGTCCTCTTGGAGACCTAGTGTCCGCTTGAGCATGGTGGGGCCGCCGACATTGGCCATGTCTTCCAGGAACGAGCTGCTGGCGGCGGTGCTGGAGAGGCTCGAGTTGTTGTTTCTGCGGTTGGCAATGCCGGGGGAGCTAGAGAACCAATCATGTGTCAGATGGGCTATGCAGCGCGGGACGTTTGTTTCTGGCTGCGAGGGACAGGATAAGGCGGGATCATGTGGTGGAACGAGACGAAGCGAGACGGTCCGGCGTCAGGGGCAGGGAGGGCAGAAGGGAAAGCAGAACAGGATGGAAAAGAACGGGGGCGAGGCGAGGTGAGGCGGGAAGAGCAGGATAACAAACAGCAAGGCGAAGCCAAGCAGGACAAGGGAAGGGGATGCAAAACGGAAGATACAACAGTCAATACTGACCCTCTCTTGACGCTCTCGTCGGCAGAATCCCCGTTAAGCTTCCTCTTACGGGTCTGAGGGCTCGGCGCCACTAGCGAGCACTCGGTGCCGTTGAGCTGGCAGGGCATGCAGCCATCGTCATCCTCGGTCACGGTACACCTGGTGCCAGAGAAGCGACAGGCATGGCACGGGGGAGCGGCCGCCCCAGTGAAGGAGCCGGAGTCGACGGACCCCCTGCCATGCAGGCTCGCAGGGCCTATCTCGAACCTGTGGGAGCTGTTCTGGCGGCGTGGGAGTGGGAGTGGCTCCGGCCGAGGAGGCTTGGGAGCAATGGCGATTGGTGCCGTGCGCTGGATCGGAGCGTCATGGGCCATGGCTGGGCCAGTCAAGACGAGTACCGGTTCGTGCGTATGCGTGTACAATGACGGGGTTGGTCCGCAGCAAAGGTGGTATTATCCAGTAGAATCCAACTGATGTGCTCCGCGATATGGATGTATTAGGTGCTGTGTATAGGTAAGTTGAATGCTGCAGATAAGTAATGGCTGGAGATACGAGGCCACTCCAACCAAGAGAAGACGGAGATGGAGGTGGTCTGCTTGCTGCTGCTACTAGTCCCCAGTAGTGCTCTCAGAGATAGCAACAAGCAGTTATCAAGTAAGCAACACCCGCAACAGCGTCTGTCACAAGCAGCTGTGGGCGTGGTCTGGTGAGAGGGCGGGGGGTGTAAGAGAGCAGGCTTGCGGGAAGGCTGCTTGACACACGACAGTCCCCAGACTCTCGGAGTGACGCTATTCGCTGCCCCAGGCTGGAACGAGGCTCCCCACGCCCTGGCAAGACTCGGACTCGGGTATGACGCAAACCCTGCTGGACGAGGAACGCAACGAACAAACGAGCGTCCGTCGAATTCGCCCGATAACGGAAACGGCGGAGAGATAAGGAAAAGGACCAGGCAAAGCGCAACTGTCGCGGCACTGGTTGGCCAGGACAACTTGTCTGAGATCGGCCCTGGTTGCTTTTTTTGTGGGTGTCCGTGATAAGGTTGCTGGAAAAGGGCGTGGCGCTACTGTTTAGTCCGAAGCAGATAAGGAGCACGAGCAGGACTGGTCGACGACCCGGTCGCTCGTCTCCGCCAAGGACGGCCGATTTCGAGCAGCAGCAGGCAGGCTGGGGGAGCTTGGGGGAGGGGGATACGGTACGATGAACGGCTGGCGTGGTGAGATGCGCGCGTCTTCCGGGGGGGTGAGGGATCTTCAGGTGATGATGGTGGCCAGGATGAGATAGGCTTTGGTTATCGGCGTCATTTGAACCGGGGGCGAGGGCCGCCTATCGAGTATAAAGGCCGGCGAGATCACCACTGGTGCTTTGCGTTGCCGTGTTGGGTCGACGCCTTCATCAACTTGAGACTTGCTAGGAGCTTCTGGCGGAGGGCATCGGACCAGACTTGGCGACGGCACAGATACGCAAGGCGCGGCGGTATCAGCAGATGCCGTAGCTACTGATGTATGTGCGAAGGATATGACAGATGATGAACGGCCGGAGCAGCAGCTGAACAGCCAAGGCCCGGGGGAAAGAGGCGAGTTGGAGGAGGCTGAATAGCCACGAGGCAGCCTCTTTTCGTCCGTCTCCTTTCTCTTGTGTCGTCACTCTCTCCGTCGCGTGTCTGGCTTCCGGAAATGGCCGATGATGTATCAGCTGGAGACAGCAATCGGTGATTTTCTTTTGGAAGAAGTCAAATCGAGGCAAAAAGAGAGAGGAGGAGAAGTTGAAGGACAATGGCGTGTCGAGATGAGCTCCGGACTGGACTTGGAGACTGGACGATGCCAATGACATGTGCTTCCCCAGACCAGGGCTACCCTTTTTACCGGAACGGACCCAGTGTGCATGGATTGTCGCACAAGCGATGGCACGCCTTTGGGCCGGTCCCTCGCCGATGCTAGTGACCAGTCCGGCGTGAGCCAACCCAGCCGCGGCGGTTTGTAAAAAATGGCGTTTGCTTGGCGATCTCAGGCAGCCTCGAAAGGGCTTTGCAGGGTGAAAGAAGGGTCCTCGCTGCTTATGATTCTGCGGGCATTCGATTCGTTGACGGGACGAAACGGTGTCGCGACAGCCAGAGGAGCTGGACAGGTATTGGAATATCAGGTAACACGTTGTGATGATGCTTTTGGTTTGGGAGGATGGAGTTGAGCTGAGTTGGTCGAGCCGTGCCATCAATGGAAGACTGCGGTCTAGCTTCAGGCAGGTGTTAGCTGCGACAAGCCGGCACAGTCGTAAGACAGACAGCTGGCCAGAAGAAAGGGACCTGAATCATCAGCGGCGGCTCGATGCTCCATCAAGTACAAGGTACGCGGTATATCGCCCGCGAATCGCGCCGGTGGGCGGGTCACCATTACTCAACATCCTACTACGGGGACAGGTACCTTTCCATCTCAGATCCGTCCGAATAGGTCGGATTGGACGAAGCTGATGGATCCCGTCCGTTGCTTGTGGGATACAGACTCAGACGTTGGGCATGATTACAAGGTACGACGTTGAGTATTTTGTACGTACTGGAAATGCTCGACAGGAATCCCAGTGGCACAGCTGCATCCTCAGTGCATAGGCGAGCTTGGCAGTTGAGGTAAAGGGGGATGCTCGACATCAAGCCTCACGCAGTCTCGCAAGGTTGTTCCATTCGCCTTTTTTCTAGTCGTAGGAAACACCGTGTTGGAGTCTATCTTGCTTGACGAACAAGCCCAGAGACGGAGATACTAGTTTCTCTGCATATTACGGCAGTCTCTGAGTCAAGCACGGCAAATGTCTCGGTGCCTCTTCGTGCGTGTTTCCGAACACCTGGTTTCAGATCCGGTCTCTCGCGCGTCGCCCCGAGAGCTAGTGCTTGCGACGGAGTAATAATGTCATTGACCTCTCTGCTCGGCATGCCAGACAACGGAGTATTATCACTGCGAAGCGCGGGTGGCAGAGCGGCAGTATGCAAGACTGGTAGGACGAGAATACCTACCAAGAGATCAATGGCGGACGCTTGTGGAGGCAATGGGCCCATTCGTGCATGCTCGATGAGACGAAGCAACCCAGAGCACGCAGGTAGCCGCGATGCCTCTGACAAAGCGCAGCCGAGGAGCCACTCGTGATGCGACTTGTCTCTTTGTATGAGAACGGCATGTGTACGCGTGAGAAGGTGAGATGTGACGCAGCGCGGCGATGTTGCCGTGCAGTAACAGACACTGAATGATGCAGCTTCTCTGATTCATCGCTCAAGTTGAACATGAGCGCACCGTATTTCGTACTTTGTACGAATCACCAGTCGTCGGCAGGCAGTGCCTGGATTCCCCTACCAATGAAACTGCAGCCCGGCCAAATCAGGGTCCTTGCATTTGATTTGATCAATCCCATCTCCGTCAGGCTGCAGGTGGGGGGAAACGGGCGCAAGGCTTCCTGCGATGCAAATGCGATGGGGATGGATGGATGGTCTGCCGACGCCGTTTCTGCGGGCTGCTGCTACTAGTTGAATCGGGCCTTGCAGCCCTTGCCTTATCGGTGACGGATCGAAATTATCAACCGCAAGAGATAACCCGACACACGGCCTGCGCGCTTGGCGTGTATTACCCTGCCGTTAGTGCCCTGTATGCGCACGACTCTAGGTAAGCAGCAGCGGGAGAGTCGCGCTAGGAGATGCATGTAGGTACATACTCGTACGTCACCGTCTTGGGGCTTCGCTCTCCACCGAGCTGGAGATCAGATTCGACGGCAGCGAGTCAATTCCCTTGGACGCTCGGGTGCCTGAATGTTGGTGCTTGGCCGTTGTTAGTCGACATGTCACCTGGTAGGGGACTGCTAGTAGCCTGCCTGCTTTGATGCTATTGACAGGCTGTCTTATGGTAATTGCAGTCTGGATGCTTGCCGTCAAACGCTGTTATATGGCACCTCAAATATTACACAACAGCACTCGATACTCGACTGTCGTCAACATCCTCCCTACAGAATCTGGTCAGCAAAAATAAGCAGCGTCAACAACATGCCTTGATTGGCTCCAACAACAAGACATTCCAACTCCCGTCCCCTTCCAACTAGTCCCCTCCTATTACCAAATCGAAAACCCCCCGAATACCTCTCACGTAATGGCCATCGTTTCCCAAGCTGGCATGTCACCACTCTTCAACCCCATTTCAACTCCGGCAATCCCTTGTCCCCCCCTCCCTTGTCATGCACGAGTGACTGCGCGCATCTGTGATTCAGCCTCATTGGTGCTTTTCAGGCAACTTCTCTCGTGCCGTGCAGCTTTCTCAGCGCCGAATTCATCGAACTTGTACAAAGGCACAACCTTTCCCTTGATACGCCAAGGGCACACAACAAGCCTGCAACGGGGCATCACACGCATCATCAACCTGTCTTAAATCTTTCAAGAAGCCCGGCCAAGGTATACCACAACTGCTGCCGCTTGCCCCCATCTTCGACATTCCTTTTCGTATGTAATATCATGCAAAGCAAGACGGCAAAAAAGGCGACCAGACGAAAATAGTTCGGATCATCGCCCCAAGACACCCCGGAACACACACGTGCCCCCCACACTCATCGAACATGTAGAAAGTGCACTTGGCAATACCTGACATGTTCGTTTTCGTTTCGACGCTCGACGGTTATTTTGAGGCCTTTTCTGCCTCCGGAGATAATCATCCAAAGAGCGCGCCACCCGTGCGTAGAGATACAGCACGTAAAGTGTACCTACCCAGTCATACCTATAGTCCGAGCCGTCCCATATGTGGTAGGTTAAACCACAACCGAGCCGCGCGCCGCGCCGACGCCGAAAGGATTACCTCTACGATTCTTCATCGGCTCCATCAAACGGATCCCCCGATCTTCGGTCTCAAGGAACCCACTAGTATTACAAACGCAGGAAGTAGGTCAACGGTAGCAAAAAACTGCCTGCCTTGTTTTGCAGGGGCAGGTCCCGACCGAGTTCGATCCAATCAACGGCATCTCAAAGTTCCCTCCGGATAATACAGACAGGCTCGGATCGTCCACGCAAGGCGCCGTCAACCGCCCAAGTGACTTGCAGCGGACGTCATAAATACGGTAACGACAAACGGGACATCGCTCGGCTTGTGCTCAATCGAGGCAATCCATCGATCTAAAAGAAACGGCCCGTTCAAGTCAACCATGAGATGTCACCACGTATCAACTTCATGCAAGAAGAAAGGGGGAAATATCCCGTCGCAGCCAAGCAGCGTATTCTCCGTCCCCCATCGGCCATGACAGCAAAAGTCCAGCCGTAGCTGAGGCCATGATACAGTTGGTTTGGACAACCTTGACAATTGCAGCTATCATCGATAACACCCAGACTACCCCATGGAGAAAGATTGATAACAGTTCGATCAAAGCGTTTCAATCAGGCTATATGCCACGTGTATGTGGGGATATCCGTCATGATGCAAACCTGCGGGATTCTAGCATCCTCAATCTCAGCTCCTCGGTTCTGCTCACCCTTTGCCATAGAGTTTCCGTATTGCATGTTTCTCACATGAAATGTCAGCACTGCATGTCATCTATGTTTGTCCAAATCCCGTGCAACCAAACACACTCTACAATCAAAACGCTCTACACCCTCTCCTCATAACTCCCTCACCCTACCCTATCACAACCTCATCCCTCCCTCCCCGGCACCCAAACCATGCACCTCTCCTCATAAACCTCCGTAGGCTCGCTCGCCCCCCTCCTCGGCAACACCATCGACAACTCATCCCGCACATCAAACCCATTCTTCTCATAGAACCCAACCGCATTCATCGTCGCCTCCAGCACCACCGGCAGCCCTTCTCCCGCGGCGAGGTCCTGGACTCTTTTCAAGAGTAGCGTTGCCGCTCCGCGTCCGGCAAAGCTTGGATCTGTGCAGAGATACGTCGGGTCTAACATGTGCCACTGTCAGCATCTCAACAGCCCATCATGCCAAATCAAGACCCCCTTTTCTCTTCACCACAACAACGCAAGAGAAGACTCAGCAAAAACTCACGATAATAAGCAGCCCCCCTCCCCAAAACCCCCTCCCTAACCCTCCCCGTCAACTCCGAATAGGGATCCAAATACTCCCTCCTCGCAACATCCGGCCACTCCTCCTCATCCTCCTCCTCCTCATCATCCTCCTTCTTTCCCTCGTCATCATCACGCCCAGGCCGATGAACAAGCCACTTCACAAAACTCACAACCCTCCCCGTCCCCTCTTCCCTCACCACCAAAACCCCCTTGCCAGTCCTACCATCGCCATCTCTTCTCAGGTGCCTGACCGTGTCCCTCGCCAACCACCCGTGAAAGAAGCGCAGGCCCTCCGGGCTCGGAAACTGCGCGTGCGTGAGCAGGTTCGCGTCCATGGCGCGGAGGTGCACGTCTGAGATGGCGGGGGCGTCTGCCTCGGACGGCGTGCAGACGATGAGCGCCATGGTTCCTTTGGATATCCAACTTGTGTCCGTTTATTCGGGTTGAGTCTTTGATATGATCGCTCCTCAATCATTGGGTCGCAACACGCTCTCGGAATCATATCAGATTCAGAACATCCACCTCCCTGAAAACATCACATATTCCCACCTACCTTACTACAACTTCAGGTACATGGCACATGTACTCGTACCCACGATCCATCCACCTCATTGGTCAAACCGCACGTGCTTCCCTCCAAATTCAGAGGGATCCCCACCCCTCAAAGTCCCCACTACCCAAGTAACCCCCACGCTTCCATCTTCAAGCCCTCATTTTACACACAAAAACGTTGCCTAGCCTGTATAATGGGAAAATCCACGCCAGACTTTCAACAATTGGATTGCGACCTTAGCTCAGCTGGGAGAGCGTCAGACTGAAGTTCCAACTTCAATCACCTGATATCTGAAGGTCGTGTGTTCGATCCACACAGGTCGCATCTTTTTGACTTTTTGTCGTCCTGGACGACGAGACAAGGCGTGTCTAGCTGCACGGAGAATGAGTCAACTAATATGATCTCTAACAAGTAGGCATCATTCACTCCCTCAGGCTGTATACATGCATGCAATGCTTTGTTTCTTTTTGACTGTAGCTGCTGATGCTCCTTGCCTTGACCGTAACCCTGCAACCCTTATTTCGTGGCAATGCCCAGTTCCTCGTAAAACGCCTCCGTGCTGGGCTCTCTGCCCAAAAACTCCTTCAAAAACTCCATCTCCTCGATGCTTCCGCCACGCTCCAGCACCGTGTGGCGGTATCGGCGACCTTCCTTGCCATCCATGGGATTCTTCTTGAAGAAGGAGTGGAACATGTCCAGGGAGAAGACTTCGGAGTAGAGGTAACCATAGTAGCCGGCGTCATAGCCGCCGAGGAAGTGGCCAATGTTGGCATATCGGTTGCCCCATTCGCTGTCGTGCGTTAGCATACAGTCAGCAAAACATAATAGGGTGAAGAGAGGGGGGTCATACATTGTTTCGCCGGCATCCTCCGGGCCCTTGATGCCCGAAATATCGTGACGAAGCTGGTTCCACAGCTTGCCATAGTTGGTAGTCTCGGCCTCCTCGTGGGTCTTGGGCGAGTGAACAGTCATGTCAAACGTACCGATGACGAGCTGGGCCAGCGCGCCAATGGCCGAGTTGAGATGCTTGGTCTTCACCAGCTTGTCGACAAGCTCGTCGGGAATCTGCTCACCCGTCTCCCAGTGCTTCGACAGCGACTTGAGGACACTTGGCGTCCAGCACCAGTTTTCAAGCATCTGGGAGGGAGCCTCGACGAAATCAGCCACCGTCGCAGTGCCGTGGGTATAGCTGTAGCGAGTTCGGCCGGCAAGGTCATGGATACCATGGCCAAGCTCGTGGAAGAAGGTGACGACTTCGTGGTGCTTGAGCAGCGATGGCTTGGTCGCCGTCGGCTTGCTAAAGTTGCACACCAGCGAAGTCGATGGGTAGCTTCTCTTTCCGTCCACGGTGAGGTAGCCTGGTTCGATGCCAAAGTTTGCGTAGTGTCCATACTTGTTATCCCTGGGGAAGAGATCAAGGTAGAGGTAGCCGCAGAACTCGCCACCCTTGGCCGGTTCATCCCAGACACTGTAGATGATGACGTCCTCGTGCCAGGAAATGTCTTCGGCCTTGCCAGTTGGGCTCAGCCGTGCTCGATCCTCCGGGCCGAGCTCAACGAAGACGAAGCCAAAAATTTCCTCAAAGATCTTGAGCATGCCGGCAAACGTTGGCTCTGCGGGGAAGTACTGCGAGATTGCAACCTCATCCACGTTGTACTCCTTTTCTTTCATGATCCTCGAGTAGTAGGAAGTGTCCCACATGTAAAAGTTGCCGTCAAAGGGAATGCCGCGCTCTTCGTAGTCCCGCTTCTTGTATTCTGTGAGGGCCTTGACTTCCTTCTCACCGCCAGGGGCCAAACGAGTCCTCAGGTCGCTCAGGAACTCGTTCACACGCGCGGGTGACTTGGCCATCTTCTCCTCAATCCGGACGCTGGCGTGGTTCTCGTAGCCCAAAAGTCGAGCAGCTTCATCTCGAAGAACCATGATCTCCTTGAAGATCTCGACATTGTTGTTTGACTAGATGTGCCATGTCAGTGCCGGTGCCATCTCATAAGCAGGCTAGATGGGAACATTTGGAGGTGCTTACCTTGTTGGCATCCGCAATGATATACCTACGCCTCGTCTCCTCGTGGATGGCATACTTGACCAGAGGGGTAAAGTGGTTGTATTTAAAGGTCACCTTGACCTTTCCTTCGTTCTCGCCGGTTCCCTTCTCGAGCGTGTCAACGTCAATGTCGTCCTTGGGCACTCCCTCGAGCTCCTGAGGAGTGAACCAGACACCGCCCTTTTCCTCGTTGAGGTTCTTCTTGCCCTGGATGCAGAGCTGGCTCAGGCGTTTCTGGATCTCCTTGAAGCGGTCTCTCTTGTCACCTGGCGGAAGAAGCAAGCCGTTGCGGATGTACTTCTGGCGTTCCTTCTCCAAGATGTGGAGGGACTCTTTGTCCAGGTTCTGGGACTCTCGCGTGCCATACGCCGCGTTGACCAGCTTGAAGACATCCTCCCGCATCTTCGCCTCGATATAGAAGTCGTTCAGAAGCTCTTCGGCCTTGGTGGAAGCTTCGCGGAGCGAGTCGTTGGTCGACACATGCTGATAAAAGGTCAGGATGTTCTGGGGGCCCGAGGACTCGTTGCCGTCGATGAGGATGGGCTTGAGGGTGTTTTCGAAAGTGGCCGTCTCGGGAGTCACGCTGGCAACGACATTGTCCAGGACCTTCTTGCTCTGCTCAGCGGTCTTCTTCGCATCGGCGAGGATGGACTCGGCGGTGGCGGTAAACACCGGCGGCTTCTGCGGCGGGGTGCGAAACTGCTCGGGAGCCATGCTGCTGGTGGTCAAGAGGCGGCGGTATGGCGAAAGGCGGGCGGTTGCTTGCAGCCGTACGTGACTCGCAAGAGAGTTGAGGCGCAGGATAGCTCGTTGGGAAGCCAGCGTTGCGGCGAGGAGGGAAACGAGGAGGGAGACGAGGAGGAGAAGGAGGGGCCTGAGGCGAAAGGCACGGGGCAGCTCCAGCTCGAAGGCGGGATCGGCGGGCTGTCTGTCGCGGTACTCGTACGAGCTGGCCGGGGGATCTGTCCCAGGTTGGCCCGCTTAGGATGCAGGACGTACGACAGCGTGATGTTGCTTCGGCCTACCAGAGGAGAGGAAATTGAGTGCCGGTGAGGGGTAACAGGTGCAGTTGATGCCCAGAGATGATGGGAGTGGACGCGGCAGGACGCGGCTCACGGGAGCAATTGGACGGGCGGCGACAGCTTATTAAGAGGCTCCGCCGAGAGCCAGACGAGACACCATGGCTTCCTCGTCATGATACAGCAACTACACGTATATAAGCTGCAGGCATTAGACTATCAATTTGCTGAAGTGGCCAAGCTGAACTTCATCATCTGTTGGCATCAACTCTTGTCAACAAGATAGCTAAGCTCCGATGTCATCGTGGCGGCCCCATCCGGCAGGTGGTGAGCTGCTTAAGCCAACAACCCCGCGGGGTTGTTCCGCCCTGTCAATCGGACAGGAACCAGGAGGTCACAGTGCAGCCACGCAGAGACTTGGGGGAATTACACATGATGTGTGGCTATCTTGACGTCTGAACTGCTGCTTTATTTCAGTACATACCTCTGCGCCTTGTAGCTTCAGATACACCTCGCACGTCTTCTACTTGTCACGGCTGCTGAAGAATGGTCGAGCCATACTCCATTCAACGCAAGCACCACGTACCAAGAGGTTCGCTTGGTCAACTCGCAGTGCGCTCGCACCAGTAATGCCTTATTCATATACCTAAGCCATGGCAGCATAATATGTCCACAGTCTTCCATAACAAAAAAAACAAAAGTATCGTCAATCCCAGAGCGTGCCCAATTCACAGCCATAAACAAAATAAACACATTGCAACGCCATCATCCCATTCGCAGACGCAAGAAGATGCCGTCGGGTCGAGCCTTTGCATGAACAACCCTTAGTTGGCGAGAATCGTTCGGACAAGATCTGGGGACAAGCGCACGGTCAGTAAGTGGATGTTATCCATGGGGTAAAAGCGGGATGAGCGTTGTGCAGCACGCAGAAAAGCACAGGCTGGCATACCTGTGTAGTTGATCTGGCCAGAGCTGGTGTCCACAGCCTTGAGCAGCTCGTCGACCTCCTCCTCCGTCATCTTCTCGCCCAGGTTGGTCAGGATGTACTTGAGCTGGCCAACGCCGATGAAGCCCGTCATATCTTTGTCAAACACCTGGAAGCCACGGCAATACTCCTCGGGTTCGCCAGGGTCGCGGAATCCGCCCGGTCGGTTCAGGATGCGCTGGAACGTCTCGAAGTCAACTGTGCGGGAGAGGCACCAAACGTCAGCATAACTGCGCATCGCATCTCCAGGCCCATCCCTCGCAAACGGAGGCAGCGCAAAAGGGAAAAAAAACCTACATTCGCTTCCAAGGCCCTTCTCCAGCTCCTGGATCTCGGCCAGCGTGGGGTTTTGGCCGCAGGCGCGCAGCAGGTCGCCGAGCGAGTCGATGGCGCAGCGGCCGTTGCCGCGCTTGTCGAACAGGGCAAATGCCTCCTTGTAGTTGGTCGAGGCCTGGGAGTCGTGGTTAGAATCCATTTTCCCCTTTTTCTTCTCTCTGTTCTGTTCGCAGGGCAAGTGTTTCGTCTGGAGCGCAGGTTCGGTTCAAAGCGATCGGATGGCGTAGTTCTTCTGCTGTCGCAAAGGGAGTGGAAATCGAGCCAAAAATTCAAATCAAGGCAGTTTCCCTTTGTCTCCCCCAGTTGCGCGCCAGACGGGAAGCAACAGCTGCTGGGCGAATCATGTGGCGGCGACGCCACGCTCCGGATCTCGCACTGGTTTTGTTTACATCGGACCGGTGCTGGGGAAACTCACCATTGTGATTGGTGTCTTTGCTGGTAGTAATGCTTTGTCAGGGACGACGTGAGATTCTGTCGCAGAGTCGAGTTCGAACGGCGCAAAATGTCTGCAACGGCTGTCTCTCAGGAAAACAAATGATGCAAGGTCGAAATTGACAACAAGAGGTCTGCGTCTCCTGAGCCTTGGTTGACGCCCCACAGTCCCCCCTGCCTGGGGCAACGAGTCAACACTCGGCATCCGTCGCTCGCAGCCAATCGACCTGTCCCTGTCGCTTGGTGGGAAGCGGTCTGTATAACTCGCGCACTAGGTAGGCATGCCGTGCATGAGCCTCATCGCCGGAGCTCGCTCGTCTTCTGGCCTTGGGCTGGACTCGACAACATACCCAGCAAAACCTCGAACGTCTCCGGCCAATTTCCCGGCGCTTACAGCTGGGCATTGGCTGTCCCGACACGAGCATCAGCATGTCCCCTTCCTATTTGACGATGGTATGCAACGGCACTCAAAAGCAGCGCTGAACATTCTTGCCAGGCAGGATACGGCAATACATAAGGTACCAAACGCATCTTCTTCACCCTATCTTTCTTTGCTGGGCCAGATGTACATGTGAGACAGCACGCTCGTATTAGCAACTACACTGTCCGAAGTCTTTGGTCGTCTGATGATGGCAGTAAACAGACAAGCCGCCTTTGCCTACCCTGGAGTTTGCGGCATCCACCTCGAGTGCTACAATGGTCAATTCCAAATCAATAGAATCCACAAACTCTCACCTTATATTGTCGAGATAAGGCTGGTTTCATTCACTGGTCGTATACCTGCCGTCCACTGGTTAATACCACCATACGCCATCTATAACCCTCGAGATGGTCGTCTTCCGACAATCAACCGATGAGGCCTTCTCGTAGACAATCACGTCAGCTAGGCGACTCTGGAGTAGTACTACGATTGCCCGCTGAGAAATGTTGACTTCATAAGACAGACAACCGTCTCATTCAACTCAACTCGGGCGAACGCATTTTCTTACAATCTGCAGCAAAGTACAGTCGCCATGGCTGCAGTCACAGAGGCCACCGCCAAGCGGTTCTTCTCCTCTCCCCTCTTCGCAGTTGTGGGAGCCAGCTCCAACCCCGCCAAGTATGGCCACAAAGGTGCAACTCTCTCACCCTCACACAGATCCTGATGTCAAGATCATTCTCTGACCTGAGCAAACATATAGTTCACGCCTGGTATCTGAACCACAACCTACCCGTCACTCCCATCAACCCATCATCTCCAACGGTCAACGTGAATGGGGAGGATCACCCCACGCTGCCAGACGTCAAGTCGCTGCCGCGGCCAACGGAGACGTCCGTGTCCATCATCACTCACCCCGCCATCACCCTCAACGTCCTCAAGGAGGCCAAGAGCGTCGGGATCCCTGCCGTCTGGCTGCAGCCGGGCACATTTGACGACGACGTCCTCAAGTTTGCGCTGGCAGACGGCACCTTTGAGGCCGTCGTCTACGGAGATGGGGGCAGGGGCTCGGAGGGCTGGTGTGTTCTTGTTGATGGTGCCAAAGCATTGAAGGATGCTGGGAAGTTGTAGTTGTAGCAGCGAATGGACCCGTCATGTCATTTCCATTCAATCTTTTGTGATTCATGACCACGTAGCTGGCTTTATTGCTGTGATATGTACTTGAGATGGCGTATGATTGAACTTGGTAGACGAGGTATCGGTCTGAGTGATCTGATCCATGCAGAAAATAACAGCTACTACATCGATATAGAGGGAAACAGCTTTCAGACCAACGCAAACGAAGAAAGCGTTCCATACCAGGTCTTCAGTCTTTCATAATTCGGAACCAGATACAAGATGCCAGCTCACACTCTGGGGCTCAACTGTCCTTTGTCTTCTTCGCCTTGACTTACTGGGAAGTCCTGAGGCACGACACCGACATCGCCGCACTGGTCCCCGACTTAAATTGTAGCGCTGTAAGACGCTGCACAATGAACCATAAACTGTCAAGTCTGTCCCCAATGAGAACCGAATCCATCAAAATGTCTTGTTGATCAATCAAGTTGATGTTGGGCAATCAATACCTTTGTACCGACGAATGTGTCCGACCCCCAACTGTGGCGCTTTCAGGGGACTAATAGGGAGTCAAGCCCTGTAGGTAGGTTCAGTTCAGTGGCTGACGCATGCCCCACCCGCAAAGCGAAAGTGCCCGTCATGTAAACAAACGCGCTCGCGGGCCCAGGTACGATAGCCTCGAGCTGTCAAACAAACAATCAACTGTTCATCATCCCGCGGCTGGTTATTGTTGCTGCCTCTGACGTTCTCGCGATAGCAATCTCGACCCCCCACACGAATCTCCCAGAAATCTGGCTTACGGCAGCTGTCCTCTCCAGTAACCGAACACGAACTCTTGTCGACTGAGCGCTGCAACCCGCCGATCGGCAGCAGTTGATGCTTCCTCAGATGTTGCGACTGCGTCTCTAGAAGCATCAGTTGGTCAAGAGCCTTCCGTCGTACCTGCAGCGCCTCCTGTCCACACCATCTCCGCAGAGAAGCAACACGGCCATCGAGAACCGCTGCACTGTGCCAGCCTGCGCCTGGGGCGACCCTCAACAATGGCCTCCGAATCCCATCAGTATTTTACGTACGAAGCCCGCCTGGCCTCCTTTCAAAAGCCCACCAAGAAGCGCGGCTCAGCAGCCGGCGGCCGAGCAGCCAAGGCCTTCAGCTGGCCCCATAAGCAGATTTCCATCACAAGCGTACGAGCCCTGTGTGCTCTCCGGGGCACCCCCTTTCTGCTATGGGAGAGAGAGAGATACTGACGCCATCGCACAGCTTGCCAGAGCCGGATTCGTATTCAAGCCGAGCCCCGAGAGCCCCGACAACACCGTTTGTTTTCTATGCGAAAAGGGGTTGGACGGGTGGGAGGCGGGCGATGACCCGATCTACGAACACGTCAAACATGCGCCCCATTGCGGCTGGGCGATTGTTGCCGCCATCGAGGCAGATATTGGAGACTACGGCCGAGAGGATCCCAACGACCCCGATATGGTGGATGCTCGTAGGGCAACCTTTGCGGACCGATGGCCTCACGAAAACAAGAAGGGCTGGAAGTGCAAGACGAAGCAGGTTCGTTGCCCCCTCCCGGGAGGACGCCGTGTTGGAAGCCCCTGCTGACGTTTCGATAGCTGGTAGAAGCTGGCTGGAAGTACACACCGACTGAGGAGTCGGACGACATGGCGACGTGTACATACTGCCAGCTGGCACTTGATGGATGGGAGCCAGGCGACAAACCTCTGTGAGACTTGCAGTCGCTCCTGAAGCGTGAACTTCGTCTAACCGTCTTCTCCAGAGATGAACACTACAACCGGTCTCCCGACTGTCCGTTTTTCGCCTTGGTCAGCCAGTATAGGGCGCTGGGAAAGGGTTCTGGCCGCGCAAGATCAGCGCGCAACTCTGCTTCGTCGATCCAGTCATACGGCACAGCCGCTGTCGATATGTCGAATGCCAGTGATTTGAGCGCAAGTCTCGATGATAGCGTTGGAACCACTGCATCTTCGGCCTCGCAGCTCGGGACGAAGAAGGCTAGAGCAAAGAAGGGAGCAGCGGCGAAGGTGGGAAGGAAGAAGATGAACAAAGACGAACAGTCTGAAGTGCTGGATCAGGACAGCCAAGTGGAGGAACCACGGCCACAAAAGGTCAGGCGAGGCAAGAAGAGGCCGAGCGACGCGGTGGAAGAATTGGCGACGAGCTCAGGAGACGGGCCCATTTCGAAGAAGCGATCGTCGCAAGCTCTTGGCCACGATACGATTGATGATCTTGCTGCTCGCGATGATGACTCTGAGATGACGGACGTGTCCAGAGCATCGTACAGCACGGATACCGCACGAGCACGCTCAAAGGCGGGCCGCAGAGTCGCCTCGAAATTGAAATCGCATGCCTCCATGGCATCTTTACGGGCTCCTGGCGGCTTTCCGGACGATGATGAAATCGAACGCCAGTTGGAGGTGGACCTGGAACACCAACTTACTGACGATGAGATTGCCCATCATTCTGACGCGGGTCGCAACAAGGCAAAGGCTGGACCAGACTCGGAGAGTGCAGCCATACGACCGACAGGGCCAAGGCCGCCCAAATACGCAATGTTTGATCCAGTGGTGCCAGAGCCTAGCGAGGACGAGATCGACGATGACCTCAAAGCCTTGAAGGCTGAGATGCAGGTTGAGGAGCCACTCGAGGTACCGAAGAAGGGCCGCAAAGCTGGAGTACGAAAGGGAACAAAGCAGGCAAAAACTCAAAATGCCAAGCTAGAATCACTTCCGCAAGAACGAGAGACTGAATCTGATATCCCAGAGTCACAGCAAGAAGATGTGCTGGCATCTGCTGAAGTAAGTGAAACCAGCACGGGAAGCGTGGTGAGGAAACCAGCGCCCGCTGCGCCTGGTAAAAGGGGGCGTGGTCGTCCAAGGGCCTCGCTCGCATCGCAAGACGAGTCTGTCGATACGGAAGCTACCGAGTCATCGCAACAATCGCTGAAGCGAGGACCCGGCCGACCTGCCAGGGTGTCGTTGGCGTCCTTGCTGTCCGCCGAGGTTGATGGTGCCAACCCGGTCGAACCCCCTGCAAAGCGAGGCCGCGGTCGTCCTTCGAATGCGTCGTCGGCCACACTGGACTCAACCGGAGCGGACGCAGACGTTGAAACTGCCCCTCGTCCAGCTGCGAAGCGTAGGGGACGGCCGTCCAAAACTACGGCTCCGCCGCTACTTGCTCGCCAGGAAGGTACTGCAGCTGGGAAACGCGGACGCGGACGACCGGCTAAGAAGCCAGTCGAAGTGCAGCCCGCAGAGCCAGTCGAGACGGAAGCCGAAGATGACTTGGTCGAAGCCCGCGAACTGCCGGAAGTGCCTGTTCGATTACCCAAGCAGTCGCCAATCCGAGCCATATTCTCACCAAAGGGAAAAGAATCACTGGTGCCACTGCCAGGTACTCCGTCCAAGCTGTCGCCTGCCCCCTCAGCCAGACAGCCTGTTTTGTCGCCTTCACAGTCTCCTCAATCATCAGACGCAGAGAATCAGCCGCCCGCCTCTCGCGGCGTCAGGGGCAGTGCCGCAAAACGACTGGTGCTGGCTCCCGTGGCGTCCACTCCACCCCCAGGATCACCCTCGAAGCGCAACGTTATGGCCGGGCTTCGAAGCACGACGCCGTGGGCTTCGGCGAGTCTCGAGGCCATTTTTGAGTCGCCGTTGGGCAGCCCGGGCAAGGAGAACGAGGTGGATCGCTTCCTGACGCGAGGCAACGAGTTGACGAGTCCGGAGAGGCAGATGACCGTGGAGGAATGGATTTACTTTAACGCAGCAGAGGCGGAGAAGAAGCTCAAGTTCGAATGCGAGTCTCTGGTGAACCGATTCGAGATGGAGGGCACGAGAGCCATCAAGGTCTTGGAGGGCTTGGAGGTGGAATCGGCGAGCTAGCGGATGCACGAATCAATGTGTGATGCGTTGTACATGACGGCGCAAGGTATTAGAATTAGGGAGGGCGTTTTTGTACTCTGATTTGACAGATGGACACATTGGTGGAAACGAGGCATGATATGCGACTGAGTCTTGGTTTTGCTTTTGGGCGTTGAACAGGGTACCGGCATCGAATCGGTGATGGAAGTCCTAGCTACAATGAGATGGCATTTTCAAGCTGGTATCAGTTGGCAGTGGCTCGATTCTTGTTATAGACATGCGATGTTTGTGGATTGGTGTACGTGAGTTTGATACCTAGCCTGAGGTTGTTTGAATTCGATATTCCCGTCTCTTTCTGGCAGAATGGTGTTGGAACACGGTCCTCTTTTACTTGAAAGACCCGCCCTTTCTACTATACAAAGAGTACCTTAACCTAATGATATAGTATGTGTTTGAACGAATGTCTGTGTATAAGCCCTGTAGACGGAAGGACCTGGAAAACGGAGGACATTCGGGTCATCGTTCAAGCATTGGTGGAAACAGTGTGTTTACCGGTGCTGTTTCACAGGACTCTCTTACACGTCAAGGCAAGGGAGGGCGTTGGAATGCTGTGTGATGTTGGGAATGGAATGGAGCGGGATTGTAGATGTTTAGCTTTTGTTTAGTGGTAAACCCGAGATGCTTTTGCCTTTCTTCTTATGGGGTGATTGCTCGATCTGAGAATACACATACACACATAAATCCCTATAAGGCTCGAGGTCATGCTTGAGGCTCCTTGCTTCGTTGATGTTCATAATCGAAGGGATTACCCATCTCACACCACCGAAATACTTCACGACATCAAACCATACAAACGGTACCATCAAGAACAACCTCGAAGCACAATTGCACCATTAACACACAAACCACTACACAAACACAAACACCAACAACACCAACAACAACAGAAACAATCAATATCCGAAGAAAGACAGCACAAACGACAATGATGGGCCTCGCCTACACAGCCTTCGTCGTCCCCGTCCCCACGGCAGACGAATACGACGACGTCCTCGCGACCATGACTCTCGCCCGGGACATCATCCGGAATTGTGCCCTCCCCTTTTCGCCGTCTTCTCTCAGAGGACGACTTTCTGCTTCGAGTAGTCGGTTTTCGATTGGGTCGTTTACGTCTTATGGTTCCATTGACGACAACGAAAGCCCACCTACTCACGAGTATTACATTGGCAATCACCGTGGAGGTGTCGAGAATGTTGGGTACGAGGCCAAGACCGCAAGTGGGAATGGGAGTAATATGGTTAGACGGAGGAGGAGTGCTCGGGCGAGCGTGCTGAGGAGGTTGCGTGTGTTGGTCGATGAGAGGGTGAGGTTGCGGAGGACGGGATATGCACGTATGGAAGATGCTATCGAGATGCGGTGAAAGGACACGGAGGGTCGTTGGGTTTGGTGTTGGTGCTTGGATTCAGTACGTGATATCGGCATCGACGGCTATGGGAACTCCATCAAGTATCAGGATGATGCGAGACGGCGACTTGGGCTCTTCAAAAGGCACAAGACTGGGTACAGAGACACAGCAGCGACCCGTGAGATGGAGGTGACAAAAGACGACGCGAATAGAGGCAGCTGCTCAAACCATCGAGCCCAGCTGCATCCTGTATACCCCTTTCCCAATATGTTTCCCTTTTGTTACAATCACTTACATAGGTACAACAAAATGCATACAGTACATGCCGCAAATACAACCCTTTTTGAGCCCTCGGTGCAGTGTTTTTTTGTGTAAACCTTTTCCATGCGTCCGTACCTTTTCCCCTTACTCCGTAGTACCTGCGGCAGACATGACCCTCATGCCGCCATGCCGGATTCCCTCATAACCGTATGCGATGAAAGTAAGGTGCGTCAGTAGATCACATCGAACTGTGCGCGTATACAACGCGCAGAACGCACAGCAACATGCCGTGCAAGTAACATGAGGCCTAAATTTCCAGCCTCTCCAGTGCCTCTCCGGCCGCGTCGGCCGTGGCCGGGGCGCCATGGGCATCGCCCGCTGGCCTCTTGGTCCGCTTCTTGCGCTTCACCATGCCCGTGACAACAGGAGCCTCTTGCACCCAACGCGCAATTGCGTTGGCGCGCTCCGTCATGAGCGGATAGTCCTTGCCGTCTTCGGCGGACCATCGACGGGACGAGGGCTCGGCCTCGGCGTCTTCCGTGGGCGGGCGTGGGTGTTTCGCCTTGGTATTGTTATTCAAGGTCCCATTCGGGGCATCTGGCTCAGTCGTGCTTGTGCTCGTCCCTGGACCTGGTTTGGGCGTGGCGCTGGTGCCGTTGAGGGGCTTGTCAGAGGAGATGGTATCGTCCCGCTGAGCCCGCTTCTCATGCGCATTGATGGCCGCGCGGAACGACGCCTCGTCAGTCACCCGCTCGTCATCCAGGGCATCCAGTATGGCCTGCTCGCGAATCAGCTCCTTTCGGCGCCGTTCTTCCTCGGCCGCGGCATCAGGGGAGGCGCCGGCGAGGAGAGCTGCGGCGGCAGAGGCGGCCTTGCTGGCAGACACGGCAGGTTTCGGCGCGTGGCTGTGCGGGTGGACACACGTGTGGTGGCTGCACGGCTCGTCATCATATATCGGCAGCGGTGCGGGCGTGCACAAGGCGTCCCACGAGGAGCTCAAGCCAAGCCAGTTGTCGGTGCGATGGACGACCTCGGCCCAATCGGCTCGCGCAGGGGACCTGTTCGCTTGAAACAGGGGATACCCGTCGGAAAGCCTGACAAGGCGAGCGACCATGTACGCGTGCCGCTGGATCTCCTTGGCAGACGTCTGGGCGAGGCAGTGCGACAGGAGCAGGGAGTGCAAGGCGTCGGTGAGCAGCGGGTGATACGTAACCCACTCGCACGTAGTCTCTTCCGGCTCCGAATCCAGCTTGATGAGCACATCCTGGGAGGGATACGGCGGGAGATCCGTCGGGGGAACAGAGCGAAATAGGTCGGACAGAGGGTACACGGTGTGCGAGTCGGTCCAGCTGTTCGAGTCAATGGCCCTTGAACTGCGCATACCGTGTGCGACTAAGTTGACGCGGTCGTTGAACTCCTTAGCAACCTTGATGGGGAGGTTGGGCGAGTAGTGATAGTTGGACATGAAGGACAGGTAGTCCTTGATGGCGCGCTTGGCGAACGTCTTGACCAGTTTGCGTGCCTCGGCCTGATTCCGCGCGCTCTCCTTGTCTGGATCAGGCGAGCTGTTGCCATTGGCGTCTGCGCCTGCGTCTCCATCGTCAGCTTCGTTAGCCACTGCTTGCCCTTCCGTCTGGCTAATCGAGGGCGTCGGAATACTATCCAGGATGCGCTCAGAAGCCATGGTCAGATACACAGACGCTCTCTGAAAGTACAGCTGAGCCTCAAGGCTGCTGGGCTGATCCTTTTCTGCCAAGATGATGTCGTGAGGCCGTCTCCGGGCTGTGCGCTGGGCGTCTCCAACCTGCGTATCTACCTGGCCGGAGCCGTGCGACCTGCGAAGGGACTGAGATATAGAGAGCGCGTGGGTGAGATCGAAAATGGCGCCGTCATAATCCTCCTTGAATATCTTGACGGTTGCGCGCGTTCGCAACACCTCTGGCTCTCCCGGGCGGTCTTCGATGATGTCCGTCAGAGGCTGCAGGCTCGTACACTCTGCCATCTTTCGCGATGGAATCTTTTCGTGGAAAAAGTGCACATACTTGGCGTCGGGATCCTTGGGACTGCGCTGCAGCACCAGACTGCCCACGTCTTCCAGCGGCGACGCTCCCTGCATCGTCGCAACGCTGCAGGCGATCTCGTCCAGGCGGTACGCCCGTCCCAGCTTCTGGCTCGCCTGCTCCCGCATGCGAAACTTGCGCTCCCTGCTCAGCTTGGCGCCATGGCCCGGCGCGCCCATCCCATGCCCGCCCATGGCGGACGATATGCTCGGAAAGCCGCCATTGACGTTGGTCAGCGTCGGTGAGGCAATGTCACTAGCAGCCCTCACGGCGAGGTTAGTCGCCTCGTCAACGAGCCGTCGCACCTTGACGAGGTCGAAGAAGGAGGCGGCGTCGATGGGTCGCGGCAGCGGCGTGTTGTAGTTGATATTGGCCAGCGTCTCCAGGATCTCGAAGGGCATCTGCAGCCACGGGCCGTGATAGGAAGAGATGTGACGCCAGTGTCTGGCGGGTTCAGACATGGGTCAGCATAAAAAGAGCCAGCCAGCCAAAGAGCAAAACGAGGCCAAGGAATATCAGTAAATATAAAAACGGTGGTCATACACATACTTATTGCGACAGATGACGAGCGAAGGTGGGACACCCGTCGACGACGCCGCTTGCGATGTTCTAGATCTCTGCTTAGGAGCCGAACTTGACGATGCCGGAGACGCTTGCGCCGCGATCGAGGGTGCAGACGGCTGACTTCCACTGCCATTGCCCACCGCGGCCTCCTCACCCGATGTCTGTCTCACCTTCTTCTTCGCCATGATGGTGATGCCGCGAGCTGTGGTGGAGGGGGGAGGGGGGAATCCGGTTGCTTCACAGGCTTGGCATGGTCGAGAGCCTCGTGCAATGTCCAATGGTTTCAAGAGAGAAAATTCCGTCAAGGGACGTGGGTTTGATGGAGTGGCTAGACCGTGATGAAGTGCGCTTTGAAGGCGATGCCGGAGGAGAGAATGCTGGTGGTGACTGCGAGTAAGGATGCTCGTAGAGGGAGAAGAAAGAAGAGGCAAGGAACGAAGATATGCTGGAGAGACGATGCCGATTGCTACGGAGAGACACAGTCTTGGGTCCCTTTTGGCCTCTGGATGCAGGAGGAGAAAGAGGTAAAGATGGATAGAAGAAAAGGTGAAGATGGAAGCTGTGAAGCTGCAAGGGAAAAAAAAGGTGCTGCGATGCCCAGGCAAATTGCATGTGCCGTTTGTTGGCTGCTCTTCTGTTGTGCTGTGCTTGGCACCTTGGTGGTAGGTAACGGTAGTGGGAGTGCCAATCACGTGCAGCAGCTTCCAGTTGCTATAGAGGTTGACTTAAGGTATCTCGCAGCCAAATTGCGACGAGCAGGAACCTTGATCTCATTCAACGCCAGTCTATACTCGAAACCACCCTTTTTCGCTTTTTTTCTTTTGCACTTTATACGCGGCCAAACGTACAACTACCATCACTTACCCGTTCTCAGTCTCCCCAGCCCGGAAAAGAGGCGCTCGATCTTGTTTTATGAGCTGTCACCGCATGCGCGCCTGGGAAGCAAGGAGACGGGCCTCGAGACACAGACTATTGGACGGCCGGCCATCGTTTGCTTGCATGGGGGCCGCCGCAACAGCCAGCCAGCCAGCCTCATTTCACGACACTGCCCTGCCTTTGACGCGCCAATGAGGCCTGGTGCAGGGAAATTAAACAAGAGTGTGACCTTCTGGTTCATTATCCTGGAGTGACTTATTACTATCCTGGAGTGACTTGCTTGCTTTCTTTTGTTTGCTGCTTGCTCAGCCGCGTCCCACTGGCACCTAATGTGCAGCCCGCAACAGATCCCAGCACAAGACTCTGAACAATGGCCAGTGAATTCCCGTGTGTTCCTAGCTGAAGGGAGCCGGCTCAAAGCAAATACCGTCTATCATAAATGTATGTGACAAGAGAGAAGAAGAACAATGGAAAAAAGGGAGGATCAGAGGATCGAAGCCAATCGTTGACAGACGGGTTATCCGGCCTCTCCCTTCCGGTGTCTCACAGGGAGAAGAAGACGGCGGCAACAACGCCGCCCAGCAGAGAAAGAGACACCCTATTTCCCGATGCCGCCCCTGGGAAGGGAACCACGGATGACGTGGCGCTGGCACCACCGCTCCCAGCGTCGGTGGTGGTGGTGCTCGACGCGGTGGTAGGGCTGCCAGGAACCGTGACGACGCTGGTGAGAGTGTAGACGTCCGAGGGCGAGGCAGCGCCTGTGGCGTCATGGGGGCTAGCAGTGAATGTGTGATGGGGCCCCGTGAGATTGTGGTGGCTTGCGGTGCTGTGAGACCCGGTGAGGTTATGCTGAGCGCCACCGGTAGCAAGGGGACCATGAATGGCAGTGTGATGAGCACCGGTGGTGCTGGGAGCTGTCGTTGCGGCAGTTACCGGCAGCTTGGCAAAGTTGGCGCACGTCAGCCGCGTCTTGTTCGCGTAATGGACCACGATCGAGCGGTTGCCGAAGTAGGCTGGGCTGCCGGGCTGCAAAGACGTGTAGAGGTCAAAGTACTCGGCCACGAATGGGTCCGACGTGATCTTGCCGTACTTTCCGCTCAGGTCGCCGACCTGGCACGTCTGGGGCTCGGAAGCATTGCAGGCGGGCGTCTCGCCGCGATGGTACGGGTCCAGATGGGCCAGCGTTGAGGTACAGTTGCCGTTGACGGCCGGCTCCTCGTGGATGTGGTACACTGCATACGAGCATGGTTAGCCACTCTGGGGGTGCCACATTGCCATTGACCGAAGAGGAGGCTAGGGATAGAGAAACAATAAGGAGAGCGATAGGATGGAGAGAAAGAGGACGACTCACAAAAAGGGCCGCCCGTCTTGGGAAGGTTTTCAAACTGGACTCGGAACCGGACGCCCTTGCCAGCAGGACCAGCCGTAGCAGAAACAGAGCCCTTGACGTTGCCCACCAGCGCAGCGCCGGCGAAGAAGGGCTTCTTGGGCAGACTGGCCTTGAACTCGACGCCCTGAGGATTGTCAATGACGACAGGAGCATCTTTCGCGGCGGCACACCCAAAGAGGGCGGCGGAAAGGACCGTCAGGAACCCAGACGGCCGCATAATGGGCAATGAGAGAAAGAATAAGAGAAGAGAGAAGAGAGCGTTGTTCTTTGGACAGTGATGAATGATATCGCGTGAGAGTTGAGACAGTCGTTACTGGAAGCCGTGTTAGTACGATATGGGGCGAGAAAAAGCAAGCTGAGAAGCAATTGAAAGAAGACGGGAGAAGTCGAGCAATTATAAGTATCGACAGGGACAAGGAACAGCCACATCAAGGCAAGGCAAAGGGCAGACGACTCAAAAGGCCCATGGCCTCGAGAGACATCCAGGGCATCCCATCCTCTCACGATCCCGGCACATACTTAGCCTTGAGAAGCTGAACACTAAAAGGAAGCTGCAACAACAGCGACCCTTGACAAGGATTAAAGCCTGTAAGCTCACAGTTTCTTGTCCTTTGTCTTTCTTGCCCGACCGCTCGAATAGCAAATACTAGTACCAAGTGGCAAGGTTACTTGGAGGCGGGAGCTGTAGCGAAGTGAGACAGCAACAAGAGCGCCTCGGGTCTCGCTTTGTGTTTCGATCAACAGCCCTGTTTGCGTCGTCGTAGAGTAACTCGCATAGAAAATGGTCCGACGTTGTGACTCGATGGATTACGTTCTTATGGAAGAAAGAAAGATGAGACGGTTTGGAGCTGTTTGTTTGCTTGTTCGAGGTCTGTCAGTAGCCGGCTCCTACAGACACGCAACACACGTCCACAAAGCTGAAGAAGGGACCTTGCAGTAGCTGAAGTATCAAATGAGATGAAAAGGGCCGCTGTGTCTCGTCGGTCATCCTGTTATATACATGCTCGAATCTTCCCGAGGGTTCCTCATCGTTGCTCAGCTGTGCAGCAGGCAGATGCCGGCCTGCCGGCCTGTCATCCTCACAGCCCTCTTCCTCTGCCTCGTCCATAGAGAGGGAGCTGGCCCTATCCTGCGCAGCCCGCTATAAACAGCATCACCCTCAAAAGCCTGCTACTAGGCCACGACGGCTCGTTGGGCAGGCGAGGGCTGCCGATGCGACTCGACGCATCGCGCAAGGGAGGACCCCTGACTGGTTGATAGGCGGCCAGCCGAGCCGCGATGCGACATTGGGTGGGCCGGCGCAGGCTAAGTGTAAGGCGGGAGGGCTTCCAGGGACAGGGATGGACTGCGTAAAACGGCCCCAAGAGCTGCGCATGTAGTAAGTGAAGTGCCTACCTAGCAAAGGGTGGCTGTGGCATCAGTCTCCGCGGCTTGTGTCGTTGCTCAAGGCGAAGAAGCAGCCGCTCGCCCCGTCTTGCATCGTCAACGGCAGATGGTTGGCCTCGTGCCGGGCTGGAGATGCCGTGGACACTTGTCTAACCGTCGCCATTGCATTGTCCTCTTGTGAAACGGCAAATGCTTGCTTCGCCACGAGTCCGGCTTCACGCCAGCCTCTTTTCCCTGAACGGTTCAGAGGATGTACAACGAGGCTGGAGCTAGGACGATTCACTTCCATCACTTGAAGGAACTGGAATCAACCCGAGAAGAAGCAGAAGCGATTGGGTGTAGTAGTGTGTACACTCACAGCCCAGCAGATCCAAACGATGGCGCGCAAGACCAACGCTAAAACCCCAGCCCTCCAGAAACAGAAACAAGAAACATCAAATCCCCTCTGCTGTACGAGTACGTACCTCCTCTTAAGCGCCAACTCCTGCCGCGACTTCCGCGCGCCTAACTGGAAGCCCAATGACATAATCACGGAGTCCAGTAAATCAACCCGAACTTCATCCGCGCCTGAAATCCAAGGCCCCGACGAAGCTCCAGCTGCGAGCATCATCGCCCGGCGTATCCTCGGATGCCCTGTTCCGTACTAGCTCCATTGAACTCCATTGAACCTCCGTGCCGTTGATGGCGAAGCTAAGGTGCGATACGCAACTGCTGCATAACCTCATACCAACGAATCACTGCTTCGCCCATCTCTGTTTGTCGCTACTCCTCGCCTCTCCTCCACGCTCTTCGATATCAAATACCCTTGTCTCGGGATCCTCTTCCCATTATCAAGCAATCAGTCGCGTGCTTGCCACGTCCCCCAAAACCGCCCATCATGAAGCCCGTCGTCAGCGCCATGAAGGCATGGTCATGGTCCGTCAAAAACCCACCCAAACTCCCGTTCTCGCGATGCACACCGAAAGGCGAAAAACAACACGAAACTTGCCTTCCCAGTCTTCGCAATTCCATTCGTCCATTTACGAGAGACGAAAAGCTAACTGTTTGCTCCTCCGATAGCACCGTCATGTCCGTCTTCGCAATCGTCATCCTCACCGTCCTCGGCGTGCTCTACCGCTCCGGCCACGAGGAGCTCGTCGGCGGCATCGACGATCCCGCCGACGGCAAGGCCGTTTCCAAAACCGTCTTTTCCGCTGTCTTTGTCTACATCGTGCGTCCCTTCGCTCTCTCTCTTGCCTCCTCCGAGCCGGACCGAACTACGTTTGCGCGTCTCGATTACGACCTCTCTCGTCACTTTAGTGGTTGGATGCTATACTTTGATGAAACCATTGGCTGACAGTGTTTTGTGTGATAGGCTTTCTTCGTCTTCTGCGGTCTACAAGGCCTGCTCCATATCCGAGAAAACCGACGGGGCGCAATCTCTTTGTGAAGGCCGAGTAAACTCGAGCGATTTGACTTCTTTACACAACCGACAGCAACAAACGGGGCGTTTAATTCTGGGAGACTTTTTTCTTTTCCTTCTCCTTTCTTTGAAGTATGTTTCTGGGTTTCAAATGTTTCGTTTTCGTGCCCGCGAGGGACCTCTGCAGGGGTTGAAGATGGCATCATGTGAGCACTGTACGGTATAAGAGTAGGGATGCACAGCTTGGCCGGCGTGTGGCATCGTAGCGAGCACTCATGATGCTCCCTTGGTCAAATTATAGAACTTGCTTCTGATGAATCCGGGAGAACTGTTCCTTTTTCTGGGAATGGCCATTCAAGACTTGCACCTCTGATCTTGCAGTTCGTAAGAAGTGTTCCCTGGATCATAATCTAGCCATGGAGGGTCGCGAAGAGAGATGGATGAAATCAAGCAGGATCTACAACAACTGGTAACATGTAAAGGACAGCACGCCGACACGAGCACCATGGCCATCATTCGACCTAACGAGCCTTTTCAAACAACACAGGAACCGTCACAAACAAGCAAATACAACAAAGTATACCTCATCCCGTCAGAAGAAAAGTTTGGCTGGTCTCGGGATAGAGCCAACGAGCAGCATCTAAGCGTGGGAAGGGCACTGACCCCTCAAGTGGCAAGATATAAGAGAGAAAAAGGGGATTCTAATTTTTATTTTTCATGGCTCGCTGAGCGTAAGAGTACACACAGGGCAGATCTCTTTCCATCACCCGCCAAATAAAAGAGCTCCAAGGGGGGCAAGACGGAAAGAAAAGCTGCTGTAGTATTGTCGTTTTTTGTTTGACCACCCGGAAAGGGAGTCAGGTCGTTGAATCAAATGAACATTTTGCATACTCTTTCCACAAGGGGCTCTGCCCACATCAACCCTCCTTCATCTTTCTTTCTTCTTCTGTCTCCTCCATCTGGGCATTTGCTTCGTCGAGAAATGTATGGGTTCATTCGTTCGGGGCCATTGCGTGGGAAGTGTGTCTTATCTATTTCAGCTTGGACCACAGCTTCGGGGCGGCGCATGAGGTGGCGCAGTGAGCGAGGTGGAAGACTAAAAGAGCGACGACAACCTCGTTAGCAAAGGATAAAAGGAACGAGAGAGCCGCCGTCAAACCCCTCTCTGAGCATCAAGGTCGACAGCTAGGGATGGGAACTAGATGGGATCAGTGGGGGAATGGGGGGGCCAAACGTACACTCCTCGACGCAGTCCTCCTTGGCCTCGCCCTCGCTCTCCTCCTGCTGGTGAACCCGCTCGACACACTCGTCAAAGTGGTGCTTGGCAGGCGAGCACTGGGGAGAGTTCTTGCACTCTGCAATTTCAGTCACGCCTCGAAGTCAGTATACCATATCTTCCCCAATTCCAAGAAAGAAGGAAAACATTCCGCATGTCCGGCTTGCAGCAGCAGAGGAAATGCCTCGCCCCATACTGTAATGACACAGCAAAAGAAAACGAAAGCATTCTCCAATGCCACAAATGCGCAAAGTCAGAGCGGCGGGGGGGAACAGGCAGGATGACGACGAACCTTCCTCGAGCTCCTCCTTGGGGTCCTTGATCTCGTCCTCATCCTCCTCCTCCTCCTCTTCCTCCTCTTCCTCCTCGGGCTCCTCTTCCGCAGCAGGCTCCTCCTCCTTGGACTCCTCCTTCTCCTCTACCTTGGCCTCGGGAGCTTCCTAAAGACGGTGTCAAAGCTGTCAGCTCCAAGTCTTCCATATCAAGCCCCATCAAGCAACGAAACAGCGCAAGCAGCAAGCAGCAGCAGCAGCAAAATCGCTCCACCCCATAACAAGTCATAACACCACCAACCCGCAACGAACAAGACACTCAAGACCACAACAGTCACCCCGAATTCACCGCTCGTCCTTCCCATCACAACTCCTGCACAGCTGCCCAAAGCTGACTCCCCCAACGCACCCCTCCCCCTCCCCCTCCTCTCCAGCTTTTTTCCCTCTCCCCCCCCTTCGAAAGACAGCAACGGCAGCAGCACCAGCAAAACATCCCACCTACCTGCGGTTCCTCAGCCGGAGCCTCGGCCTCGACAACGGCCCATGGCGTCACCGCCTCAACAATCTCGGAGAAAGCGTCCCAGATGCCCATTGTCGCAAATGTCGAAGCGTCTGTCGTCGGTTGCGGTTTGCGGTCGAAAATCGTACGGGTGGTGGGCAGGATCGGGTAAGTAGGCAGGCAAGCTTTCGGCCAAATTCGCGGGAAAAGAAACTGACGCTTTGCCCGGGCAATTGAGGCATTTTGATTGGCCCGGCGCATCCAATCGCTGGCAAGCCAAAAGCCGCACACACAAGAGCGGGTCACGGGACTTGTCACATTACCTCCCGGCTTTGTCAGCTAGCGGGCGGCGGCGGCAGGCTATTGGCAGCAGCTGGGGTTGCCCGTTTTGGCGGACGGGGGGCGTTTCGAGATCTCCGATTCAGCGGGAGGGGCGCCTGTATCACCCCCTTACAGCACCGCCGCCAGAGCAGCACATCACATGGAAGCCATCTCGATCGATGACGCTGTGCGCAGAGCCAAAACGTGGACATGCGACCAAGTCTCACACAAAGAAACACAGCGCAGAACAGGGTGGCACAAGGGCGCGGCTTTGCCACAAGAAGTGAATCCCAAAACAGACACAAAACTGGCATTGATCAAGCCAGGGCCCTTCCCAAAAACAATATAGTAGGACCTGGCGGGCTATAACTTATTATTATAAGGTAAACCCCCTTCCATGTGTAGTAAATCCCAATGATTCGTGTATGAGTACGAATAGTCCTGGTTCTTCCGGCGCCATCCAAATCCACGCATTAGCGAACACATTACGGCGACTGGAGCCGAAGAAGCTGTCAAAAAAGAAAAAAAGTCTGGTCCCTCTTCATAGAGAAGCAAGCGCAAAATCACAGCAGAGATTGTATCGTAGTCTCGTGAATCGTCTCACCCAGGCTTCGCCGCGGGGCAACTCATTATGGCGCCTACTCGTCTGCGGCGCCTCGGTCAACCTCGTTCCGGATGTGGTCCTCCAGGCGGTTGCTGAGCTGCTGCGCTTGCGCCTCGTCGTAGTTCGGCGGCGGCTCGTTGGGGGCGCGTCGGCTGGCGGAGCTTTCGGAGCGGTTCGGTGCCGGAACGGCCAGCTGGCTTGACACCGGCGGCTCCTGTCGGTCTCCCTGGGCCTCGTACGCGGGCAGAGGCTCGTCGGGGACTTCGGTGCTGGCGTCCAGCTCCCTGCGCATTTCCTGGTACTGGAACAGGCGCTCTCGCAGGCCAATGTACGCCTCATTGAACTCCGTCATGCCGCCGTCCGAGAAGGTGAGCTTGACCTCGACGCGGGGTATTTCGGGCGGGATGCCGCCGCCCGACACGGGGATGCAATCCGACTTCCAAATCCATCCCCACCACATGGACGAGGACGTGGTCGAGTCCTGGAACTTTAGGATGGGCGCGCTGAATGATTCAAACTTTGGCTCCTGGGTCGGCTTTGCGGGGAGGTAGATGACCTGCCGGATACGTCAGTCTCACAAGAGTCCGGGCCATACGGGGGGGCTGTTGTTCTGAGGCTCAACCAACCCGCTTGTTGGTCAGGAAGAGAGCTCCCTTGTCACTCTTCCGGTGGAACGGGACGCAGCGAGCCTTGAGCTCGGGGGGGACGGACAGTTCGCAGGATATGCGCCCATCGAGCTTCCACAGGATCCGCTCGTTGCCCAGCTTCACGAATCCGCCCTGGTTGAGCATTACCCAACTATCGGCATTGTCAGGATCGATCGGCCGCCGGGGAGGCGCGCTCGGGGCGCTCGAGATGAGGTAGTCATGAGGATTGTTCATCGTGGGGCTGGGCCCGGGCACATGGTTCCATGAACCTTCGGGCTGGGTAGCGGGGCAGAAGCCGTGGCCAGACCAACTTTTCTGGCAAGGCGAGCAAGGCACAAGACGATGCCGGGATAGACGAGGGCGCGCGGCGGGGAGGAGGGAGGTAGACAGGTGATATCAGGCAGGTGAGGTATGGTGGATGCTCGGTAGAAAAGAGCCGAGACGGTAAAAGACGATGCTAACGGGCTCCTTGGTATCAAGCGAGGGACAGATGGGGGGAAAGAGGATAAGAGGAAAGGAGGAGGAGGAGGAGGATAGGGAGGGAAGAGAGTGAAGGAGGACTTAAATAGTCTTTGGAGTAGAGAGAGGGAGTGAGAAGAGGCAAGGCGAGGTGAAGCCGCGCGCGCCCCAGCTGCAGTGATTGGGAGGCCCCGACAAGACGACAAGGAAAGGGGACAGTGAACGAGCGATGCGGCAGGATGGGGAAAGCAGGGACAGGAAGGAGAGGAAAGAAGACCGGGACGACGGTGACTCGCGAAGGAGGCTTACTTTATTGACATTGTATTATTATTATTTTTTCCCTGCCGGCTGTGACTCTCTCTCTCTTCTCGCAGCCTCTGACCTGACAAGGGTTCTCGAGCAAACCCTAGCTCCTCTTCCGGATCGCTGGGCTAGGAGCAGCCGCAGGCCTCGATGGACGGTCCACGTTTAAACAGGCACGGCGTGCAGCAGCCGGTGTGATTCTGTGTCTGGTCTGCCTGCCTGGCCGTCGTCTTTGTCGCGCGGGCTAGCAGGAGATCTCGCAAGCGTCGTCGCCAGACCCTGCAAAGCCTTTTTTTGCCCGGGGGCCTTGTCGCTTGCTTGTTGCGAGGGTTGAGGGTGGTGGGGCCGGCGCAGGACGCTTCAAAGGTTGGGCGGCCCAAACGAGGCCGGCAGGACCAAAAAGAGGAGACAAACGGCGCAGGAGAATAGAGCAGAACAAGAAGATAATGGTAATGAAGAGGGATAAGGGAAAAAAAAGAGTGGCTGGGGGTGTGGGCGTTGCAGAGGCGGATTGCGACAATGGAGCCGGCAGAGGCAAAGGCAGAGAGAGCCCTCAGCCAAGAAGGAGTGAGGAGAAAGAGGGCAGAAGAGGGGTGTGGGGGAGGCGAGACGCTGCACTGTGCAAACTAGCACCTGCTGCACTGCGGTTGACAGTTGGAGATGGATGCTGTGCTGTACCTACCGAGGGCCGTACTGAGGCGAGGTGAGGTGATCTGTCAGGCGGCATGCATGCCGGAGGACGGGCGTACGAGGATGCAATGCGCAGCCAGTTGCTGAATCGGGGGCACTTGCGTATTACTTACCGAGCGAGCAGTCAAGCCCGAATCCATGTCGTCAGGGCATCCATCGCAGGACGCATCGGACAGCAGGCGAGGCGCTGCTACTAAGGTAAGGTAGTACTAGCAGCTTCTACGGACCGGGAGCCGCCTGGGTCGGCGAGTGGAAGCAAGGCCGGCGCAGGTCGATGGATGCTGGGATATGTCGACCAGGCTCCGGGCTACCTTTATCCACCGACTGACGATGCGGCACGGCCAGCACCTGGGCGGGTTTGCTCGAGCACTAGCACCAAAGGGTCGTCAGCAGCAGTGTTAGTGCCGTCGTTGTGTTTGCTATCGTCGTCCGGTCCTTCGAAGCTGCGTGTCGAGGGCCGCCTCGAGGAGCACCAAGAAGCATCATCTAACTTATCTCACCCCGTATCTACACCAGGCAAGCTGCAGGCCTTGACCAAGTTAAGGTAGCTTGTGTCCGTTACGAGTGCTGAGAGGAGTTGCCTTCGAAACTTGCCAACCATGACCAGTCGTCAATTCTCAAAGAGTCCAGCACTCTTCGAGATTCCTTGGCTGGATGGAGCCCCGTTGAGACTCGACTCATGACCGCTGAGCGCAACAAGGCCATCCGTCACCTGGCAGATGCCACGCTCTGCTGCAGGTCGCCCGCCTGTCGCAAACAACGGGGATTCGAGCGGTGCTGCCCATCCGCAGGTGCAGGTGCAGGTGCAGGTACAAGTACAGGCACAGGTACGGGCACGGGCACAGGCACGGCGAGCCCATACCGCCTCCACTTGGCCACGGCGGGTTCCATGGAGTCTCCAATACCTGGGACTGGGAACTAATGGCGGCTGAGGAGGACGCGAGCCGGCTGTGTGCCGTGGTGCGATGCCCTGGCGATGCTTGTTCGTGGGCGTGGATCCGCTGCCTCCATCTGGACGAAGACATGGAGTCTGCGTACCTCGAGATGTACTCGTACATGCCTCGACCTTTGGTTGTTTGTCCATTTGCTTCCATCCATCCTATGGTAACTGTTTGTCAGTGGTGCGCTATGCGGGCAGACCAATCCAATCGATACTGGAGACTTTCAACTAAAAAGGAGAAAACAAAAGAATCATGCAATACCTGCTGCCGTCGCGACCATAGGCAAACGGCTGCGGTGGTCCAGGCACGCTCAGTCTGGCGATAAGATGATGCGACGACATAGGTACCTGTATGAGTGGCGTGTGAATAATGACAGGTACGAGTGCTACCCTGCCTTATTAGTAGAACAACTCCCACGACATCTGCTGCCCATGGCTGCATGCGCATGTAGCTTATTTGGAACTCGGCCAGCACCGGTCCATCTTCCCTTGGAAACAACGGCTCGATATTCGAGTCGTACAGAAAGCAATCGCGTGTAAGTGACAAGGCAGGTAGGTTCAATGAAGCAAGGCGGAAAAGGTCGTCTCTCGCCTTTCGACGTTGCTGCAGTTGGCAGTAGACGCCTTGGCCGCTCTGATCCCACGCTGGCGAAAACATTGGATATCAACGCGACCGATTGCCCGAGACACCGCGTCTGATCGAAGCCAGTACGGAGATATCAGGAGCACGATGCACGCACCTGTAACGCTAAGAGAAGCACGCAGCCCCATGCGGACTGCCACTTACTGAAAGAGAGGCATGCTGGGATACTAGTAATGCTCAATCTTCTGGATAAAGCATAGCCCTGACAGCTCAGACTTGGAAATGCGCGAGCAACTGCATGTGGTCAGCTCCAAAGCTCCAGTCTCCAGGTCCAAGCCCGGATTGTAGGCCCCTGTCTCCTTGCAAGCCTGCTAGACCTCCTTGACCTCGTACCTTGGAGACAGCAGCTTACTAGCGCCTGCAGGACAGCCACGCTTCTGCTCCCGGCCTCGATAGGCCAGGGCCGGCCCCATAACAACCTGGGAGTTGCCTGGGGGCTGCTGATCAGTCGATATGCTTGTCTAACCTTAATCACCACCTCATTCGTGCCATCCACCAGGACGCATCAGAAACCCGGTTGTCGGGCGTCTTGTCCTTACCGGTCAAGCCTATTCCGCCGCCCTGAACCCCCGGACAGTGTTCTCTTCAGCCCCCCTCGGCTCGCTTCCCCGTCACAACTCGCCTCAGTCAGCCAACCTCACTCATGGGACGACGCCTTGCACATGTCGATGGCACGAGGTTCGCCGCCTTCACGAGGCAGAGCCTGCCTCATCTGGCTCGATGCGCGCCAACTAAGGCTGGGGAACTGCGCGGAAGCTAATCAGTGAACACGCACCTCGTGCAGCGTTTGATACGAAGGGATTCCGGTTCATACATACAATCAATGGCAATTGGTTGACCTGGTGGATGGGGTGAGGAGTGATGGCGTGGCCAATGGCAACTGGTCCTGGTGCTGCAAACCATGCCCCTCGGAGTGGTGTCCAGCTTACCCCGTATGTGCTCCTTGCATAGCCTAGAGCCTTTCATTGTAAGTTGTCTCCAAGATTTTCGAATCGGGGATTTACTTTGGACGATGACAATTACTCCGAACGGTTAGTACAATAGACTTCTCAGGGGAGAAGAGAGAAAAGAGGAGAGAAGAAGGGGGTGTGGTTGCAACAGTCTGGGGAGACGACCACAAACGGCCAGGCGTTACGGAGCCGAACAGCTTGACAGGTCGGGTGTGCCAGCTCGTGGCGATTGGCCCCAGCGTCAACGCGTCTTCGAACGAACGTAGATTCCAAGTAATATTGAAACACATGTCTCAATCGGGAGCATGCAGCAACGGCGACAGCTCTTGGGCCTTTCGAAAACTTGCAAGTAAGTGCGTATCAAAGATGAGGTATGAAGCATCTGGTGAGTTGTCCTCGTCATATTCTTCTGCATTGGTCGCCCTGCTTTTCATATGTCGACAAGACTCGGGCGGGGGGCTTCGCAAAGAAGCGAAATGCTCAAGGTAAAAACATGCCAAGTGAGCAGCAGCTGCGGGCGCCATGGGGTACTCCTCGTAATCAGACGTTCGAGATAATAATAGCAACAACAACACGGAAACACTGGGTGGCCGCGAGCTGCGAGCTGGCATCCAATGTACATATACCGAGTACGGAGCCCTTCAATCAGTCAAGAGCCGGAAAACCTGATTTGGGTTGCACCCTTGCTGTCGTTGCTCTGGCTAGCTGGCGAGGGGGTAGCACAGCGCCATGCAATTCCGTAGAATTGCTACGAGATGCTGTGCATGGCCTGGCCCGCGTTACCACCATTGGCTGTGTTGCCCGCGCGTAACAGGCGAGGCGTGCATGGGAACGCCAGTTCACGACCTGGATCCCGGTAAGAGGCGGGTGACGTACTGTAAGAAACGTTGTAGTCAAACTTGGAAGGCTTTCAACCGCGGCGGTCGAAATGTTTCCGGCGTCGCAGACGCCGTTAGTCTGCGGCTTGTCCTCTCGATGCGGCTTTGCATCGTCGATTTTCAACCCAGAGGGTGCTGGCTCTAGGCATGAAGCACAATAGAAGGAAAGGGGCGGGAGCAGGAGACGACAACAACTTGATGGCACACACCACCACCAAATCGGTCATCGATCTAGCCACGCAGCCGTGTGGGTGGTGGGGAAGACCAAAAGCCGTAGTGGTGTTGTGAGAACTGCTGAGCATTGACGAACAGCAGCAGCAGCAGCAGCAGCAGCAGCGCTCGCCTCGCCCTAACCAGACGGGCAGCTGAGAAGAAAATTCGGCATTCTTCCTGTCGGGGTGATCTGGCCTGGCCACGTACCCAGATGCTTGTCGCATCTCAGCCGGCTTGTTCTTCCTATGCAGAGCGTTCTCGAGCTTGATGAGATGCCGGTGCAAGATGATGCCATCATCTCGCCCTGAGTTGGCTTGATCTGCAGTTACATCGAGAGCATCGAGGCCAGTCGCAGAGACATCGTACTGGAGCACGAAGGTCCTCATCGTCTCCGGGGTGGTAGCCGCTGCATGTATGAGTATGTCCAATGCCCATTGAATAAGTGAGGGGCTCCAGCAGCCTCCATTCGGTGACGCTGTAATTCATCTGCTGTTCCATGGTTTCCTGCTTTTCTCTGCTCCCTCTCTGTAATTGTGGCGAGCTGTGATTCGCATTTGGCCCGCCCTGGTCGCATCTGACAAGTTGAAAACTCCGTCCTTTATCCCCTTGCCTCTTCTGCAAAGTCTTCCTTTTGTCCCTCTGGCGCAGGTCGGAGGCGCTCCGACTGGTCCACGAATGGGCCAAACGGCAGGCGACACACTCATACTCGTACATGAAGGACGCGACGCTCGCCCTCGTATATATGGCAGCGGCATCGATCGAGATGTCAGAGATTCGATAGTCTGCCTTGACACCTCACATGTGCAGTGTGTCGTACTCGCGATTGTCCAACCGACTGCCGGCTTGTCGCGGCATCAGCATCACCACCACGCACAATGTGCGAGTCAACCGCCCGCACGACGGGTTTCACAAGATCCAGCCCTCAGCCCGCCACCACCTCCGCGTACATGTTGCTAGCTCACCGGTCACAATAGGGCGCCCTCTCGCCGTAAACAGCGATGTTTGCCTGCCGTTCTGGCCTCAGCCGACCCTCCTTTACCCCATGTCCCGGCCTCGTTTGCTGGACGCTGGCTGGAAGCGAAGGGGGGCGCTGCGCTGTAACGAATGAAGAAAGGGCTTGCGTCCAGCTTTTCGTGATGCATGTTCGAGGTCCTTCTTTCACATGGTTCTCGTATTGTCACTTCCCTGGATGCCCCTTGCGTTTCCATTGATCGCCTGTCGCTGCTGGCTCCTTGCTTGCTACGATCCTGCCTGTGATTAGCGCCATCCCGCGTTGATTCTCGACAGTCGGTGCGAGAAAGCTCCTTGCCGGGGGGTGAAGATAAGCTGAAAGAGTCCTATTTCGTAGAACTGATACCTCTGACACTACAAACCTCTGGCGACAGTCGTCGCTGATACGACTCCTGGACTGCTGAACAACAAGCATTCGTACGTGTTTGCATTGTATCAGCCCCACGGGCGAGGACAACTCCATCCCACGTTCAGGCACTCAACAGGCACGAAACCTCTGGCACAATACTGTATGTACGGGCGATGGGACTGTCGTCGTCGCATCATTCGCAGGGCCGACTGCCCGGCACTCCACGACTGCTGAGTCCAAGCCTATGGAAGCCCCGTCTTCCACCGAGTTCTGCCAAAGGAAAAACGATAGATATCGTACATATATGGACCGTTGTTGCATGCTGACCCTTGCTGGCTGGAGCTTGCAGCAGCAGGCCGTATGGGATGGTACAAAGGCTGATTGGACGGACCAAACTGTTACGGAGGCTCCCGTTTTTTTGACGGCCAGGGAACAAGGACGAGCCCCGCCCTGTTGGACGTGCCAGCATCAGGGGTAGCTTGTCGAGTGTGTTCCTGGTCTTTTCTGGTCTTCTCTTTCGGCTTCGATGAGTGTTGTCGTGCTTCGTCCATTCTGCGGGCACTGTAGTCTCCGAGAGCTGGGGTGCAATGGCAGAGGCCTGCAAGCATCGAGAGCCTGGGAGACGCCGGGCTGCCTCAGCCATGCCACCAGATGCCTCTGAAAGTGCCGAATGGCTGGCTGCCATGTACCCTCACTTGGGGTTGAACGTGAGTCTCTGATGCAGTCTGCACACAGATGATGAGCCGTCAACTCTCGCACAGTCGGGTGCTGGAATGCCTACTGTATCATGCAGCTCGACATACGAGTGCCTCGCCTATCCACCGCTCCGAGAGATCAACAAGTGACGGGTCTCCATAGGCACATGCGTGTGGGTGAGCCCTTTTCGTGTCGAATGTGGCATATATCGGCATTGCCCGCGACTCGTGAGAGCTGCCGAGTCTCCCAGCAATGACGTGCAAAAGACTTGAAGTATTGCGTGCGAAGTATGTGTGCCAACTTCAGGGTTTAATCAGGTTGGAAGTGAGGGTACATCTGAAACAGTCCTCCCACAGTGCCGTTACGGTATACTGAGCTTACCTAGGTAGGTGCTGACCTCAGTAGCTCCTCCGCGCCTTGGGCAGCTGTCACAACCGCGGCTTCCCCTTCCGGCTCCTCCCACCTGCTCTCTACCAGCTCTTTCCACTTAATCGCTCCGTGATCCAGCTGTTTGCTGCACCCGGCCCTTCCTGCCTTGCTTCTGCCTGTCTACGCTGCCGCCACCAAACATCCGCCTGAGGCATCATCATCATCATCCAACCATCAGACTCGTATCCTCCCAACTGCAAACTGCCCGATCAAGGACCTCACTTTCACTTGTATCCGTAACCTCGGGTTGGCCTCACCTGTCCGGTTCCCACTTGACCTCCGCCATCACCGGCCTTGGAAGAGTCAATCCACCGTGGGACCTGCCTTGCCTTGCCTCGCCTTGCCTTGCCTTGCCTCGCCTTGCCTCGCCTGTGCCTTGCCTCTGACTTGGCCGCCCTCACCGACTTCTTCTGGCCCCTCCAAGGTGCTGTTCTCGCATCGGCCGTCTAATTACTCGGTTGACACGGACACGGACACGACACGACACAACACACGGCAAAACACGACACTAGGAAGCCGGCCATAGGACGACTCGCTCACCAAGCAGCAAGCGGCGAGGAATCCCTCTCCGAGCAATACTCCGCAAACGGAGCCACGGCGCTGCATATCCCCGGCAGCAGCAGTGGCGATAGGAAAATTCCCCGTCGGTCCATCGGCCGGCGCTTCTGTGTCTGCTACTACCCAAAGCAGCTTACCCAGTTGCATGGGCAGCTAGGTGTCACATGCCAGCTTGGGTGAGAAAGATCTACCCCTTGACGGAACAGAGATCAAGAATCCATACCGGCATCACAGCACGCAATGGCCCAGTCATCGCCGCTGCCCAGCAGCATCATTGCGCAGCTCGAAAAGTACTCGGCATGTGACATCTCGGACGCCCTGCTCAAGCTCAAGGTCCCCGGCGCAGGCTACGTTGCCGACCTCGTAGCATACAGCCCGCACCAAGCGAGCCAGACGGCTGCATCATCACAGCCAGTCACCGTCGCTCCTGTATCCACGGTCTTGTTTGCGCCCAAAGGGCAGCAGCAGCCCGCCGGCGGTAGCAATGGCGGTGGCGGCCTTCCCGCGCAGAACATCCCCAAGGACGCCCATTGGGCTGACCTGGCCGAGCCAGGCACCTTTGCCGTGCTGAAGCAGCCGGAGGGCCAGACAAACGCCGTCTGCGGTGGCATCATGGCCCTGAGGATGAAGGTTCGCCAGGTAGCGGGCATCATTGTAGCCGGGAGAGTGAGAGACCTGGATGAGTTGAGAAGCACCAATCTACCTGTAAGAAACCTTGTCCCCTTCTGCCACTTGCTACACCTGTCCCCCTCCTTGGCACCCTCCTTGTTCGTAACACCCTCCCTCTCCCCCCCTTGGACTCGCTCTTCTACACAGGGCCTAAGCTTTGCAGATCTGGGGCTACGGCACGTCCACCGTCGGAGCGGGCGGCGGCAGCGTGCCCTGGGCGACCCAGGTGACGGTCCAGGTCAACGGCGTCGACATTAGCCCCGGCGATGTTGCCTTTAGCGACCCGGGCAACGGTGTCGTGATCATCCCCCGAGACAAGCTCGACCAGGTGTTAGACTTGCTGCCTGGCCTCGTTGCCGCAGACATCAGAGTCAAGGAGGACGTTGCCAGGGGCATGCCAGTTTCTGAAGCGTTCAAACTGCATCGCGGAGCGTAGAGACGGGACTATGTCAGGTAAGTCTTGTCTAGAAAATGCTGGGAACGTTCATCTCCTGGGTGGATAAGTATTTCTGGTTAGGTAGGCATCGTGTCCCTGGTGGGTAGGTACCATCTCAGAGATGCCCTTCCACCCCTTTTCAGGTTTTAGTATCTTCAGGCTACAAATATGTTGTTCTTCTCATCACCAGAATATTGAGAGTATAGGAATCTTAATAAGAGGTCGGTCAGGGACGTGAAGATGTGAAATCGTCGTCAATACCTATAGATGAATGATAGCCCGCAGGCCATAGTCGTGTCATTAATTCATGAACATGCAATCATACACAAGAACCCAATGTCCCCCCAATGTTTCGACAAATGAGAAAGGAGAAAAGCAAGGGAGAAGGGGGAAAGAAAACAAGTGACATGATTGATCAAGGACAAAAGGCAACAACAAACTCCCCTTGGCCGCCATATCAACCGGGACTTGTGTTGCCCAGGATTGATTGACATGGAGAAAAGGGGGTGTGAGTCAGTCAAGACGCCAGCACACAAAGAGAAAAAGGAAAAAAGAAAAGGAAAAAGAGAGAAGAAAAAAAGGAAATTCCAAGGAAATATGAAGTGTGTTAAAGAGAGAGAGAGAGAGAGAGGGGAATATAACCCCGTTCGCGATCTTCGGGTGTTAATAATCCCCTTTCTCTGTGTTCTTTCTTCTGAAGTGGCTCGTTGTCTTTTGTCTTCCCAAGTTACTGTGTTGGTCGCCGTCTTCAAAGTGATTTCTGTTTTTTTCGTTCAGAGTTGGCTGATCTCTGCTCTTCGGAAAGTGATTCCCTTCGACGTGCTTCGTCGTCGTTCGTCTGTCAACGATGCTGATAGAGCCACGGTAGTTCTATGCAGATGCAAATGCAGCTCGGGCGTCCATTACCCAATCCGTGAGGCTGCTGCACACACACGTGTCTAGATGCATGGAAATGTGTACGCGTGTTTGCGGTGAGGTGTTGTCCGTCTGTTGCGTACATCGACGTGTACGAGGGGGCCAAAATCAGCCCATCGCGCTGTTGTCGTCACCTGTCGAAACTGGCGGTGTCTCGTTTCCTCTCTATCATTTCTTTTACTTGTTATCTTGCCCTTGCCCTCTTCCGACTCTTGAGCCGTGTCATAGCCAACCGTCCGTCGGGGGCGGCTGCGTCTTTTTCGAGTTAAAGTCGAGCTTGGGCATATCCAGCTTGGGCGCATCCTCCACCTTCTTCCGCGGCGAGCCGGGCTTCACGGGCGACGTCCTCGCATCAGCGGGCGGCCCGTACCTCACGTCCTTGACGTCCCATCCGTCCTCTGCGGCCGCTGCCACCCAGGTTCTCAGGCCGGTGTGGACGCTGCCGTAGAACTTCTCCTTGCACAGGCGCAGGCTGCCGCCCATACACCGCTCCCAGCCCGAGATGCGAAGCTCGGCCCGCAGGCGGTTCCTCTCGTCGAGCGTCAGGGTGCAGGCCAGGATGGCATTCATCAAGTCGAGGTGAGACGCCAGGTAATTGGTCGCGTCCCACTCCACGCCGCCCACATAAGGGGCAGCGGGCACCGGGGGCCTCTCGTGGGGGAAGTGGCGGCGCATGTATGCATACTGCTCGTCGTTGTCGCCGTTGGTCAGACGGCCCATGCCTGCGTCGCCTGCGCCGTCCGGGTCGGCCGTCAGCGCCACCACGTTGAGGTGATGGAGAAAGATCCAGAAGACTTCCTTGGTCACGTTGACCACCTCCTTGCACCACACACGGTATGGCCGCTCCTGTCGCATCTCCAGCACGAAGGGAAGCGGCCGCGCCGACTCCTCCGGCTCTGGATCTCGCAGGTGCCTCAAAACGCTCCTAGCCCTGATGACGCGCTCTGCCGACGACGCGGACTCGATGTATGTGAAGAGGACCGACGTGACAATGTTGCGCGTGGTGAACTCGCTGGGGCCCTTCTTCTCGGGGTCGAAGAGCAGGTGTAGCAGCTTTGGGAAGAGGTCGGCCTGGACCGAGTGTAGATACTCCATTGCCTTTGCCGTGGTGGACAGGGCCTTGAGGCACAGGAGATTCTCGTGGAGGAGGGCGTCTTCGTGTTCCTCTCTGTTGGTTTTGTTATTAGATGTGGGAAGCTCTACATGAAACTGAGGGGACAAGGAAAGAGAAAAGAAAGATGGGATTTCGCAGCGTACCTCCATTCGACCTCCATGATGCGCTTCAGCAGCCCGACAATCTCCTTCATCCCGCCGTGTTGGATAAACTCCTCGATCCAGGCAACGGTCTCGTTCCGCAGCAGCAACCTCAGCTTGTGAAGCTTGCCGACCTCGACCTGCTGCGGCTGTCGCACCTTTCTAAGGTACGCGACGAAGTCGGCCGGCCCCTGCTGCATCTTGATCTTGGATAGCAACGTGCTCCCGGCAGATGAGGCGCCGCTCGAGACGGGTCGATCGCTGGTCACGCTGTCGGAGGACTTGTTCCTGAAGTGCCGGCCCAGCGTGCTCTCTCCCTTTGTGGACTTTTTCGATGATGAGCGCTCCTTGTCCTTTTTCGCGCGCGAGAACGTGAAACTCCGGCCGCGCGTTCGCTTCGGCTTTTCCTCCTCGGCATCGGAGACGACGGCGGAGGCGGACGTGGTCGCGGACGAGGAGGGGGCAGCAGCGGCGGCGGCCGCGGCGGTACCAGCGCCAGCACCAGCACCAGCGCCGTTGATGCTGCTGCTGACGCTGGTTCGGGGGCGGTCGGCCTTGCGCTCCAGCTTGGCGGCGCGCATCTCGGCCCAGTCCTGCCGGATGAACTCCATCTTGATGGTCTCGCTCAGGTTGCGCATCTTGTAGCGCTGGTTCTCGGGGATGTTGCGGCGGTCCAGGAGCGCCTCGAGCTGCTTGTTAATTTCCTTGAGGTCGAGGACGTGCCCCGGCGCGGTGGGCGAGCCGCCGCGGGGAGTCGACGTCTCCGACTTGGAGCGGCCGTGGCCGAAGCTGGCAAATGCGCCAAACACCTTGCCTCGTTCGCGGATAGACTTGCCCTTGGAGGATGCCGACTTGGAGCCGTTGGGCGATTCCGACTTGAGGGAAGACTTCTTAATGTCTTGCTGCGACCGGGTCGGATACATGAAGGTGCGCGGGCGTTCCCTGGTGACGGAGCGCCTCTCGGAGGAGTCTCTGTGCTCTCTTTGGTCCCTTGGATCTCTTTGATCCCTGTAATCTCCGTGGCCTCTGGAATCCCTCGAGTCTCTAGAATCCCTATGCTCTCTATGTTCCCTGTGCTCCCTGTGACTTCTAGTCGGGCTGGGCGGCCCCAGAGAGTTGGTGGACTCATTGCTAGGAAACTGAGCGGAGGCGGGCAGGGTGGCGCTGTGAGGGGGCTCGTCCGGCGTTCTGTTTTCCTTATCCTTGCCCGACTGTATTCCCTCGTCGTCCGTCACCAGCTTGTGTAGGCTCTTAATCGTCTTGGGTCGGCCGAGCAGGTTCGTCAGGTTGGCGCCCGACCTGGCCTTCTTGGGGCTCTTGGTGGGCGACGAGTCGCGCGACTTGGTCATGCTGAGGAAGAGGCTCTTCTTGGTCGGCGAGTCTGCGCCGGAGCGGGAGGCGGCGGCGGCGGCGGGCTGCTCGGGGTCCGGTCGGCGTTCGTCTCGCGACTTGCGGGAGGAGGCTCGCGGCGCCGGCTCCTGGCGGTTGTGCTGCAGCTCGCCGAGGGCAGCTGGGCTGTTCCTGGCGAAGTTGCCGGCGGGCATGACGTTTGTGAACTGAGCCTCCAGGGGCGAGGCCTGCAGGGCGTCGTTGGCGGACTGCTCGCGGCGGTGGATGAACTTTAGGACGGACGGTTTCGGTCGGTGCCGTGGAGGGCTGAAGTTGGGCGAGGGATTGTAGAAGCCATTGCTCGAGGCCATGGCACTCGGCTCGAATTGCGTCGAGCAGACCCGGCTCTCTGGTTGCCTGCCTGCCTGTCTGTCTGATCACCTGCTTCCCTTTTCCCCCCTTTGTTCTCTCGGCGTGGGTATGCGCGTGTGTCGGCTCCTGGTTGCACAGCCTGGTGCTATTTTGCGAACGTTTGGCCCGTAGCACAGACAACAAGCCAGGACTTGGAGTGTCTCGGACGGGGGAGGGGGGTTGAAGGACGCGGTGGAACGGATACAAGAAAGAATAGCCGGTTAATCTGGAATCGCGCAAGAAAAGGGCAAGGTATGAAGTAGGTAGGATAAAGGGAAAACAGGCGAAAGGGGAGAGAAGAGAGGGGGGGGGGGACCCTTGGCAGCTCCAAAGGGATCTGGGGGGGCGTTTAGATGACGAAGAAGAGTGAAGGCTGGTAATAACGGGGGTTGAGAGGGGGGGAGGGGAGCAGTGACGGTATGTATGTAACTAATGTAGCTGAAGAAGAGAAAAAAGGGAAGAAGCAACGGAAGAAGCGCGCCGAAAGGGGAGGTGGGTGGATGTATGGATGCCTCTGCGTACAGTAGCCTACATGCAGCTTCACGAGAGGCGGCGCGGCATTGCAGAAGCGCGGGATGTAGGTTAAGGTACCGGATGTGCGTGGGCAGATGATGGATGGATGGACGGATGGATTCAAGGGCAGGGAAGGCCGAGCTGTGTGCGTGCGTGCCTGTTCCTTGCTTGCTCCTGTGGTGTGACGACGCTTCTGCTTTCCTTGTGGCTTGTCTCTTTGTCTCTCTCCCAACTCGTGCGCCGTGAAATGCGCCTACATGACCTTGTTTCCCAGATGCCCACGCGAACAAAACAGGTCAAGGCGAGGCGAGGCGAGGCGATGAATGCGGGATGATGGTTGATTGTATGCAGATGCAGTAGCAGCAGCAGTAGCAGTAGCAGTAGTGACAGCAAGCAGGTCTGGATGGATCAATCAGATGCTTCCCTTTTCTTGTTGAAGCGCGTGTTGTGGGACGGCGGTTGCCAGGGACGACGGCAAGGACGTGCAGGGGTGTGGACGTTTAGTTGGCTGAGCGCAGGCAATTTGACGCAGGGCCCTGCGGGTGTACCTGTACTTGCGGAGCGATGAAGCCGAAGATGCTGGTTTGTTGTGCTGCTTTGCTGATATCAATGGTGATGTTTTTTTCTGTGTGTTGAATTCACGACGGAATTTACGCGTGAAAAAGCTGGTTATAATACCAACCTTACTGAAGGCAGGTGCCTTTCGTGGCCGGGTCTGCTACCTTACCTAATGGTGCTGGTGCTGGAAATGTTACTGGTACAGGTACTGGTACTGGCGGCGTGGCAGCTGGAGGGCCACGAGGGTGAGACATGCAGTGCCAGCAGGCATTGCCGGGTTTCTGGGGAAGCAGTGAGGTCAAGAGAACAGAGACAAGAGAGGGAAACCCGGCATTCAAGTGTCTGACACGACGTCTTTTTTTCTCTCTGATCGCCTCGCTCCAGCCGTCATTGTCTCTCTGATTGACATGTGCCGATGATGGACCCAGTCGGATGATGCGGTGAGTTGGCAGGGAATCCAGGTACATGTACATGTACTTCGGCGTCGCCTGTTTGTGCTGTAATCTGTCCGCAAGGCATGACATGATGTACATACAGACACATCACTGACATGGACAGCCTGGACTAAGGCAAGGTACAGACGGACGAGAGGCTGGACGAAAAAGAGGCTGGGACTGGAGCATCCATCCCTGTCACTGTTGAGCAGAGTCCAGGTTCAAAGAGAGGGGAGGGGGGCAAAGGACAAAGAGAAGAGCGTCGAAAGTAGAGAAGAAAAGAGGCAGATGTGACTGTAACGGGGTTGGGAACGACACATGCCTGCTGCTGCTGCTCTGTTCTCTTTTGTCACATTGCGCTTTGAGGAGGTTGGTTTGCGTGTGTGCGCGCGTGTCCAGCCTGCGTTTACACGAGCTGAGGCTATTGGCCGTCTTTTGGTGAGGTGGCGTGCAGGAGGAACATTGAAGCGTCACCGGCGAGGCGAGCAACGACAGGGACTGAGTAGACCAATTGGCGTTGGAGTCAAGGGGGGAGATGGTGGTTTATTCATTGGCAGCGCCGTATATCATTTCTTTTGTGTATGATGCATGCCGTGAGAGAAAGAGAGAGATAGGAGCGTGGAGGGGGATATTGCGGCGGCAGTCGTCCGTGCAGCTTGGCCGGTGCATTGCGGATGCCTGAGTCAAGGAGCGGAGGAGGTTACGAGGCATGCGCGCAACGGCGATCTATCGTACCTGAGGCCTTGCAGCGGTGAGACGAGGCAACTGGGTGTTGAGTTGTGCGAGAATTGAGTCGTCGAAGATGAACCAAGGGCAAAGGGTGAGACAAGACAATGGAAGGCTTTGCTCGGTGCTTGTTGTGGTGATTTGCTTGTAGTACGGGCTGGTCATCACATATCACTGCGGCATGGAGCACATACATGATGCAGCCTGCATGCAGCCAAGGGGATTCCGCTGAAGAGTGAGACGCATGACTAAAACTATCGAAGAGAGTCGTCTTAACAAAAACGTAACGTCGATTGCATGCTATGAACCTTGTAGGTAGGACATTTTCTTTCATAATATCAAGGCCTTCATTATACAGTAAGATCTTCCTAAACCAATTCTCCTTGAGCATCAAATCATACAGCCAAACTAAAAAGAAACATCGCCATTTCTTCATGAAAATTGCTTGCCCTTGTAATCCTTGGGCGCCAGAATGACATTGTACTCGAGGTCCAGCTGGGCCTTGTCGTCGCCCTCGCGCGGCTTGAAATCGACAATGAGGTCGTTCTTAACAGCGAAGACGGTGTCGGTGGCCAGCCAGGGGTCGTCCCTGGGATACAGCTGCGTGGTGCAGCCCTTGTAATCGGGATGTGTGACCTTTTAACCTCCACGTTAGCACCGAGCTTGCAGAATATGACTCTTAAAGTCCATCATCCCCATATAGTCTGAAGGGGTAAGGTAGCTCACCATGATGTGAATATGCGCAGGCCGCATCGGGTGCCTGTCCATCAACGACAGCAGCTGAAACGCCGGCCCGTCCGTGGGCAGCGAGTACGCCGTCGGATGATAGCAGTAGAACCAATACTTGCCATTCTCGTCGGCGCGGAACTTGCCGCGCAGGTTGTTGGGCGACTGGTTCTCCGGGTCCTGGAAGTCGTACTTGCCGTTGGCGCTGGCCTGCCAGATGTCGAAGACGGCCCCGGGGATGGGCTTGCCGGTGAGGAGGTCGGTGATGGTGCCGTGCATGAGGGCGACGCGGCCGTCGGGGTTGGGGTCCTGGATGATGGACGAGCCGTTGTCGCGGAAGGGGGCGTTGGGCGACCAGAAGGGGCCGAGGATGGAGGACGAGGTCGGGTCGATGTCGCCCTCGGCCACGATTTTGTTGGCGATTTCGTCGACGAGGCTGAGCATGTGTTAGTTAGAACAGCAGAAGCAGGATATGAGAGAGAAGGTTGAAGCTGGGTCGAGGAGACGAGTTGAGGCATGGAAACAAGAAGAAGGCATCAAGGGAAAGACATACCTCTCCAACCCCAGCACGTCAGACACCCGGTGCGCCTCGTTGCGCGTCTTGGTCGAGATCTGGCCGACCGAGTTGACAAAGTGCACGCCCGCCATCCACTCGTCGGGCGTCAGCTCGACCTCGCGCGCAAAGTCGTGCAGGTGCCGCACCAGGGCGCTCATGACCTGGCGGTTGCGCGGCGTCATGTTGGGGCCCATGGTGTCGATGACGCGCTGCGTAAAGGTCGGGTCGAAGCGGCTGCTCTGGCCGTTGGTCTTGGTCGGAGCGGCGCCGTTTGTGCCGTCGATGCCGTTGGACGCCATGTTGTGTATGGTGATGATGGTGATACGGGGTATAGGAGGTAGAGATGAGATGGATGAGGTCAAGGAGTACTACTATATGTGATGCGAAGTCGTGTTGGGTATAAGAGGAAGCTTGACGACTGAGGTATACGGAAGCAAAGGTGTGAATATCGAATGAAACAACAAAGGGTTGCAGATCGACGGCCTTGTCGAGATATATATATATTGCACCTTCAAATGCCCACCCAAGCATCCATTTCTCTATGCACACTCACCAATACGGATAAAGACATTCTCGATCCCATTCCGTCAGCCGACTTACAACCCAGCGCCACCCTCCCCCTTCAACGGCGAACGGGAACTAGGGCCCTCGTGGGTGGTGGAGCTCGAGGTTGACAAACGCACGATTTCTTACTGGGAATCAAAGGCAGATCACGGAAACGGGGTCCGGGAGCTGATGTCGGGACTGGCAGTGAGGGGGGCAGGTTTCACCGGGAGAGCCGCGCCGGAGTTGCATTGCGTTGGATGATATGGATGCCGGGTTGATGCTTGGACAAGGTGATATCACGACATGTAACTGCCTTCAACCACATCAACGTCAATGTCTTCTCTACTTGATTTCTGTCTCTTCAATTCATCGTTCCATTACAATTCGAAGCTCTTCTCCCCATCGCAAAAGTCATAAGAATCAACACCGTTAACTCCCCGGATCCCCCCTTCCGGCCTCTCCTCCTAACTACCCGCCCTCCTCCCACCACCCCAAAGCCGAATCCCTTTCCCCAATCAACCCCCAAGAATTACCGAACCTACAAACCGGCGGCAAAAGCCCCTCACTTTTCGTCTCCCCCCTCCTTATTAGCGCCCGGTTCCCCCACATGCTCTGTTCCTTTTTTTGCCCCGCGATTCTTGTGTATCCAGATCGAATAAGCGGCGGAACCGACGCAAGCGATGTCAGCCCTTTCCATGGTTCCCCCATTCGCTCTGTCTCCCTTCGGAAGCTGGGTATTCTACCTATGTATGTAAAATCGAGTTGTGAGCTGAAGAATTTGCTTGATGTGGCATGATCACACCCGGATACAGCAGTTCCTATTCGGGATTTTATAAGGTACCCAGAAATCCTAAGGGTTTGTGTGAGGCGGCCGGCATTAGCTTCGGGATGAACATCGCGGGAGGCGCAAATGCGATGCATGCAGGGGGGCCTGGGGGTAAACGAATATCCAGCGCAAGCTTCTGACGAATTACCGCTCTCCTGCTTGTTCCATTTCACAAAACGTCATTTGCGCACATGCAAATCATTGGCAACTTCTTCACCAAACCTCTTCATCTTGTCAATCTCCAATCGTATTGACGGCTGTGTAGTAGCACTCGTCCAATCGCTCTCTTCTTTGAACCATTACCACCACCAACGCTGAATCTTGTCACAACCTACTTCTCATATCAAAGACATCGCAAGGCCAAAAAGAAAGCAAAAATGCCGGTCCACCACCTCATGGTCGGCACATGGACGCCTCCAGGCGCAATCTTCACTTTCGCATTCGACGACGAGGCCCTCACGCTCAAGCTCGTCGCTCGCACCGAGATTCCCCCGGATGAGCCCATCTCATGGATGGCATTTGCTGTAAGACACACACCACCATTGCTTTCATCAATTGGCATCTTGCTGAGCATATCTTATACTTCATGTATATATAGCATGACAAGAAAACCATCTACGGCGCCGCCATGAAGAAGTGGTCCAGCTTCAAGGTCAACTCGCCCACCGACATCGTCCACCAAGTCTCCCACCCCATGCTTCACCACCGTAAGTCTCTCTCTCTCCCTTCGCACATGATCCATACTATCCAAGCCCAAAACTCATGATATCACTACCCAAACCAAAAACTAAACAGCATCATCATACCCAAGCCCTCGCAGCATCCCCCTCAACAAACACCCGCGCCATCTTCCTCCTCCCCGCCCGCAAGCCCCCCTACGCAGTCTACTGCAACCCCTTCTACGACCACGCCGGCCACGGCTCCGTCTTCGCCGTCGACCCCTCCTCCGGCGCCCTCGCCTCCAACGTCCAAAACTACGAGTACCAGCCCGACAGCGGCATCCACGGCATGGTCTTTGATCCCACCGAGACGTACCTCTACTCCGCCGACCTCCGCGCCAACAAGCTCTGGGTCCATAAGAAAAGGGACACGCATTCCTCAGCCTCCTCCTCCTCGCCGGACCTCGAGCTCGTCGGCTCCGTCGACTGCCCCGACCCCCGCGACCACCCCCGCTGGGTCGCCATCCACCCCTCGGGACACTACCTCTACGCCCTCATGGAAAAGGGCAACCGCCTCTGCGAATACCTCATCGACCCGGCGTCCCACATGCCCGTCTTCACCCACCGCCACTACCCTCTCATCCCCCCCGGCATCCCCGACCGCTGGACCCAGTACCGCGCCGACGTCTGCGCTCTGTCTCATTCCGGCCGCTACCTCTTCGCTTCGTCCCGCGCGAATAGCTTCGACCTCACGGGCTACGTCGCCGCCTTCAAGCTGTCCGAGTGCGGCGCCATCGAGCGCCAGATCTGCCTCAATCCTACGCCCACCAGCGGCGGACATAGCAATGCCGTTGCGCCGTGCGACTGGTCGGACGAGTGGATTGCCATTACGGATGATCAGGAGGGGTGGCTGGAGATTTATCGGTGGCAGGACGAGTTCTTGGCTCGTGTCGCGAGGGTGCGTGTTCCTGAGCCGGGATTCGGCATGAATGCCATCTGGTATGATTAGCAAGCGCGAGAAGGAAAAGAAGACAGAGGCATAGGATAGATAGACTCCAGAAGAAAGAACAAGTTTTGAGCATCGAAACTGAAAATATAACATTGTCAAACAATAGGTAGGGCTAAATGGAAGATCTTCAAAGCCCCTCAAACGCTGAAAACACATAAGATAGGTATGAGGTTATGACAACACGTCTGTTACCAAGACTCCGTGTACTTTTCGTCTTTTTCCTTTCGGGTTTTCGGTATTATCCGAAGGGTAAACATTCCGTCAAACAGCTGCTTCTCCCTCATGCACGCACACTCGAAGCACATCGCTCAAATCCCCGTCTCTCAACTTGCGCCGTTCTGACCCTTCCCAAGCAATGGCGTGGTTTCGTTTTGTTCGCTGTGCGCCTCTGCATTTTCCGAGCTTCCATTGCCATTGACCGGTCTTGGGTCTGGTGTTGTGTTCGCTGTCGATGTCGTCACCACCGTCCCCAGGCCCTGCTTGATCTTGAACACGCTTCCTCGCGTGCTGCTCAACGGCTTCGCCGCCCGGTTGGCGGGCCCGAGCCGCAATTGCTGCCGCATCTCGTCGAGCGACGCTTTCACGGGCACAGGGTGCTTCCCGGTGCGGCCGTCCTCAGAGTGCTGGCGCTTCATGAACACGGCCGTCTTGGGAGGGCGCTCAAAGTGACCCGAGTCGCTCTTCATGGAGCCGACCTCGACTTCCTGACCGTCTGAAGGCCTTTGGTGACTGCCGTTGTGGTCTGGCGTCTTCCTAACGGCCACACCTGCACCCTGCGCGTCGCTGTGCTTGCGGTGAACTCGGGGAGCCGGGGTCAGGCGTCGGATGGCCTTGTGCACGTCGACGTAGACATCCGATTCGTCAACAATTTCCCTACAAACGCCCTTCATTAGTAACCAAGGATTAAGCCGCAACTGCGGGAGAAGAGACTACTCACTCTCCGATGAGCTCTTCAATGACATCTTCCAGCGTGACAACACCGAGGGCACCGTGGTCCGAGCCAGGAAACTCAGAGACCAGCACCATGTGAGATTTGCCCTCTTGGAAAAAGTTGATAATGTCTAGGCAGCTTGTCTCTGGTCGCGTTTCTACAACAGCTCCCAGCTGCACGTCTCGGACGGGGATGCGGTCTTCGGGATCGTAGGTGATGAGCGTCTTGACGAGGAGCATGCCTATAAAATCAGTCGGGTTGCCTGAACGGTAGACGGGGATCCTCGAGTATCCAGACGAGAGAATGGTGTCCATGGTTTCCTCATCCAAGATGTGGTCCTCGGCCAGGGTAAAGACATCGTCCATGGGCGTCATGACTTCCGACACAGGCTTGTCCTTGAGATCCAGGACGGCGGTAATGATGGTGACCTCATCCTGGTTCAGTCGCTCCGACACTTCACCGAGCGACTTGTGCAGCGTCACGAGCGTCTTCAGACCGCTCTTCTTGTATACCGTACCGTGGTCCTCTCCGAGGATCCAGTCAAGGAGCTTCGCAGTCGGCCAGGCCACTGGGCCCAGGAGATACATGAGAATCAAGACGGGAGTGGACATGTACCCGCCAATGGGGAGGCCATATCGCACGCATACTGACTGAGGCACAATTTCGCCAAAGATGACTTGTCGCCAAGGTCAGTGGCGCAACACGAGGCAACGGAAAGAAAGCAAACAGTTCAGGAACGCTCACCGATCAGAATCGTACTACCAACGACGGCGGCAACACCGCCACCTAGGAAGCGGTCCAGCACGACGGGAAGCGATTCGTTGACGATGACGTTGGCGAGCAGCAGCGTCACGAGCACCCAATGCTTTCCTCGGTTGAGCAGCTTGAGGACTCGTTTCGCGTTCTTGTGCTGCGGCTCGCTGCTGTCCCCGGATAGGACCTGGAGGTAGATGGAGTCCTGGCCCATAAGCCTGAAGCAGTGTCAGTGATTCGCCCCATGTTGTCCCGATACGAGTGTACACGTACGCGATGGTCAGGCCGGCAAAGGCACCGCCCAGCAGGACCAGCGTCATTGACGACACGGCCAGCACCCACACAGGCGTATTGGTGTCATGATGGCTGGGCGCTTGCGATACGGGCGCCGCAGAGACCGCCGTGAAGCAGAGGCCCAGCACTCGCCCCAGGCCCAGGACGGCCGGGCGGAAGCTGGCGAGTCCGCCGCTTGCGCCTCTGCTCGGCATAGCAGGACTGTATGTTCGAATTGCCGATGATCGAAAGAATGAAGGAATTGTCTGTCCGCCAAAGCCGAGGATGGAACTGGCACGTCGGATCGTCGAGTAATCAAGACCGGCAGTGGATTTGGCGGTTGACGGTCGTAGGGCGATTGTCGTGGTGCCGGATTTCGCTAGCGACGCGAGTTGACGTTGTCGAAGGGGAGAAGGAGGTTGCCGAAGAAGTCGAAGCTACAGCAGTTACAGAGGAAGAAGCGCAGATTGGTCGACGCCTCGGGGGTTCAAGCCCTGCGCAAGCTCAAGGTGCTGCAGCTGTCTAGGTCGAGGGTTGAGGCTGCTCAGGTTCGATGTCAATGACAAGGCACGGAAGCGAAAAGCACTCGTCACTGCACTGCCCTTTTCCATGGCTTGAGCTCAAGCCCAGCAGGGAAGCTGGAGCTCGGTTCCATGCGAAGGCCTAACGCACGGGGTGCTCGAGCGCTGTGGGCCGCTGGAATTTTAGCGCCTCGGTGGACTTTAGCGGCTGGGAACGTGGCCGGGGGTGCATGTCCAGTGCGCTATGACGCCAAGCCTGGTTCAACCCATGGACGTCCCTGCACCAAACACGGCCCCACGCTCGGCAGCACGGCAGCATCAGACGATTGACGGGTCTGTCAGTGGACGAGATGCTCACGATGTCGGTTCTGTTTCTGCCAATTGGAACATTCACTAACGGGCTTGATGATATCTAGAAACCATACAGCAATGTGCAGGAATAGAAGAACATTGCAATTGCTTCAAATATCTCATTGAGAAGTACGCTGCAACGCCAAGCTTAAGCTAAAGCAACAACTTAACCCTGATTGCAACCAATCGATAAGAGCTTCCGAACCCATTATCTGATCTGCCCCCTTCAACCGCCTTGGACTCGGATACTTCCATCTCTCTTCCATCTTCCTACAGCTGCACCAGCACCACGTCCAAGACGCCCTCGGACTTGCGCAGCCCCTCCATCACCTTGTCGTCAACCGGCCGGTCGATCCCCAGAATCATCAGAGCCTCGTTTCCCTTCACAGCATCTGCTTCGGCCTCCTTCAGCTCTGGATCCAGACTGGCCACCTGCATGAACCGAATGTTGATCCCGTGGGAGCCCAGCACCATGCCGACGCCTCCAATCTTGCCCGGCTCGTCATAATTGTGCAGGATAATCATGGTGCCCTCGGGGTTGAACGTGGCGCTGAAGCGGTCCAGCTTGGAAATGTACAGCCGTTTGCCCGATGCGTATCCTTCAATCGTCTGCTGGCCGCTGCCGTCCTCGGCATGCGCTCTGAGCGTCACGAGATTTGCATACGTCTGCTCGCCGGGCTGGTGCGAGTGCGTCTCGCTTATCTTGATGCCCTTCTCCTTGGCAATCAACGTCGCGTTGACAATGTTGACGTGAGTCTCGCTGAACGAAGCGACCAGCCCCTTGACCAGTGCTGCGTATAGCGGCTTCGTGTTTGGCATTCCGGCCAAGTCTCCGTGGTAGACCAGTTCAAAGCTGCGTCCGCCGACGAGGCCCCCCTTGGACCTGACGAAATGCTGCATATAGAGGCTGCCCATCTTCTCAATCAGCTGCACAAACGGTTGCAGCTTGCGATACTCTTCGGGCACAATGATGGGCGCGTTGACGGCGCTGGTGGGAAGGCCGCCTCGCAGAATCTCAAGCACTTGCGTGCACACATCGATTGATACGTTCTCCTGTGCTTCCACGGTGGAGGCTCCCAGGTGAGGTGTGGCCACCACTTTGGGATGCCTGGCTATCTGACCGGCTGCCGAGTCTGCTGCTGGGGGCTCTGAAGTAAAGACGTCGATGCCAGCTCCGGCAATCCATCCTTCGTCGAGAGCTTTGAGCAACGCTGCTTCGTTGTAGACTCCTCCCCTGGCGACGTTGAGCACTCGGGCCGTCTTCTTCATGGACTTGAACTCTTCTTCGCCGACGAGATCAAGCGTTGTTGCGAGCAAGGGCGTGTGAATGGTGAGAAAATCCACAACCGGAAGGATGTCCTTCAGTTTGGATGCGAGGTCAACGCCCGCCTGGCGTGCCATGTCCGGATTGGCATATGGGTCGACAGCCACGACTCGCATTCCGAGGCCTTTTGCCATCCGTGCCACATTCATGCCGACCTTGCCCAGCCCAACGATGCCGAGGACCTTTCGTCCCACCTCGATACCGACGAGCTTGCTGCGTTCCCAGCCACCCTGCTTCAAACTTCCATCTGCCCTGCCAATGTTTCTAGCAGTGGCCAGAAGCAAGGCTATGGTATGCTCCGCTGCGGCGAGAATGTTGCCCGAGGGCGAATTGACGACAATGACGCCTCGCGAGGTTGCCACCGGTACGTTGATGTTGTCAACGCCCACGCCTGCTCTTGCCACCACTCGCAGTTTCTTGCCGGCAGCGAGAACCTCTTCTGTTACTTTGGTCTCGGATCGGACGATCAGGCCATGATACCCCGGGATCAGAGAAATGAGCTCCTCAGGAGTCAGGCCCAGCTTGACGTCGACGTCAAAGTGCGGCTCTAGCATCGCCAGGCCATCCGGCGACACCTTTTCTGGGATGAGGATACGAGGCCGGCCATCAGCAGCATCCCTGACGGCGCCATTGCTTGTTGCCGTCGGTGTCATCCTATCAGGTTATTCCGAAATTGAGAAAGCAAATGATGTTCAAAAAGCGACGAATCCAACCACTAAGCGGCTGCACATATACGAGAGAGGCCACCAGCTCTGTAAGTAGGTGTAAGCGATTGAACCAATGAAGATGAAAAGCTAGCTACTAACAATTGAGCTCCAAACAGCTCCTTTCATCTGAAGGAAGAGTGAAGTCAACTACATCTTATATGACGTTTGGCGACAGTGCAACCCCTCAGTAAGCGTGTCGACGGTCGGTGGCCATGTCGTGTCGTGGTTGAACGCCGCCACATGCACAGTCATTTGCTCAACTAACAGATTGGACCGTCTACAATCTTGCCTTTGGGGACGTCTACGGGCTCGACGTGGCTGTGGCTGGGCGCGGTCAGACGTCGCGTGCCGAACCAGCCATTCAGGAACAGAGATGCAAAATTGACTGCAGCCGGCGAATCGACGAACAAACCAGCAATGGCCTATTTATGTCATGCAATGTGGTACTATCTTTGCCGTCCCCCACGAAAGGGAGCTCAAGAACGTGGACAGCATGCACACCTCCAAGCTGCTTGGTGCTTCCGTGCGTTGGCGGCTAATATTGCCTACAACCTCTCCATCTCAGTCTCTTGCTCTGAGAAGCGACACTCGAAGATCCAGACTAGAGATGGCGGAGAGCCCCCAAGCGATCGATCCTGGGGAAGCGGGGGAGGAGGGGACCCCAAGACAAGAACACCAGGGCTAACCTGAAATGATCTCCCGCATGTTTGCCCTGCCATTTGGACCCTCTTGAGCGGTGGGTGATATTACGGCCCTGTTGTGCCGGTCTTGTCGGCGACATTCCTCTTGGTGGTGTTGAGCTTACCTACCTTACTTATGGTACAGTAATACTCGGTGACCCATTGTCCGACTTTGTTTTGCTTGGCGGACTTGTTGTCAGATGTCACTCGCCTTTCGGAGATGTGTAACCTTTTCCAACCTGCCCGATGACGCTTTTGGTACCACGTTCGGGGTGTTTTGGACTGCTGCCTCGGGAAAGGATATGACGGAGATCAAAGACGAGGCTGGGTTACGAGGTTACTTGATCGCTTTTTTTGCTCGCTTGCTTGTTCAAAATGTACAAGTCGGTCGGATTTGGAGCGTCCAATCCTTCTGGCCTTATCCCCGTCTATAAACTGCATCGCCTTCCTTTACGCGTGCTACATGACTTGCCCACACATTATATCCAAGTCGCAGCACAGTAGCATCTACTCAAATTCCCCATCATCTTCCGCCTCCTCACCACCATGCTCCTCATCGCCCTGCTCGCCATCCTCATCATCACTCTCGTCGTCATCGAGATTCGGATCAGGCATGACAACGCTGTTAAGAAAAGTGACCTGTTGCGTCGCAGTCAGCATCGAATGCGAAACGTACTCCGAAACGACGATTCAATATGAATGAATGGCTAAACGAAAAAAAGGATCAGAAACGGAAAAAAAGCATACAAAACCGGATAGGCCGCTCAGAATGTCCTTGAGCTTCGTCTGAGCGTCGTCGCCGCAGAGGACTTGGTCGTCGAGATGCTTCAGGACGGTGAAGTTGCGGAGTTTGAGGAGTTCAATGTCGCGGTGTGTGACTTCGTAGCCCTGGGCATTACGTTCAAGACAATCAGCACAAAACCATTTCAACGCGATGAACAGAAACAAGCAAACGCAAGAAGGAAGAGGAAACCTGGAAAAAAGGAAAAGTCAAAACATACCATCGGCTTCTTCTTCAGCGCATTCTCCTGATTTCTCCCGACAAACGCCTTGACCACGTCCTCGACCCCCTTCTTCTCGAGCGCAGGAAAAAACGTCTTCCTGAAGAGCGGATCGGCCATTGCCCTCCGCCACCGCTGGGGCCGCTCGTCGATGCTCTGCCGGAGCTTGGCCAGGTGCGCGGCCTCGGGGTGCCAGAGGCCGCCGCCGACGAAGCTCTTTTTCGGCTCGCAGTGGATGTAGTACACTGCGTAGGGGCCCTTGCGGCCGGTGCGGGACCAGGCGGCGGAGAAGTGAGGCTGCGCGAGGAGCATTGGGCGTTAGTGCTTGGAATGAGGATGGAGGACAAAGGTGAGGAGAAAGAAGGGGGGAGTACCTTGTATGGCGTTGGGTCTTTGCTGAAGCGAATGTCGCGGTGGATGCGAAAGATGACGTCCTTGGCGGGCAGCTCGGGGATGGTGTCGTCGACGTCGATGAGGGTTTGGGTGGTTGCTTCGACAAAGGACTGCCAGTCTTTGAGGGCTCTTCTGTATTCCCCGTCGTGTGCTGGTATCAGGATCTGGGTTAGTTGAAGAGAGTTTGCTGACGAGGGGAGCGGGATTTGATTTCAATCGACATCAGCGTACATTTAAGCCATGGCCTCTTGTTGTTCGCCTTCAAGTCTCGCAGGAACAGCATCGTGTTTTTATGCAGTTTGTGGTCTTCGTATGAGACGCCGCCTGTGTCTCGTAGCTTTTCCAAGGGGATGATTTCGACTCTCCTAGGGCCGTCTTCATCGTCATCATCATCATCCTCATCCTCATCGTCCTTGTCATCATTTTCAGGCACATCAATGTACTGATCCGCATCGTCGGACCCCTCCTTGGCCTTCTTCGGAGGCCGTCCACGAGACCTCTTCTTCGGCTGAATTGGCGCCGACTCTTCCTCGGATTCGTTCTTGAACTGCTCTTGGTCGGATTCGCTTTCTGCGTCTCTAGCTCGTTTCTTGGACTGAGTGACGCCTTTTTTGTGCCCAGAGGGTTTCGACGTCTGTTCTTCGGTTTCGTCGCTTGAGCCTTCAAAGTAGCTGCTCTTCACTTGCGTGCTCGATAAGCGGCCGGAGCGCCGGCGCGTGTGTGCTACCTCCTCCTTGGGAGCAGATCGTTTGGAAACGGGCATGACGGAGTACTCCAAGTCTCAATAATCAGTAACAAAAGTAGATAGAAACAAGGGATTGTAAGAGCAAGATTGTAAGTAGAGACATCCAACGCCCTTTGTCAGTGTTGGATCTATGGCGTCATACAAAGTCGCGAGAAGCGCGTCTTGGATGCGAACGAGTGCCGCGCTATCACGTGATGCTTCTATGCGGTAAAGGCAACCTGCATCGCGGCAACGTCCAACAACGAAGCTCACTCACAATGGGGGCCATGTCCAATAAGTTGTTCTCAAATGCATTGATACTGGCTATATCTCCGACGAGATACCATCAGGGAATCGTTCCACCAGCAAGGACATCATCCGAATAACTAAAAGCAGACCCGGTAGATCAGCCTCACTGACCTAATCCATCATTCTCACTCTTCTTCTCCCAAGGCATCTCAACATCCCCCCCCTCCCCTAAAGAAGCCTTAAAAGTGCCCCTAACCGAAGCAAACATCTCCTTTAAAAACTCAAGATCCTTCGTCTTCTCCCGCACCCACCTCTGCCCCATCTCATCCATACCCTCCTCCCCCTCCACGCTCAACGCCGCCGCAGCCGTAGCGCAGATCCTCACCACGCCCTCCAGCCTCGTAAAGTCCTCCTTCGGCAGCGCATCCAGCTCCTCGGGCATGTAGACAATCTCAGCGACCTTGTAAAGGCGCTCCGCAAAGGACATCCTGGAAACGGCCGCCGTCTCGCTGAACCGGAGCAGCTTCTTCCTGTACGTCGCCCAGCTCAGGGGCGGAATGGCGCAGATGTCGGCAAGGACGAGCTCCAGCGCTGCTTCGAGGCGCGTGCGGCGCGACGCGGCTATGGCAGGGGTGAAGGACACTTTGGGGGGCTGCTGGTCTTGGAGGTGCTTGAGGCGGAGGACGAGGGCGGTGATGTCGGCTTGCTTGGCGAGGAAGTCGTTTGGGTCTGCGTTGTTCGTGATCATGGCGTGCAGGGCGGCGATGAGCTGTTCGGGGGGTTCGTCGCCGTCTTGAGTCTCGGGGGCCATGGGCGCGACGGGGGCTCTCTTGCGCTTGGTCCTTGCTGGAGGGGGAGGGGCGGGAGGGAGCTCGATTTCCATGGCGTCGGCGTCGTGGACGAACAGTGAGCTTTCGGATTCGCAGAACGAGTCTTGAGGCTCACGGGTTGAGACTGGAGGTTCGCAAATGGCACGTTGGGGCTCGTTGGTAGAGTCATGAGGCACGCCGATAGTCTCCTCCGGTAAGGCAACACTCTTGTCCTGGTTGTCCTGCAGGAGCAACCCCAGGTCAGTGTCCCATCTCGGGAAACGAGAACGCGAAAAGTCAGGTAGAACGTACTGCTTGAGGGGCAGCGGAAGGCATATCGCTCGGCGTCACATCCTCCATGGCGTCTGTAGCAACGACGGCGCGATTGCCATCGTTCTCTTCCTGTTTTATCTTCTCGATGTCCTGGACAAGTATATCCTCAGATGTCCCAAGGGGATTCGAACGAATTGCAGCAGCCAACTCCGGGGAGCGCGAGCCGTCAGCCATGATCTGTTCACAAATGTGACCTCTGAGAGCTGGAATGATGAAGATGGAAAGATTGGCAACTCGGAAGCTGGTTGCCTTCTCGAAAAGGACCATCGAATGCAAACGCTCAAGTGAAGTGCTTCCACAAAGCTTCAACCTACTCACGTGCTCTCCTCCCTCTTCTCTTCTCTTCTCTCCTCCACCTACCTTTTGCACAGAGTCACCGCTCTCTGCCAACTGCCAGACGAGTTGAAAACTCACACACAACACGGACTCATGTTCGCTTTCCTCGATAGAGCTGCAACAGGCATTCATTGGCTCAACCTGACAGCTGCGAGCAACAACATGACACTTTCCAGCTGCGAGACACCTGGCCCTCTTGCAAAAGACGTGGATGAGATGCATTCCATATGCTTTGACGGATATCGGAGTAACTTGCAGATAACATGGCAATATAAGGAGAAGTTACACCTGAGATCTGTGAACAGGGAGGGCAGAAGTTTGGCCGTAGTGCGCGAGATTGATGGTCAACAGCTCGGCCGTTCATCGTGGCATCGCAAGCGCCACGAAACGACGGTTTGTCAGAAGGCTTCGAACTCATACCTACCCAAGGAAAGCATCTCTGTAAAGAGAACAAGACGATTTGACAACCCACTGGTTTTCAAGTGTGAAAAAACACGCTGCTGATCAAGTTTGGAAAAACACGCTGCTGATTTGATAGTATCAAGTACTGAAGGGGATACAATGACCTTTTACCACCTGCAGCCTGGGTCGTCTCCATTTGCTTCGCGATACCAACGCAAACTCATCCAAAACTCCAAACAGGTCGCATACAAGTGACAGCAGAAACATGTGGGCACGACAAACAACATGCACATACACATACATAGACATTATGTAGGTCTTTGTATCATGATTCAATTATGCATCTACTACACTCGGAGCTGCATTCAAACTTGACAAGACTTAAAAAGCACATCCGCGTCATAACCGACGATAACACCTGGGAACTTCTTTTGGTTCCTCTAAGAATAACTATCTATGCATCAAAATTTTCCCTTTTTTTTAATGTTTTACAGTTCGTCGTGGAGGTCGCCATCGTCCTCGGAGCCACCAGCACCCTGGTACATCTTGGAGGTGATGGGGTAGGCGACGTTGGACAGCTTCTCCTTCTGCTCCTCAAAGTCCTCGGTGGTGGCGTCGGCGCCGTTCTCCTCGAGCCACTCGGTAGCCTCCTTGACGGCGTCAAGAATCTGGTAAAAGTGTTAGTGATCAATGTCCGTGGCAAAGAGCAGTCATGGATCGGGGTCAACTTACAGTCTCCTTGTCCTCCTCGTCAATCTTACCACCAAGGCCCTCCTCGTCGTTGACCTGGTTCTTCAGGCTGAAGGCGTAGTTCTCGAGACCGTTACGGGCCTCGATGCGCTCACGGGTAGCCTTGTCCTCCTCGGCGAACTTCTCGGCCTCGGCAACCATGCGGTCAATCTCCTCCTGGGTGAGACGGCCCTTGTCGTTGGTGATGGTGATGGACTCCTGCTTGCCGGTGCCCTTGTCGTGAGCAGAGACCTTGAGGATACCGTTGGCATCCAACTCGAAGGAAACCTCAATCTGGGGGACACCGCGGGGAGCGGGGGGAATGCCAGTAAGCTCAAACTTGCCCAGGAGGTTGTTGTCCTTGGTCATAGAACGCTCGCCCTCGTAGACCTGGATCAGGACGACGGGCTGGTTATCGGCAGCAGTCGAGAAGATCTGGCTCTTGCGAGTGGGGATAGGGGTGTTACGGGGAATGAGCTTGGTCATAACTCCGCCAGTGGTCTCGATACCGAGAGTCAGGGGGTTGACGTCCATAAGGACAATGTCATCAGTACCTTCCTCACCAGAAAGGACACCGGCCTGAACGGCAGCACCGAAAGCAACAGCCTCGTCGGGGTTGATACCCTTGGACGCCTTCTTGCCGTTGAAGTACTCCTCAATAAGAGACTGCACCTTGGGGATACGAGTGGAACCGCCGACCAGAACGATGTCGTCGACCTCGCTCTTCTTGACGTTGGCGTCCTTGAGAACCTGCTCGACAGGCTTCAGGGTCTTCTTGAAGAGATCCATGTTGAGCTCCTCAAACTTGGCCCGGGTGAGAGTCTCGGAGAAGTCGTTGCCCTCGAAGAAGGCCTCGATCTCGATGCGAGTGCTCATCTGGGAAGAGAGGGTACGCTTGGCCTTTTCGGCTTCACGCTTGAGCTTGCCCATGGCCTTGAGGTCCTTGGAGATGTCGACGTTGTTCTTCTTGTTGTAGGCCTTGGCCAGGTAGTTGATGATGCGCTGGTCAAAGTCCTCACCACCAAGGTGGGTGTCACCGGCGGTAGCCAGGACCTCGAAGACGCCGTTGTCGATGGACAGGAGAGAAACATCAAAGGTACCACCACCGAGATCGTAGACAATGATCTGGCGCTCACCGTCGGTCTTGTCCAGACCATAGGCGATAGCGGCGGCGGTGGGCTCGTTGACGATTCGGAGAACGTTCAAGCCGGCAATGGTACCGGCGTCCTTGGTGGCCTGGCGCTGGTTGTCCTATCGGGCTGTTAGCGGATGGCTCTTGGGATTTCCGGGGAAATTTGCAGCAAGAGACTCACGTTGAAGTAGGCAGGGACGGTAACGACGGCGTGGGTGACCTTCTTGCCCAGGTAGGACTCGGCGACCTCCTTCATCTTGCCAAGAATCATGGCAGAAATCTCCTCGGGAGTGAACTGCTTCTTCTGGCCGTTGACCTGGACCTGGATAACGGGCTTGCCATTCTTCTCGATGACCTTGTAGGGGAAGTGCTTGATGTCGGCCTGGATATCCTTCTCGTCGAACTTGCGGCCAATCAATCGCCTGCGGAACAGTTAGCCAATTGTCCGTTTATACGCCATCGCAGAGTGGTAGAACTGACTTGACATCGTAGACGGTGTTGGTGGGGTTGGCGGCGGCCTGGTTCTTGGCGGAATCGCCAACCAGACGCTCCTCGTCGGTAAAGGCCACGTAGGAGGGAGTGATTCGGTTACCCTGGTCGTTGACGAGAATCTCAACCTTGCCCTTTTGCATCACACCGACGCAGCTGTACGTAGTTCCGAGATCCTGGGGGAGGAGAGAAACGCGTTAGCAAGGCTGCCGAGGATCTTCAACACCAATCATGGCGGGGTTGCTGCTGTCGACTTACAATTCCGATAACAGTGCCGTAGTTGTCCGCATCGTCGCTCGCGGCATTGGCCTTTCCGACAAACGCCAGAGGAGCGAAGAGCAGCGTGATCCAGCAGAGCAGGCCCAGCCCAAGGGCCAGGGAGCTCCGTGAACGAGCCATTGTGGGAAGGGGGAAGATGTGTGAAAGAAACGAGTTCCAGATGCCCCGCGCGAAAAGTGATAAGCGTGGCAGATAGAAAAGAGAGAAGAGGGAACAGTAAGAAGACGCGCAGCGATCCAACGCAGCGAGCTCTATCGTGCTGTTGTTCCTCGGACCAGGCTTCTTGCACCGGGTTGAAGGGGGGGGTATCTTTGTCTTGAAGAAGAAAAGAGGAAAAAGGGAAAAACTCGAGGTGAAGCCGCGAGGTGACGACGGGCCACTTTATGAAGTGCCCCAGAAAAAGTTGAGGTGTCCAGAAGGCTCAAAAAGGCCAGATTTCAGGTCTGTTGGAGGCAACGGGTCGCTGAACGCTAGAAGGCGGCCGGCCAGCAGGCAGTGGAAGGCCCCGGAACACGCAGCCCCACGTGACAGGGGTCTGGAGGGCGGGCGATCTCGCACGGCTGGCACTGTATTTAGTCACTGCAAGCCCCTACACAGGACAGTACGAACAACTGCCGAGCAGGTCCAGCCGTCACAAAGGTGCACCGTGGCATCGCCCGCTAGGAACAGAGACACCTACCTAACTCGTTCACCCGGAGCCGCTTGCAACAGCCACGATTCGTCCCCCCGTTTTGCCCCTCCAGGCCCAGGGAGCAGCAGAAGCGTGGAGAAGCGAGAAGTGGCCTCTTCTTTCTTGCGCCGCACTAAGATTTGCCCGTTTGCCGCTGGGCGGGTGACGGAACGTGGTAGAATATGCGATGCTATTCCAGGCCCGGGGCGTGACTCGGAGCTACCTCATAAGCAGCAGCTTCGCCCGGGTGTTTTGCTGCTGCTATGACTTGCTGACGGGAGTTCTTGGCAAGTATAAGACAGTACCCATATCTTATGAGGCTGTATCCGTATTGATGGACCTTGTGGCAAACGGAAAAGGAAGCTGGTCGTGTCGACGAACCGTTATGGACACGTTGGCGTCTTCTTGATTTGCCCGAATGATTATGCTTACACTTTTGGTTCATGTTTCCAGCCGTCATTGTCTCACAGGTACTTCCAGGCTGTCAATAGCCGGTAGCCGGGTGGATATCGGTTGGCTCACGAGGCAAAGTGCCACGTATCGGCGCTTTGCCACGGCAAGGCTGAAGCGCTCACGATGCCACTCAACTTCTCGCCTTCTTGTCTGCCAGCATGGCCAGTTTTGAAAGAAGCAAGTCGAACCACAGCATCTTATCATCAAAACACACGTATCCAGTGAGCCGCCGCATTGCCATGATGTGTCCTGGGCTATTATAGGCACGAACTAGAGTCATGAATCATTCTTCGGTATGCACCTACATGTATAGGCGAGTCACTTGCCTCATTCGGCAATACGGAGTCAGACCCATGGCAGCCTCACAAACATAGCGAGATTGGACCTCATGAATCAGCTTCGAAGCGATACTGAAGCATTCTAGTCATTCTAACATGTTCCTTTAAACGGGCCGTCCAATACCCAGACATCCAGTATTTACCAGCATCCCACAGTCGCAGCACCCATACACTTACTCCAACAAGCCAGCGGCAATGGTTTCTCCTCCAGTTCGAATCACAACCCGCTGTCCGGCCTCCAAAGGCACCTTGGTATCCAATTTGATCAGAACGCGAGCAACTGCGCCCGGCTGGACAACCTTGGGCTTCTTCTTAATCACCTCTCCCGTGGCCTTGTCGAGCAGAGCCGCTATTGACTGGATCTGGCCTGCTGCGTGAAGCCTGCCGCGGTGGAGATCCACCGGCATGGGCATCAGGTGGGCAAATGCCATGGCCTTCATGGTGAATGTATCGCCAACGTTGATGGGATCCTTGGTGTGGCAGACAATGTCGCCGACCTTGACGTGGACGGGATCAATGCCCGTCAAGCCAATGCTCACGTTCTGACCCGCCACCGCCCAGTCCTTAGCCTCCGTATCGAGCATGATGGACCTGATGTGCGCCGACTCCCCGCTGGGCTGCACCAACAGAGCATCTCCCACCTGGATGGTGCCAGAGTCGATGCGACCAGCAAGCGTCGTGGTTCCTTGCTGCGAGCGGAAGATTTCTGAAATCGCCATCCGGAAAGGCTTCTGCAGAGCTCGCACGGTTGGCGGTACAGAGGCCTCTAGGCCCTCTATCAACGTGGGCCCGGTGTACCAACTGCAAGCTTCGTCCTCTGACCTCTTGACGATGTTGTCTCCATTCAGTCCCGAGATGGGGATGAACTTGATGGACTTCTCTTGGAATCCCAGGCCGGTCAAGAAGCCAGAAATTTCCTCTGATATCTCCTGGAACCTGTCCTGGGACCATCCGACTGCCTCGAGCTTGTTCACGGCAACGACGATTCGCTGCACGCCCAAGCTTCGCAGGAGCAGGACGTGCTCCTTGGTCTGCCCCTTCAGCCCCTTTTCGTAGGCTCCCGTGCTGGCGTCAATTACCAAGACGGCAAAGTCAGCCTGACTGGCACCGGCAATCATATTGGGCACAAAGTCTCGATGTCCTGGAGCGTCCAAAATCGTAAAGTTTGTCGACTCGGTTTCGAAGTGGTTCGTGGCGATGTCGATCGTTACGCCCCGGTCTCTCTCCTCGCTTCTTTGATCAAAAACCCATGCCAGTGCGAACGACGTCTTTCCCATCTTCTCAGCTTGCCGGCGGTACTTGTCCACTGTGCGCTCCTGCACAAGTTTGAGCTCCAGAAGTAGCCGGCCCATCAGTGTACTCTTGCCAGCATCGACGTGGCCTTGGTGAACTATGTTAGCGACATCGGATACTCAGATTTGGAGGGTGTGCGTAAACGCACCGACGACAACGAAGCTTGCATGCTTCTTGCTAGCGCTCTGCTCAAACTCCTTGATGACATCAATGCCTTTGCTCTTGGGCGGTGGACTGTCGGTGACCTTGAGGTTCGCTACGCTGCCCGCGAGTCCGCCCTCTTTTGATGACTCCTCGTTCTTTTGTGACTTTTTGGGCGTCTTCGGCGTGGCTGGAGCCTTCTTACCCGCTGGATCAGAATTAGAATTAGCCCATCATTTCGCCTTCGCAAAATTCGAACCTTTTGCCCGGGCTGCGAGCACAATGTCGTCTGGGCTGGGCTCTGAGAAGACCGACGCAACGAATAGGGATGATTGGGTGTAGGGCATTGCAAAGACATCCCTCCTGTGCCGCTGCTCTGCCTCTGAATCCGGTTCGAAAAGCGCCTGAGCGAATGCAGAGGGAGCGTGACTGCGGCTCATTGGGGGTTTTGGCGCTTCAGGTATGATATCGTCGGCCTTGGATTCAGTGGCAATTGGCGAGCTCGCACGTTCCCCTAGAGAATTATCGGTGGAGGCTGTCGGTATGTTTTGCCCCTGTTCCTGTGGCTGTTCCTGTGGAGTAGAAGAACCCGTGGACGAGTTGCGACGTTGAAGCTTCGACTTGATGCCCATGGTTTCTTTGTTCGCATCAGAAAGCGCAAGTTTTGTCACTTCGCCCTCCAACGACTCGGGGCTCTCTTGAGCCTTCTTCTCTTCGAGCTTCCGCTTTCGCATGGCGGCCAGTGCTTGCAACTTCGACACCTTGGGAGCGGAGCCAGTACCTCCCAAGAGTCCGCCGCGCGGTCGTACCGGCTCAACGAACATGGTTTCTCGGTCCCGCGGTATGTTTAGCCAGGGCATGTCGTCGAAGAAGTTCGGGGGTATCCGAGGCTTCTCTAGGATGGGGAACGCGCGTGCAAGCGGAGGGATGTCGTAGATGGTGGGGGTATATTCGTCGTCTTCTCCAAGCGGTCGAACAAAAGAATCTCCGCTAGCTATTAAAGAGAGCGCGCCATTCTTACCTTCTGGTGCCTTTTTCGGCGTCGGCTTCTGCGCTGCTTTTGGCGCTGGCTTTGGAGGTGGTGCAATGAAGGTCCTCTTCAAGTATGCGACGGACTTGTCGACATCATAGTAGTAATGCCAGAGTGCCTCTTGTATTTGCGCCACTGTGACCTTGTTCGCCTCTTCTCCGAGAGCCTTGCGCACTTCTTCTGTTCCCTTCTGCATTGCGACCTTGTCTTCGGGGCTCATCTCGTCCTCTTCCTCTCCGAGGTCTTCGTCGTACTGGTCGACGAAGTCGTCATCGTCATAGTCTTGGGGCGCCATCGCGACTGCTTTGAACGAAAGATTATTCGAGCGCTGTGCGATTTCGATGGTGGAAAGATGGTGAGGATTTGCTGTGAGTGCAAAGGGAGCGGTTGGGAGAATGCGCAACAATTTCGGAGCACTAATTGTTGATCCTGTTGTGACGAAATGCTCGGGGTTGAGTCATTGACTTAGGCAGACGCTCTCTAGTCTCGTAATGCGACCTGCCAAACAAGCACACGCTCAAGAGGCGATCGAGGTGAGGGAGGAAGGCAAAGGAAGAAGAGCGAGGATCTACGGTTTTTATAAACCGAGTAATTTGAGCTTGCGAAAGAGAATGAGCACTTTGAGCTTTGTTGGGGGAAAAGGAAGTTTGAGGCTTCGCAAGTTATGCTTCGGAGCTAGAATCATCAAGGTAGAGCTTCAGTTCATCATCGGAGGGGCAACATGCTGCAGTCGGCATTACATAAGCCGTCCCGCTTCGGTCATGGAGGGGCATCTTCAGCAAGCAGCTTGATAATATGGCGGGGTGCCCGGTGGGCGGACTTTTCTTAGTCCGTGTCCCGCACCCTTTGTGGTGGCAGTTGTAGGCATCTCCCCCCCCAAATGGTCAAAAAATTCGGGCACGATCGTGGGAAGCTTGAAGCTATCACTGTCGCCAGATTGCCGGGATTCCTTCTTTTTGTGCCGATAATCTTTGATCTCTTCTTGTTTGTATAAATTTCACCACAGCTTCTCCCCAGCCAAGATGTCGCTGAGTACGTGAGAATCAATCCAAACGATGGTCAGGGGGGGAACACTGAAGCTAACAGGCACGCCACATAGATCTAGATGTTTCCAACGGTAAGGCGACGATGGCCCGACAATGACCACGAGGAGGCTGCTAATGCTTGACGTGCAGCGGCGGTGGTGAAGGATGAGCAAGGCCGACCCTTCATTGTCGTCAGAGAGTAAGCTCCGAAGCGTTAATGTGTGCAGCTGAATGTCGTCTAACAGCGGTCTAGTCAGGGGAAGAAGAAGCGCCAGTTTGGCAACGAAGCCGTCAAGTCACACATCCTCGCCGCCCGGACAGTCGCCAACATCGTCAAGACGTCACTTGGACCTCGCGGCCTCGACAAGATCCTCATCTCCCCCGACGGCGATATCACGGTCACGAACGATGGCGCCACGATTCTACAGCAGATGGAAGTGAGCAACCACGTTGCCAAGCTGCTGGTGGAGCTTTCCAAGTCACAGGATGAGGAGATTGGTGACGGCACCACCGGTGTCGTCGTCCTGGCCGGTGCCCTCCTCGAGCAGGCCGCCGACCTCATCGACAAGGGCATCCACCCTATCCGCATCGCCGACGGCTACGACCAGGCTTGCGACATTGCTGTCGCCGAGCTGGACAAGATCTCAGACACCATCGAGTTTACAAAGGAGGAGACCTCCAACCTGCTCAAGGTAGCACGGACGAGCTTGGGAAGCAAGATTGTCTCCAAGGCTCACGATCAGTTCGCCAACATTGCCGTGGACGCGGTCCTGTCGGTGGCCGACCTGGAGCGGAAAGACGTCGACTTCGAGCTGATCAAGGTGGACGGCAAGGTTGGCGGTTCTCTCGAGGATACTCTCCTTGTCAAGGGTGTCATTATCGACAAGGACTTCTCCCACCCCCAGATGCCCTCAGAGGTCAAGGATGCCAAGATTGCCATCCTGACATGCGCCTTCGAGCCCCCCAAGCCCAAGACCAAGCACCACCTCGACATTACAAGTGTGGAAGAGTTCAAGAAGCTTCAAAACTACGAGAAGGAGAAGTTCGTCGAAATGATTCAGCAGATCAAGGACACCGGCGCAAACCTGGCCATCTGCCAGTGGGGTTTCGATGATGAGGCAAACCACCTTCTGCTCCAGAACCAGCTGCCCGCTGTGCGATGGGTCGGTGGTCCCGAGATCGAACTGATTGCCATTGCTACCAACGGCAGGATAGTGCCTCGTTTTGAGGACCTCAAGCCCGAGAAGCTGGGTTCTGCCGGCATTGTCAGAGAGATGACCTTTGGAACGACAAGAGAGAAGATGCTGGTTATTGAGGAGTGTGCCAACACTCGGGCTGTGACTGTTTTCGTGCGAGGAAGCAACAAGATGGTATGGCAATGCTTGACCGTCCTTCGATCCTTTCCCTCCCTGGCTAACATGGAATACCTAGATCATCGACGAGGCCAAGCGCTCTCTGCACGATGCTCTTTGCGTCGTAAGAAACCTCGTAAGGGACAACCGAGTCGTCTACGGAGGTGGTGCCGCCGAGATTGCCTGCTCGCTGGCGGTGGAGGACGCCGCTGGCAAGACTCCTGGCTTGGAGCAGTACGCCATGCGTGCCTTTGCCGAGGCTCTGGATGCCGTCCCCATGGCTCTGGCCGAGAACAGCGGTCTCAACTCCATCGCAACCCTGGCGGAGGTGAAGAGCCAGCAGGTCAAGGCCGGCCCGGAGAACAGGGGCAAGCTCGGCGTTGACTGCATGGGACGGGGCGACAACGACATGAAGGCGGCGTTTGTCATTGACCCGTTGATTAGCAAGAAGCAGCAGCTGCAGCTGGCGACGCAGCTGTGCCGCATGGTTCTCAAGGTGAACAATGTCATTGTGTCTGGCTCTGACGAGAACGACTTTTAAGCGGGGGTGTGTCTGAAGATAGATAGGGGTGGCATATCAAAAAGCCTGGTCGGTCAAATAGAAACCATTTGCTCGTCACTGCGAGTGATAATATGAACTATCATCAAATCCCAGGAGGCGCTTGCGGCGTCTATCACCGTGATGTATGGTAAAGGGCGTTGCTCGATTTCACCCTACTTCTCCGGCACGCTTACTCACAGCTGTTGTATAAAGGAGTGGCGATGAACGACTGCCCAATTCGTTAAAGATGAGTGGCATGAACATCGAGGAGACCTTCACGACCAGTAAGTCTGATACGATGCCTCTTGATGCTTGACGAAAGCGACATCTAACACCTCGGAATGGATCTGATAGTTTCCAAGCTCGTAACGGCCTCCCTAAACAAGGATTTGTTAATATCTTGCGAGGACCTTATTGGTTGTACCTTGAGAGTATGCAAACCGATACATATTTGATAGCAGTTGGTTCTGTAAGAGGACATTCTCGAGCTACCTTGACTTGCCCGATTATGAAGATGAACAACCGCCTCAACCATTCACTGAAAGCGTGGACGCACTGATCCGAGGGTTGATCTACGAACCATGAATTGGAGATTTGCCAATGACAAGAAACCGTCAGTACATCCCATCGACAAGGGGCAGAGGCCGAAAGCGATACCGTTTAGTCCACCGTTTCCATCACGGACGCCGAGCACATCTGGCCATGATCTTTTTTGACCGAATGGGTTTATTTTCTATTATTTCACCCATTAAATTGTAATTTAGCAGAATAAATGAAATCCGATCTCACAGTTCATCACACAGGACCCGCGCAGAAAGCCCAATCTGTCTCTCCTCGTCACGGGGAAGCGGCAGCGCATCAACAAGGCTTGACGCCTCGAAACAGCAAACATGAACACGTCGGTCAAGCCACACCTTTTCTGGTCAACGGATTTGCAGACTGAGCAAGGTCTGCTCTTCTCATTGATCCTTGTTCACGCAGCTCTCTGCGCGTAAAGTGCTGCTCTTGGTTCCTTTTGCTTCACAGCGATAGGTAGATGCCGGGATTGTCAGCTGCGGCTGATGCAGCCGGTGAGGAAAAGATCCCTGAAGGACGCAGGATTTTTGTGCTAATTTCTTTTGTTTCTTTGACTTGCTTCTGAGAATCAGAGTCGGTGAGGTTGAATCAAGTGGTCATGGACAAACTACGACGAACATGCATCTACGTGTGTGTCTTACAACAGGCGGGCCGATGACAAGGTGTCAAAGCCATGTGTGTTACAAGATAAAGCACGGCTTCAGAGTAACATGGGGGAAAAAAGAAAGGTTGATTTCCAAGGAAGTAATGAGAGCTGCCAAGCGCTGAATTGATAAGATTGCAGTGACACGGAATCGAGATGGGGGGTCAAGGGCCAAAAGAGTGCGTGACGCGAGGGCCTTTCGAATGAAACGTGTAAAAGGCCGCCGCCGCTGCTGCTGCTGCTGTGTGATGTGATGGGAAGAAAGTGGCACATCGGTGTGACGGGACGGTGATCCGTGAGGTAAGTGGCTACGAGGGGGATTTGCATTGGCGTGGGATGACAAGACAGTGAGACTTTTCATGCTGCTGCTTTTCTTTTCGACGCTGGACTGGATGAGTTGTGTTTTGCGTAGAGGCGTCGAATTATTGGTTCGGCCAGTCGGGGGACGAGGGCGTGGTGCCCCGGGGGGCTCGTGTAAAGGAGAAAAGAAGAGGAGTGACAGGATGTATGTATGTATGTATGTTTGAACGCTGCCTTGTTTTTTGTGTTGATCGTGCAGCAATTTTCTTGTTACCCCTTGCATGTTTTCTCTGCATCTGCTTACTACTTCTATTTCACATGGCTGGCTGGAAAGAGACCAAATTTGAAAGGCTGGGGTGGGATGCGGTGCGGCGATGACGGAGGATTGATGTGATCAACTCGAACATGAACCGGGTTGGTGGACATCCGAGCACCAGAAGTGTGATAACATCATGGGGGAAAAAGAAAAAAGGGCTGATGCTTGGCTTTTTCTGCCACACGGGATGGATGGACGATGGACAATTTATGCTGCAGATGCAATTAATTCTGCATTGATGCCGAGGCTGTATCCGGGTATTCATAGGGCCTTTGGAGGTGGTGTATGTATGTATGTACGTGGTGTCTGAGGTGGGAAGGCATGGTGTACATAGCTGTGAGACGGCTTATTGATCGTAGGAGCCCCTTGTTAATGCGAGTACGTGCTCATGAGCAACTTTGTGTAGAGTGCAGTGCAGATCTATGGTGGCATGGCGAGCATTCATGAGGCTCGATACATGTTCTACTATCAGTGAATGGCGGACTGGATGGCTTCGTGCGAGCATGCAGCCTCGTACAGGTCGCCAGGCTAGTACCATCTTATGCGAGATGTGTGAGAGTAATACTACTTGCAACGGGACTTGTGTAGCTGAGGCGTTTGATGTCTGTGTGCGTTGTTCCTATGCATGGCGTCGAAGTGTGTGTGTCAAGTGCCCGTGTCAGTGTTTGAAGCCCCTGTGTGTCTGAGTACAGTCTGTCAGGTTATGGATGAGGGCGAGAGAATATCAACCGTCTGCGTGCGTGTGAGACGACCAAGACGAGACGAAATGGCATGCATGCACCAACTCCGTCCGGGTACGCGCACATGTGGTTCTAATGTAGGTTGGGCTACCCAGCAGCATGCGGCCCTTCAGGTGGCCAGGAACACATGCTCCGTCTTGCATAGTCGAGGAGTATCGGACGATCAGCCGTCAGATGCCGGTCTTCTTTTCGTGTGATCCAAGCCACGCAACCGTTTTTGACGCCCAAAGGGGAACGACCGGAGGTTCATCCTCGTTCCATTGGTTTGAAGGCGCGAGGAGGGGAGGGGGGAAGGACGAAGAAGAGGTCTGCCCGACTGTGACGCTTTGATTTATTGTCCACGCAATCGAGTCTGGTGGACGATGGCTTTTCGGGCCAACAGAAATGATTGAAGGGGAATTGTGGGAGGTGATCGTGATGGGATCGGAGACTTCGCGATATACGATGGAGGGATTTCGGGGATTCCTATGGAGGAAGCGTTGGACGGGCTTGTTGGAGTTTTGGAAAAGTCAATGACTGACATGGCTGTGCACCCCCTCTTCGATCTCTTGGACAGACAGCCACTATGACTGGGGATGCAACGGAAGAGGAAGCCGGGGAATTTGAGGCTTGCAGGATGAGAGCGGGAAGAGGTCGAGTGGTGTGCGCCAAGTAATGAGAATACTGCAAGAGAGAGGGGGAGAGAGAGAGACAAGACAGAGCGACGAGGCAGAGAGAGACGCATGTAAGTGCGGTAGTAGCAGCAACAAACTCGGGCGCCCTTGTTGTCGTCTGAAGCCGCACAGGTACTACTCGGGCATCTCGAGTCGGCCGAGTACAACATCGCACTGCTAACCTCGATGAGCATAAACACGACAAACGGAGAGCATCCCTTGGCTTTGACTGGAAGCAAGCAGCAGCCTTGCAGCTTTCTGGATCGGTACCCAAACGGCGCCGAGGGGTGGAAAAGAGAGGCCGGCCAGGGTAGCGGGGAAAAGGTGAAGGATCTTTGACTTGGAGGAATAAAGAGACTGTAACAGATAAAAGAAAATCAGAATATTTGATTTTTATTCTCTGTTTATTTTTATCGATTTATTTTCCTGTTCCCACAGGGCCAATAACGAGATGCATCCATTCTTATATTGCAGTGCATGCGGGTTGGTGTCCAGCCCCCACTGACTTGCTTCTCCCACCTTGTCTTCCTCTCCTCTTACATGCCCTCTCATGCTCACTCCTCTCCCTCATCCAGCAACACTCACGATAGCGTCCCTCCCAAGACGGAATGCCACCCACGGCGCTTCAGCTCAAGGAAACCCCCCCCCCTCCCCAGCAGTCACTGACGAATCCTGCCCTACGCAGCATTGGACCATCGAGCCTCTCTCCGTCAGTGTCTCTTCTCACCGCCACCCCCCTCACATCTCCATCTAATCAACGGCGCTGATGCATTGAAGCCGCCATCCCGCGCTCTTCCAGGTCATCTGCCAGACACTTGCTGAGCTGGCAGCACCTCCACGACGGAGGGCATGGAGCCATTCGCCCACAGCTGCACAAATTACTCCGGCACCAAGCATTCTGCAAGCTGCAAGCTGCACCCCCTCCCTCTGCTTTGCTTCTGCTTTGGTGCTCTTCTTGTCTTTTTGAGCCTGTCGTTATTCTCCGTTGGCTTGATTATTTGCTTGACATGTTGATTTATTTATTTATTTATTTGATTTCTTTTCATTCTGTTTCGTTCGGGGCCTCTCTTCATAGCCATTGCCTTGCCCCATGTGCATCTTTTGGGCTGCTTCTGAGGTCGTGGAACGAGGCGCACTCGCACAAACACCTGTGGCTCACTTTGTCACGCACCAAAACTGCCCTCGTAACCCGGAAGACTCCTCGCTTCGCCTTGTTGAAGCGGTATGGCAGAGTATTACTAAGAGAGATCCCGATACAGATGCGATATCAATGCTTGCTGTCATCCCCGACTTGCAGATGGGGGGTGTGCGCTGTCGTTTTGATCACGGTGAGCAGGCAGGCGGCAACTCGACATGGCCTCTCCCTGCCTATCGTTGTATGTCCTGTGTGTCTCATGTCTCAGTCTCAGTCTCGCTGGGTGTCTCTCCATGTCTCTGCTTTTTCCGTGTTGTCTCATGCTCCTCCCCGGCTCACACTGCCGGAGCTACCTACCTATGTCCGGACTACCTACGTTCAATTCAACGTGATGCTGTGTGTCGTGATGTTTTATGCCACGAAAACACATGAGGTTTATGAGTTGTCTAACCCGGCCACAGTTTCTTACACCGGTTTATTTTTCTTTCTTTAAATCGACTTTACCTCTATTTTTGTATTTTCTCTTCCCCCCGCCCTTGGTTCCGTATCGGGCGGCCTCTTTTCGCCTCCTCTTCTCGATCGAGCCCACCCAGCTGTTCAAGTAGGCAAGAATCTGCTATGCAGACTTCGAATCCGGCACGAGCTGCATGTCCATCCCCAGAGACACACGCGGGCTCTGCCGTCCGTCAGTCAGTCATCCTGTCGGCAAGGCCAACGATCAGGCAAATAGGATCATTGCATCTTCTCCCCGGATAAACGGGCAGTGTGGGACAAACAATAAAGAAAAAAGGAAAAAGAAAAAGAGTCATTCTTTGTTTTTCTTTTTTTCTTATTGCTGGCTTTTGCCGCCGCATGGGATGCCCATGTCTCGCAGCAGCAGCAGCTCTACCGGCTGCGATTCGCCCGAACGAGCATGCATCGTTGCCCTCTACGGGCCAATGGGTAGCTATATGTAAGGTAGGCAGGCAGATGGATTACGCCCTGCGACTGCGAATCTGGGCTTGGGCGCGCCTCTGCCTGGGGAATGGAGCGGGTTGTCATTGGATATTCTTTCAGAGAGGGGTTGCGTGCTTTGCGAGGAGGAGGAGGAGAGTGAGGAGGATGAGCTGCACGAGGGTAGGCTGACCATGCACGTCTGCTTGCCGATACGAGCAGCGATCAAAAGGCATCGTGTGATAAGATGACACATGGGATAACGGACCCCCTTGGTTAATGGACCGCCCTGCTAGCGCGGAGCTCTGATTGGCTCATGAGCAATGTACTCTGCAGCTCGCGGCTGCCCCGCTAGAGGCTTCTTATTGGCTGATGCATGCCAAGCCTGCGCTAAGCCTGATAAGCGTTAGCTTATCGAGTGCAATCTAATCGATAAGATAACATGTCACCCAGTCAATAAGACTAGATAAGCCAATCCGGTCCACTTTACTTATCGCACGCTCAGCACGTGACCATTACGTTACTGCCTTTGATTGGCTGTGCCTCGCGGTGTGTGGGTTCTGCTGTCCGATTGGATCGCTGAGGCAGAGGTACCGAAGCCCGCACAGAGCCTGGATAGGTCTAGCGTATCATGTGACAGCCAAATTTGACCCAATCGGATTGCCTAAAAAGGTGGATTTTCCAGGGGGGTCCATTAACCAAGGGGGTCCGTTAACCCATGTGTCATCTTATGGGTGCTGCTCCGTACATTACATGTACATGCGCAAGGCAGCCGTTGGAACTGGGCCAACCAGAGTGCTGGGCAGAGCAGGCAGGTTGAAGGTGCCTCTTCATCGAGTGCTGCTTTTCAGTGCCAATGAGAGCGATCAACGTGCTCGGGTGGCGTGTTGGGGTGGTTGTGCTTGTGGCGTATCAGATACCATTCGCTTTGCAGCAGATGCAGCGATTGGAAACGCCTCCTTGTTCTATGGCTTGCTGCGTGATATAAATTCCACCGATGAGATGCTTGGAAATGGCGTCTGTTCCCTCCTGTCATGAACAGCGCACCAAAGGTAGAGAGAGATGCGTCTACGCGTATGGACTTCGTACTCAAAAACAGATGACATCCAGAATCAACACTAGAATCAACACCATAGGAGCTATCGTAAGGCATTAAAGAGTCGTCTCAAGGCAAATCCCTTCACTCAGCTAGACTCAGGTGACTCATGGGTTGAATGACTCTTGACGCTGACGATGGGAAATTTCACAAATTCCATGAGGGCAGACGGGTTTCAGATGAAGAGATCCAAATCTGCAAAGCATGGAGAAGCCGTAGAGGTTGCTCTCTATCACTTTGAGGCATGCATTCTGCGCTCTTTCTTGATAGAGATGTACCCGACAGACTGGAGAAGCTCATGCTTGGCTGACCAACTGTGAGCCATTCAGTGACTCACTGAAGAAAAACGGCAGTCCTGAAGCAGTCACTCGCCCCACTAAACCTTCGGCAGCCCAGCCCCACCCGAGCTTCTGGATATCGCCTCAGCCTTCCATTTGCCTCCTGCGTGTCGATTCAAATAGGGACGAAAAGCTTGAGCTTTTGCCTCATATCATCTTTGTTCAATCAAAATACATAGCAGAGCCTTGGGATTCGGTCTGTTCTTATTGTAATATTCCCTCTTTTGGCGTTGCGGCTTCATTTCCTTCTCTCGGCTCCTCATTTTCTCTACACCACATCCGTCACGTCTGTGACGGTCCAACAGTCAAGATCCCTGTCATATTCGACTCCCCTGATTCGACATCAACAGCCATGATCTCTCTCAAGCAGCAGCCAGACGGCTCCCCTCTGGACCGCAAACAAGCCGTCAGAGACGCCCCCGGCTCGCGCGTCGTCCCCAAGCCCGTGCCAGAAGCCCAGCTCCAGGACCCACGAGGCTATCAGATTGAGCAGCTCAAGAGGAGATTCTCGCCCAAAGAGTCCACCACCGCGGCAGGCGAGACGTCGCTGGTATTCAAGCTCAAGCCCTCGGACCCGGATTTCCCCTTTGAGCTGCCGTACTTGGACTGCGATGTCCGCGTCCCCGAGGACTATCCGGAGGAAAGGCCGGTGCTGGTCGTCAGGAATAAGGATATACCCAAGGGGTTCAGCATCAACATCGAGAGGGGATGGGATAGGCTTGCCGAGGAGAAGAAGGGATCGACTCTGTTGGCGCTGGTCTATGCTTTAGATAGGAATCTGGAACGGTTCCTGTCCGAGCAGAAAGTTGAGACGATCAAACTGGTATCGTTCAAAGACACGAGGCACCTCGATCAGGCAGCGGAACAGAAACAGTCCGCTGTGAGCGAGCCTTCTACATCCCAAAAGCAGGTTGCTCCTAGCCCTCCCCCTCCAAGACGATATGTCCCCGAGCCATCGTACACCAGGGAGCAGATTGCAGAGGCAAAGGCAAAACGAGCACAGGAAATTCGACAGCTCGAGGCGAGGATGGGGAGGATGCCGCAATTCCGCCGCTCGGCAGACGGTGTCATCTTCACGTTGCCAATCGAGCCTAAACGCCGTGGGGAGCTCCCCTCTGGGTTGCATTCGGTGAACAGCATCCACCTCATCGTGCCGCTGTTGTATCCGCTGCAGCAGCTGCGAGTGCAGCTGAATGAAGCGAATGCCGAAGATGCGGAACCGGTCGAGGAGCTCTTTGCGGAAAAGGCTGCGGAACAGAAGCAAATGACGCTCATGAGCCACGTCAACTACTTGGCTCAAAACCTCCATAACCTGGCAAAGCAGGCGCACGAGCTGGCAGTCAAGGCTGAAAAGGAGAAGGCAGCCGCAGCAGCCCTGGAGCAGCAGCCTCAAGCTCAGGTATCGACGCAAGTGTCCAGGGATACCTCGACCGGCCCATCTCAGTCGCTCGACAAGGGGAAGGGCCACATCCAGGTCATTCCTCGGCCCCCTGAGTGGAATGTCCACGAAGAAGGCGAATCAGAAGAAGATAGCTACTCGGATTCGGACGATGCAGATGACGGCGGTGCCGTGCTGGAGCATGAGGACGATGGCGCGAAAGTGGCTTCATCTGATGATGCGGTTGAACACGGCACCATGATATCGTTTCCAAGCATTGAGCTTCACAGCATCGAGCTTTTGCATATTTCCATACTGAGCCTGAGCGTCAAATGCGAGCGTTGCAAGACGCTCAACGACATGACGGGCCTCAAGCCGGGGGTCGAAAAGACGTCGAGCTGCAAGAAGTGCGCCACGACCCTCACCGCCAAGTACAGCCAGCAGCTTGTTCATCAGAACTCGACAAGAGCTGGATTCATCGACCTCTCCGGGTGTAAAGTGGCAGATATGCTGCCGAGTACCTTTGTGCCTACGTGCGCCAAGTGCTCGACCCCCAGCCAGGGACTCGTTTCCGTCCGAGGCGAGACCACGACCAATGTCTGCCGCGACTGTCACAGCAAGTTCACCTTCAAGATCCCCGAAGTCAAGTTCCTCTTCGTCTCCCCCGGATCCCTCCCTCCGCCGTCCGTCGGCCCCCGACGGAAGCAGGAGAAGCTCGGACTGCACGCGGGCGACCAGCTTCCGGATCGGGGCACCTGTTCCCACTACCGCAAGTCGTACCGGTGGTTCCGCTTCTCGTGCTGCAACCGCGTGTACAAGTGCGACAAGTGCCACGACCTGGCGGAGGACCACGTCAACGAGTGGGCCAACAGGATGATTTGCGGCTTCTGCAGCCGCGAGCAGAATTACGCCGTGGAGGCGTGTCGCTTCTGCGGCCGGAGCGTGATTGGGAGGAGGGGCAAGGGGTTCTGGGAGGGTGGCAAGGGGAATAGGGACAAGACGACGATGAGGAGGAACGACACGAGGAAGTATAAGCGGATTGGGGGGTCGGCGGTGAAGAAGGATTGAGGACGTTGCGCAATGGGGGTGATTGAGCTGTGGGAAGATGGATGTTGGGGGGCCTTTGCGTGGGTGATGCTCCGAGATTGCTGTTTACGCAGCTGCTGCAATTGCTTGGGCGCACGCTGGAGCCGTCTACATTTACCTTGTATTATCATGCCTCTCGAGAAGGGCTCGAAGAGACTGGCGGCTATTACGTTACCCAGCTTGCATCGTTGTCGATGTTGGCACACCCCCCTATACCAAGACACGTCAGTTATGCCAACCACGATTTAGGAGACCTAGGAACACATGATACCTACGGATATCACAACAGCCCTTTATCACATAGATGTCGAGAATTGGAAATCCCATGTGAGTTCAAAGAATAAAAAAAGAAAGATTAAAAGATTAAATCTGGAATATCGCATTCCGGCTAAATGCAAATGAACCCCCGGATCGGGATCAAAAAGTGACAGCTCGAAAGGTGTGAACCCCCCATGGGACGTTGAAAATACCCGTCAAGCTTACTGGTACTTGCTACTGGCGCAATCTAAATCTGGCATCCATCGAGCCGTCGTTCACCTTGGATATCGTGTGTTCTCCTCTCGTTGCTCTTCATGTGAGACTTTATTCATTTCTTCCCCCTCGTTGATCATCTTCATCCGGTGGGCTGTTCTAGGGGGGCTGGATGGCAGGAGGAGGAGGAGGAGTCTGGGGGTTTGCAATAACACTCAGACGAGTAAGTGTATGTATAATTTCCTCCTCGGGCATTGTATACAGGTTCCCCCACGTCCGGAGCACGGGCATGCGTATACAACCTACAGATGCGTATTGGTTGGCACTCTTCCTTTGGTAGAGTTGCATTTATCCTACGTGGGCGCCCCCCCGCGTCTTACTGAGTCCCTGCTGATCCCGAGCGTTGAACCCGGGGGAGAATCAGAGACAGCTTCACTGTTTTTTTTGCAAAAAGGCATCTGCGCAAAACCCCGACGTTCTCCATGGGAACCGACGAAAAATCCTCCCGGTCTCAGCAGGACAGGACAGCCCTGTTCATTTTGGAGCAGGGATGGGAAAGGTGGTGGTGAGTTTGAGAGCTACCTATGTACCCGTGGGAGGATGAGGAGATCAGCCTGTGGGAGAGAAACGGACAAGGTCGAAGGGGTGTTAGCAGGGCCGAATAGGGAAACGGATGGCAAGACGCGGAGGGGAGGAGGGTGTCGTGATGCCCCGAACAAGCGCGGGTTATTTAACCCCTTGACAGGTTGGACGTACAGTACTGCCTCGGTATGGGGGTTGGGGGTTCAGGGTGATGGGCGAACCACATGTATTGTAAGTACATGATACTCGGGTGTTGGACGAGGCTGTGGTGGTTTATTGGTGGCTCGTGTTTTTCCGAGCGCTGCCACGTGAGGGATGCCTTGTCGATGCGCAGGTACTCGCGACTTATTCTTTTCCATTTCCCTTTAGCTCTTCCAATATGTCCTGATAGCCCTCACCTTACGTTGGTACATTGAACACGGGAGGCAACGGAGAGCCAGCGAAGCGGGAAAACCTGTAGGATCTTCGGACAGTGCCCTGCTGATGGATTCCTCTGTTCCATGGGGCCGGCTGCTGCGCCTTGACGCTGTTCGGCGATTCGCAATGGTGGCCCTTTCTTAAGTGAGATAATGAAGCCGGGGGGATGCAAGGCTGATGCTCTCCATCTCATGCCTATGCCTCCCCCTTTACAGTAGGGTCCCTCAAAGAGCCGAGCGAGAACGACAAATATATTGGGATTAAACGACAAAAGACCCATGCTCAAGAACGAGCACGATATGAAAAAGGTTCGCCGAAGTGCTATCAAGCTTTTTCTGGGAGTGGCGGGTCTAAAGGGCACGTTTCATGCGCTTCTCCCACGTTTCTCTCTGCCACCACCCACATGGTGATTGCGTGCTGGGCTGACGGGGGGAAGACGGAACGGACAGACAAGACGGGGAGGCTTAGGCGGATTTCGTCGGGGATCTTCGTGCCACCCCCGCAAAGTGGTCGACAACCCTGGTCTGCTGGTGCTTGCCTCTTGTCTATTATGTTCTTTGTTAGGGAAGTCGTATCTTCGAGGCTTAGTCTGGGTGAGAAAAGGGTGCACCCTCCTGGGTGATGCTGAAGAGACGATGCGTTTCATGTCTTCTCACATGGATGCCGTGTCGCATATACGCTTTGACGCTCACCATTTGTGGTTGACCAGAGGTGTGAGTTGCATTCGGGACAAGAGGTCCCCGGGGCAGGCTGTTGTCGAGATGCCCTTCCACAGTCCTCGGTCCGTATGTAGAACTACAAACTGACCAATTCGTTCTAGAAGATCAGCGGAAAGGTCAAGTGGTGGGCTTGCAGGATGCAAATCGACTTTCCTGATTGAGAAAGAAGCCCTAGTGGCCGTTCTTATCTGCAATGAGCGGTGTCTCTGCTCTCATTGTTGTCATGGCGAGTCGGGAGAATGTGGCCGAGATGCTCCTCGCGCGATAGTGAGCCTCACTCGCAAGCCCGGTGTCAAGTTTTTCATGGACTAAGGGTTATCGTCAGTCTGGACGTGACCGCCAAGCACGGTGAGCGCGGAGCTGGTGATGTAGATTCCGACGGCTATTCCATTGCAGCGCCTCTCAAGAAGTTTGTTTCGTCTGACATCGCCTTGGACATGATTCAGCCTTTTCCTTCAAGAGATACCAGCAGTCTGGATAATACCAGAGTTGCATTCTTGAACGTTCGGTACTCAGATGAAGACTTATCCCGGGATGAGACCTTTACCTATCGGGTTCACTGCGTGGTTGCAACACGTCTCAAGAACAGGCCGATCATCAAGTCGTGATTACTGCTACATGTGTCACAGCAACTAGACATGTAATACCACTGCTCAGACGCGAACCATACATGGCTCTCACCCATTGTCAAGGCTATCGTCAAGACCCTGCATCTCCTTGCAGAACCCACTCGGACCTAAGCCACTGCAACCACTTATGCTTATTCTGCATCTCTTCAAGGGCCTATTACTTCTTCGGAATACACTTCACGACAACATCGGTCCTTACACAGAAGCTCGTCTTGTTGGAACAATTGCAGTCACTGCAGCATTTGAACGGGGCATCGAGCCAGAGAATCCACTCAGACGGCCGATCAAGGGGCAATACAACTCGTCCATCAGTCCTGCTTAGTCTGATCTGTCGCCGTCAGAAGTACGGTCCGCAGCTGTCAAAGGGCGAGAACCTATCCGCTTTTGCTATGTTTCTCTTCTTGTAATCCAATGACGAGGCTCGTCGACATCCGATGCGGCTTTCGGGGACGCATGGCTCACCGAGCTATCCTGTTGCTTCACACGCATTTGATGGGGTTTATGCACTCTCGGCCGTTTAGTATTACTGGTCGGAGCAGAGATTGGAATATCACACTGGAAGGGAAAGCTCTCGAGTAAGCATCCAAAGCGACTTGTACCGGAACAACCATAATATGTGCGTTCAGTGCAGACAGCACGGTTACGATCAGTGTACAAGCTCCGCCGTGGGAACAGAAGACTTCGACATCCGGACCAGCCAACAACCCCAGGTACCGGCTACACGCTCTTCTTGTTCCCGTCAGCGAGCTAGTATCGATCAGATTCACACGTAACGTTAAAATGCCACATGCGGATGACGGAACCCACCCTCCCGTCACCCTGTGCTCGTGCTTCACTCAGTCACAAGGCCAGCCAGGGTTCAAAGATTCCCGGCAGGGGGGAGGGCCTCTTTTTTTGCGTGTCCCTGGTTGCCGGATGGGCTTCCGGGTAAGGTAGTATGCTAAAAGGAGGCACTTTTGGAGACAAAAAACGTGGTGCTTTTACTCCCAGGGTTTCGTTGTGCTCCCCCCTTGTGTGCTGGGGTTTGCCAATTTGGATGGCTGGCTGGGAACCTTGTCCTCGCTGCTTAATCTTGGTCCGCGGTGCCTTTTTTCGTTGTTGGGTCTTTTTTTACCGTGTTTTGCCATGTGATTTTTAAAAGGATCCCTGCTGCCGTCGGTGAAATATTCTCAAGCCTTGTAGCAATTGACTTCATGATGGATGGTTGATGTTTACCATTCCTTCACCAGAAGACGAGCGGTTAGGTGTTTTGATCTGGTGAGATGTGTATGTGGTGGTCTGAGAGGAAGGCTGTCCGGCTGTGGCGGTTTGGATCGAAGATCACATGGTGGCGGTTCCGTGAACGATCAACAACAAAACTAAAGGAACAATTTCAACTTGGACTCCAAGGTCGATAACGAAGAACGGCACCGATGGTCCGGGGCCGTCCGACGTTTGATGTTGGCTGCGTCTCACAACCAATATCGATCCAGCAGAGACGGTCCGAAACGGTGGGCGCTCCTCCGAGGCATTCGGCCGGGATGGAACAAAAGGAATAAAAAAAAATAAAAAATGAAAACAATTCTTTTCTTCAATTTGTATTTTCTGAAAAGATTAAAACAATTCATTGACTGCGAGATATCCCCGGTCAGTGGGCTCTTTTTTCACACCTGGGTAATGTCATGTACCTTGCGCAAAGAGGGTAAACCCCTGGCAATAATACGGACGTTGTTCATTGGCGGTTGGAGGAGTGACAAGAACAGCAGCCCTTGTCTTTCATACGGGTGCCTTTTTATGGGGACCTGCTTTGTTAGCGCGGTCGGAATCGCCGTCGAGCGGCTTTTGTGCTTTTAGCTGTTAAACGGCGAATTTGGTCCTGAAGTTCATCAGATGGGCTTGGTCCGGAGCGTGTTGGGGAAGCACTTGTTGCTTGTTATCCTATTGGAAGGAGGCGCAACATTGAGAGACGGAGAATGTGATGGAATCATCGTACGTTACTACCTAGAAGAGACACGAGACAGACGCTGCTGTGAGAGTGGCGGGCATAACCACGTCGGTCATAAGCACATGAAAGGGTTGACCGTTATTGGGTGACGAAGAATGGCCATCCCACGTCCGTCTTTGCATGCCCGGGGCTGACTCGCGGAACGGGGACAGGGGACGGTGAGATGACGCTTTGCCAGTCACAGTCACAGTCACCGTCACGGCACAGATCGCCTTCGTGGCACAGGAGTGTGTGTCATCAAGCGTTGGGTCCTTGGTCCTTCGAGAAGTCTTCTGTTGCAGTCTTACGGCTGCATGTAATGAGTGTACTATGGATGGTTGAATATGCATTGACAATACTGGCTTGGCCCCTGTGTGAGACTCAAGCGAGGGCATATCCTGTTCTTTGATTTCGAAAGGGCTCTTCAGCATGTGAATGTTGATCTGGTCCTCCTCGCAATCCGATCATCACCGCCGCTATTGGCAATTCGTTTGTTCCATCACGTCGTGAAACTTGGATGTCTTTGGACCTGCAGCAAGGGTCTGCATAGGCGGCCAAGTGGACTGCGGTAGAAATCTATTCTTTTCTTACCATTATTCCATTCTGTATGTATTCGCCGAGTGAGACAGAGAGCGACGACGACGGTGATGTACAGGGGCATCAAGGCTTCTCTTCTCGTTTAGTGCTCATCCTGTTTCATCATTCTGGAGGCCGAATCCGCGCTTCGTATGCACCACCGGTCCGGCCACGTTTTTTTCTCACTTCAAGTTTCGGTCTGTGCTCACCTCGGCTGGGGATAGGCGTGAGAAGTCTCCGTCCCCGTCGTCGCAGCCTTGTCGTTGCAAAAAGAGCTGTGAGTGGGTTCGAAACTGATGCCACGGATCGTCGACGATGCTGCGTTAGCGGGCGGGTCGGTGAGGGAGGCCAAGGCTCCGAATTGCCGAGCCAAGAGTCTTTGATGAAGCTTTTGTTCTTTTCCTGTCGAGTTTCTGTTTGTTGGCGATCGGGGGGGAGTGACGATCGTTAGGTGCATGGTTTTGGACGATCCACTTTGCGTTGAAGCCGGTGAGAGGAGGAGAGGAGATGGGACCGGGTCGTCGTTCCGTGATTGCAGAGGCTGGTGGAGATTGCGGACGTGATAGAAGGGCTGTTTCTGCTGGTTGCTGCTGGTTACTGCATTGTACCTGGTGGATGGAGTTGCGGTGGCACTTTTTGATCGAATGAGAGATCGTGGAATGCTGTTCGCGACTGGATGGAAGGGAGTGACGATTATGTTTCCCATAGATCGCCGCGAGTCATTTCAGCTCAAACGGTCTTTATCAACTGCCAGCGGAGATGTACCGAGCTCAGCTATCCCGTGTGAGGCAATCACTTACATCATGACTTCACACCGTACTGAGTTGGCCAGTCAACCCTCTGCAGGACAATCAGATCTCAGCCCATCTTTGATGTCACACGTTTTTCTCGAGGTGACGACAACGACGGGCCGTCAGATTCGTGACGAGATAATCCACTTGCAAAACGCCAGAGCTGCAGCAGATTGGCGACCTAGCATGGGCGTTCCATCGCTTGGAAAGTGGCTCGACAAAACAGACTGCTTCCTTGGCACCGCGATAGAGGGGTGCGGGCATGAGGGAGGCATTACTGCCGGACCGGTGTCTGTGTTTGCACGTAGAAGTACCGAAAGGCCTTGAGCATCCAGTGGCATGGCGAATACTATGTAGGAAAAAGTCCGGTATGTAGATGGGGGGATGTTGGTGATGAGAAGTTGTGAATGGATGAGTAAGGAGGCTTTGAGGGTTGGCTATGCTCGAGTTGGGTGTTGAACTCTTGATGACATGACTCTGATACCTGAGCACCCTTATTCTCTGGAGTGTTGCCGACTTTCTACATGCTTGAAAGACTCTTCATCGACATACTGAAGGTTCTAACATCGTCCGTGTTTAAAGCGTAACAACTCAAACCACGACTCATCACCAACCTTATCTCGAAATCAGCTCCGCCATCATCGCCAACATATAATTGAGCCATAGCTTGTATATAGCGAAAGCTCTACGAAGCATCGGCCGTCCGTTCACACCACAGGACATACGTCCACTGGTATCATAACGGTACAAGTTACGCACAGAACATCCCCTGCACTCGTCATCACTTCCGCTTTGTTTGCAGAATCCCGCCTCATACCGACAACGGTCCTCCAGCCTCACTACGGTCATACATCAATACGGCCCTCCGTCTTCATACAAATAATCCAACCTCTAAGAGTCGAGTCTGACTACACACACAAGGGCACCATTCTCCCATTCCATAAGCATCAGGGGAACCCCCCACGCCCGGAATCCAAGGCCATGGTTACCCGTTACCGTTTCGGTGAAACGCGATACGTCGTCTGCAGCATCTTGGCCTCGACGGAATAATATGACAAGTGATGGGCTTGGCCACCCAGGCACCATGCCCTCCCTCCCTATCTACCTGCCTGCCTTGCCCGTACAGTACATATGAACATGGACTGACCGTTTTAAACAGTCGCCGTACTGGGCATGTGCAGAACCCTTGCCTTGTCGACAACTTTTCTCACTGCGAGCTCTCGCTCCCGGCTAAAGTGCTTATATTCTATTCTCACATTCTGTTTCCGGGCCGGGCCTTATGTCAGGGATCGTATATTTTACCCACTCTTGCCATTGGGGAAGGCCTGGGCAAAGCTTACTTATACGGGACGGAACATAAAATCAGCCCTTTCCTCTGTGAGAACGAGCGAAAGCGAGGGGCCGGCGTGATCGAAGATCAGTTTAGACGCAAATCTGACCAAGGTCCTTTCTTTCTCCCTCCTTGTCGAGTAATCGTAGTAAGCAAAGATTATCGTCACTTGCCCTTATGAGAAGGACCCTTTCATCCGTCATCTGCATAGAGGAATTACCGCGGATCGAGCGGGTGATGTTGTTGCTTGATGAAGGCGGGTGTTTGTCGATACCTAGCTCCTTCTTCCTTTTTTTGTCCTATCTCACATGTGTCCCCCACGTTTAGAACTTGATCTCCTTCATATCTGGCTTAATGAGAAGTGGAATTGCCGGCGGACGGTTTGATGAAGCCGCTGTGTAGATGGGTTCGCCTATTCATTCTTTTCGTTACTCCATCATAGCCTGTCCGTCTTGATGTTCTTACTTGCACTTCAGGAAACTCTGCAGCTCCGGAGAATGAATAGTCTTGTTCGCATTATAAAGGAATGCCTATGCTCTGTAGAAAATTTCAGGAGGAGCAAGAGTAGTGCATGATTAGACATTGACCGGTTCTGAGGCAGGGCTTGCACACACTTCAGGCAAGTATGAACATAGCAAAGGCGTTGCATACACCGTTTCGTTTCCTTTTCTTTTTGTCTTCTCTTAACAACGAGACAGACTCTCTGCGTCATGACGATGATGACAGGGTTGCGGTTGCTGACGCTCGACGATGCAACGCATTCACTCTGATGCACATACACATACACATTACATACGAGGGGCTTACGGATGTCCCCCTCCCCCTTGGAGTCGGCACTGATTTGACACCGAGGAGGCCGGGGCATGTATTCTCAGCTGTCCACGTGGGGGATGATGATGTTGCATCTGGTCAAGATTATTTTTGGCGCCCACTAAACAGCCTACCTATTCGACTTCCCTTTCTCTAGCCGGGGGGGTCGTCTCCCTGTCAACACGACTGTGTATAGAGTATATCACTCGCGGCGGAACAAGGGACGAAGAAACAAGAGCGACTGCCGACAACCGCTCCCGGTTGCTTCAATATCCAGTGCCTCGCTTGTCATCGCCTTGGGGAGCCTCGTCCGGGGTCTGGGATGAGAGCATCCCAGCCAAGCCCATTGAAATGCCGAGCGCATCCCGCAGCTGGTGCTTACATGTACGATGCTCGATGCTACCTACATAAGCTGGCAGTCAGCTGTCTTCCTCGCGCTTTGTAAGCCCTCCGTTGCCAATGGATAGGCGATATACAAAATGCGAATCAGTCTGGTCAGCAGAGAAGCGCCGGCGGTTTTGATGTACACGCCCCCTTATGCTTACTTTTCTGTTACGGAGTAGTTCACGCACGGTTGCCGAAAGAATGAGAGCCAGGGCCTAGAGGAGAGAAGTCTTGATGATGAGAAGATTACTTGACCGGGGGAGGGATGGGGGGACGGCCCGCTCGGGAGTTGCGGGCCTCCACTTGTCTAGATGCCGGGATGCATGAAGATGACGGGGCTAGTAGCACGGAGTATGTATGTAAGTGATGAGCCTGCTATCAGCGCTTCTGCTCGTAAGCTTCAATGTGGTTGCTGTTGGTAGTAGGTGATGGTCTAATCTAAGAAGCATGATGCGCGGAACTGCTCTGCATCTGAGAGTCAATGTAAGAGATGTGGAGGGTTATGGATACGCATGATTGCGATCCCGTGAGATGTCATGCGGTTGATTATGGCTTATGATCCATCCACATCAGTGCTTTGCGTCGACATTCTTTATAGATTAAGCTCACTGCTTAGATGGAGGCAAGACTGCTTTGGGCCTGGATGATACCCAACGACGACCTTTTCTAAGCCCAGTGATGTCTATGGATCTTTGCTTGAACTTTGAGATGAGCTTCTCTTCATGAGACATGAGAGAAATAGAATGATAGGCTGCTCGTTTAGCCTGATACGTTGTATGGAGGCCAATATATGCGTGATATCAAAGGGTGGGAACGACCAGCCATGAGGTGGTGTTAATATCTGCGTAGCATACAACTAGCAGCTAGATCCTAGAACTTCACATTACAATGAAGCCTTGGTGGTATATCTTATTCTTGTTGGTTGTGAATGTAGAAGGTTAATATAACATGCTGCGGCTTTCCGACGTGGTGAAAGGACAGAAGCAAGCCATCAAGTCTGTTAAGCCAAGCACGCCTCGATGAGTTGCACGCAGCAGCCACAGTATCAACGACCACGACCACTGCCCTTTCAAGTGTCATCATAAACCGATTCTGGCTCATCCTTATCTTTGTAGATGGACCTCTTCATCCCAAGTACAGCTCCATCTCACCCCGCCATTCTCCAGGTCTCTCCGCAACAACGCTTCAGGGAACTTCCCCAGCTTCGTACCCTCCCGTCTCCAGCCTTCATCCAACGTCCAATCCTTTTGTTCTGCTTCCCTTATCCACCTTCCTCTCATCTGTCTTCGTCTTCATTCTCGTCATGACTCAACTCCTTCTCGATGGTCATCCTCACAACCCTCGTAATGCACCACCACTTGCACCACCACTTTCTTATGTCATTCCTGTTTCTCCCAGAAACACGCACATCTCCATCATCCACAGCCATCCTCCTCTTCCTCTCATTCGTCCAGCTCGTCCATCCGCTCTCAAGCCACTTACTCTCACAAGCGAATCATCTCACCCCCTCCTTTCAAAAGCACCCAAGCTTCCCGCGCGCAAACCTCGCATTGGCCCCAAGCCGCGCCATCATGATCACCGTCCCGTAACACCGCAGATGCCGGTGGCTTACACAACACCTTCACCCACATCAGTCTACTACTACTACATACTACACAAAAAAAGACGAGACGGGGGAGGGAGGATGGCACGACCACGCGGTGCCAGGCTGGGCAAACGACACTCCCCCGCCATCTTTCCAGCCCTTCTCGCCGTTGCACAAGAGCCGCCAAGACGGGGCCGAAAAAGAAAAAGAAAAGAAAAAGAAATAACAGAAATAAATAAGAGGTCAAATGAAACATGCACACGCCAAAAGAGTGGGAGAAACCAGGGTCACGCTCACTCTCCTCCCGAGCTGAAGCGGCAGTCCTGAAAGAGTCGGTGTGAAGAGGGTGGCATTCGCTGGCCTTCCGGCTGGAGCAGTTGTGTGAGACACGAATCGGTCTAAGACTGTCCGCCCATCGCGTGGAGGCCGAGTCAAAGGGGGGGGCGGCGCTCTCCTTATGAATGGGCGACGAAATGGACGAAAGAGAAGGGGAGGGGAGAGAGAAGTCACCTAGCCAGTAGGCTCGCAATCCGCGGTACGACGTTGGCGCAGGTCGTGTGAAAGCTGCGTGTGCCGCTGTGGCTTTTTCTTGCTCCCTCTCTTCTTTCTTCTGCGTTCCTCTTCGGTGGCCTTGGTTTCTTTCTATCTCTCTGCCGGTAACCATCAGCTCATATTGCCCATGTCCCGAGCCTTGCGCGAAAGAAATAGAAACAGCGTTTTCTTGTACACCGAGTACGAGGGACGAGTTTCTCCCGCCCCCGAAAGATGAGTCCGCATTCAGACGGGGCACGCTGTTTCTTCCTTCCTTCGCCAAGCGTCGTCCAGCAATCACGAGGAGCCAAAGAATGGCATCGGCTTGCAGAAAGGGAGCGAATGCAAATGCCTGTGAAGAGAATTCCGAGAGAAGAAGAAGAGTCACGCAACGTCTAAACTTTCCGTCGGCGAAGTCTCGATGCGGGAGAGGGCGAATAAGGATGACTTGTCTCGCCTTTGTCTTCCAGCAGATGATTCACAGCCGCATCTAAACCCCCCTCTTCTCACATGAGCTCTGGTTCAACTCTCAGCCAGCCTCACAGCCCGGTCTATTATTACTCACTTGAGACAACCATTCTTTTCATCTTCAAAGAAGAAGGAGCCCGGTTCCAGCGAGGAATAGAGGACGAGGAAACGGACAAGGCCTTCGGCTTCTCTAGGCCACATGATCAGTCTCGAGAAGGGCAAAGAAACGGGCTGGTTCCGCGCGCCTCGTCTTGTCGCTGTGCCACGCTTGCCAAATCTTCGCTCATCCTTCTGCCTGTGGGTAAGAAAGACGAGACCGGGGCGCGGGTTTCTTTTGTTTGCGTTGTACTCCCCGTACATTTGCTCCCGTCGAACCAAAACGAGTCGCTGCTCGTTCGCAAAAAGGGGGGGGGGCCAACGCGGCTGCCCGTTCTCGGCGACTTACAGCCACAGCTACTCATTCGTACATGAGCTGTGGAACTCGTCTTTTGACTCCCCCAGGTTTCGTGTCCGCTGGGGGCAAAAGGTAAGTTCTCTTGCACACTTCTGACGAGACAGGCAGTTTCTCTGTCTTATTGCAGCATCTCCCCGTGGGGCGTCATGCCGGCACCCGTCTGCGGGATTCATTTGCACCCCCGGGATACTCCACAGTACCATGCAGTTCGGAAGCAGAGGAACGTGTGTATGTGTGTCAGAGAAACAGAGAATCGAGGTGGAGGGAGGAGTCTCGGGCCATAGATGGCCATCCCAAACCCGCTCATCATCCCCTTACACCCTCTCTTCTCGAGAGGGTTGGTTGAGCAAATGGCGAGAGGAGGGTAGCGCAGCAGCACCCGCCGCCGAGTGAATCGTTGTGCGCAGGCGTACAGGCACAAGAGGAGGAGGAGGGGGGGGAGCTCTCGATGGTGAGAAAGAAAGTTCGGCGACGAGCTCATCCGGGAACAGCTGGGTGAAGAAGACCTTGGGGGGCAAGGACTGAACTGAGACTCACATAGCGTGCTTGTGTCATGAGTCGTCCCCTTGACTCTTTGGGTCATCCAAAATGTAGTGACTCGGCGGTGGAATTTTCTTTGCAGGCTGACGGGACATTTGTAGCTCGCGGCGGTCGTGTACCCCAACGGATAGTGTCTGTTGTTGATGTCATGTCACCAGAAAAGGGGGAACACGACTGCACAATATAGATGCCTTATCTTGTGTGGCAGAAACCACCCAATTTCTACGCAAAGCATGGCATTTCTCTCCCAGATACTACCGTCGCAGTCGGAAGAGGACCTCAACCGTAGGCAGAGGCTCCCATCGGCAAAGTCTCTGCCCCTGTTACGATTACAGAACTGAGAAGCCTCCTTTCTATATTCCCGCCAACGACGAAAAGGTTTCTGGTTACAACAAACGTCTCCCCAATCTACGCCCGTACGCCATGACACAGGGATGAATACGAGTTGATCTTCCGGGCATGTTCAACCACACTGGCCCAGCAGTCCTGGGGCGTGAACAAAGGGCATAAAAAAAACTGCTACCTGGGAACTAATGGAAGCGTGAGTTGTCGTCAATGGGGGCCCTTTGTCCGACGGCCCTGACCCGGTAGCGAGCTATGTATGATGCAAGAAGAAGGGGTCCTTGTTCATGTGAGAAGGATGGTGGAAGAAAGAGGTAACAGAGAAAGAAAGTCAATTTCATGGATGGACACCCTCCTTCTGGGGGTGCAATTGGGATGCCCTACGTGGATGGATTCACGTTGGTGATACCCTTGAGGAGGAGGAGGAGGGGAGCCTGAGGAGGGTCAGTCAGTCTCAGTTTGACCGGCTAGCAGCTTGGGCAGATGCTGAGATGGAATAGAAACAAGAAACATGAGATGTAAATGAAGAATAATTGTGTGAAAATTGAAAGAATAATGCTGAATAAACAGATTAAATTACGTCGTGTGTATGTGTGTGTGTGTGTGTGACGCTCGTCATGGTGAAAGTAGATCACCATTTATTATTCTACACTCACTTTTAATTCTTTAATTGCCAGTTTATAATCACCAGTAGTATCTTATTATTTATGATTATTATTTCATTAGTGGCATCGTATTTCAGCTTTTGCTTCCCCTGATGCTGTGCCGTTCGAGATGGTGTATCCTTGCAGCCGCTTTCAGATGCTCTCTCTCGGCTTATTCGATAGAAGTACGATCAGATGTCCAGCCAGACATGGCACCCGAATACAACATCCTCGGATATTCGTGCAGTGAGAGGGAAAACAATAATTGCCATCATGTACCTTTCACGGGATTGTCATCAAGTGCCTCGGATACTCGCGTATGCGAACCAGCCATCACAATGAAGTACGTTGAACCGCGTCCAGCATCGCGGTTTCGGAAGATATCGGAGACCGTTTTGAATCTTCCCACGTGCGCCTCCAGGATTTTCCAGGCTTTAGTCAGTGAACCGCGGGAACGAATTCTGACGGCAGACATGGACGACAACCTCGGTGATGAACAAGGCAAAGGAGCTGTCAAGGGAAAAGTAAACCCGCGGCATCCCGTCGCAATCAAGCTACCTCTGCGAGAAGGACGTTCCTTTTGCCCGCCCCAGACAGCATCCAATTGGTCAGATCGTACATGTCTTTTCGTTCTTCTATCATCATTTAATCGCGCGAATAAAAATATGCCAGATATAATGGTCCAGACAAAAGTGGTCGGCGACCAAAAAAGAAGAAGGGTTTTTCCCCCCACGCGGGCTGAAGAACGTTGAAGAAATGGCGTGCTTTTCTTTTTGGGGGGAGAATTCATGGGGGTTGCCGGATACAGGCTATGGCCCATGGGGTTGTCAGCGGCGTTGACGAGCAGGGGATCTTTTGGGTCGAGAAGATCGAGATGACGGTCAAGATGGGAATGGACAATCCGGGTTGTTTGGAGGAGAACAGAGGTCATGATATTCCACCACTTGGTACTTTGCACTTTTGCAGACAACACCGCCGTCTCAAAGGAGAAAGGGGATTGCAGAGGCCTATCAGAACGCTTGGAGAAACAAGCACAGCAAGTCTTCGCGATCAGATGATCCCGGATGCGGCCGGGTCGCGCCGTGTCAGGGCCTCTATTACTTTCCCTTTCATCTCATCTCCTTTTCCTAGGGACATCTCGATGCGCCACTTTGGTGAGGGCAAAGAGATGTAAATTGGTGACTGTGGTTTTTCGTCCTCATATAAGACTCGCGAGACTGGGATGCCACGATAGGCAAAGACCCCTAGCAAGAACAGGCAAAGATCATGTAATTCTTGACCCCCGTAACAAGGAACGTCCCCTCGATACGGAGCCCTCAGCGAGAAAACGTGGTCCTGCAACCTTGTCCATTCATCATCTGACAGTCTCAGACTTTCAGTAATATATTGCGCCGGGGGTGGGATTCCTGTGGCCGGAGGCCAAGTCTGTCGGTGAAGCAATTCAGACGAAAGGGCAGTGCGATGATTCTTGGATCATGCGAGAAGCGACGCAACAGGCAGTCTGTGTGTCAAAGAAGCCATGAAACCAGCACGCACTTACACGCACTTACACACACCCATATGAATCAGAATAGATTGCGAGGATCTCTGAGTGCTGGAGGGGAACGCAAACAGAAGCATTTTGGGGGCTGAAAATAAATGCGCAGCGTTGATGGGGGGGCGGGCGGGTGCGCAACGGTCTTGTCCTTGTAGCTGGCTGGGCCACGTCGGTGGTAGTATGTAGAGCCTGGACGAGCGTTTTGGAGGTCAGAGGTCACTTGATGCAAAAAGACTTCTTTGGACTTTTGTTGCTTATCATGGCGGTAAAGACCCGATCCGCCGGCAAGGCTGTGCCAGCGGCGTATCTTGGAGGGCAGAGGGAAGCGCTTGGACGGGAGCTTAGATACATCACGAGATCCTCCATGCTGTATGAAGCGGGCATTCCGTCGGTCGCCTTTGTTGTCATTGTAGAGGGCACCGACTCGCGCTGGGTGACATTAGCACGGGTGTCTGTTTGTTCGGTCACTTGGCGAGGTGTACATGGTGCATGCCTACTTACATGGTCGAGTACGACAGCATGACTGTGCTTTTGCATGGTGTTTGTCTCTCTCTCTGGTCTCGGCCCCCATCATGTAAGTAGACGTAGCAGTTTAGTATATGCAGATTGCAAATTCCAAGATCCAGTCATCCGCCAGTCACCAACATTCTCTAGCGAACCGGTGAGCGATAGCACAGGCATTTTCCTTTGCCGCCGTTGGGCGTCCAGTCACGATTGTTGCCGAGCCCGGGTATTTCACGCCCCTCAACCATGACTTGTGCTTTTGTTCCTCACCGGTCACGATGGCTCTCCGGCGAGGTTCCGGGCAAGACGTGAGGGAGAGCCAACCAGGTTTGACGGATATCGGTCATGGCGCTGCTGAGAAGCAATGCTGGAATGTAAACACTGGGTTGAGTAAGCGGTGTTAAGTGGACGGAGAACAAAGCATGAACAGAAAGAGTTGGAGACTGTGATCGCCTGATGCAGCATGCAGGGACAAGACAGCATCGTGATGCCGGGTATTCGAGGCATAGCGATGAACATAGGGTAGACGGGAAACGGAACCAATGCAGGTGGTGCAGCAAACGCTTGGGCCAGAAATCTCACTTGGGTGACGTGACCATGGGAGTATTAATCAGGAAAAATAGAGGGCAAAAAAAGGAAAAAAGAAAGAAAGGGGGATAAAAATAAAAGCACAATGGACTAAAATGCCATTGAGCCAACAGCAACATGTTACGAGCTCCTTGGGTCTTGTTAAGATTTGACGTTGGTGATTTTTAGGTTCAGCGCCTCTTTGCGGAGCCGCGCGACGGCTTGGACGATCCCCCGGTTTCTTTTCTGTATTGTTGGACCGTAATCGAGAATTGAAAGTGTCGTTGAAACAAGTGCAGAAACAGAGCTTCACAGTTCTGTTGCCTCGACCAACGGGCCCTCAATTTCAAGGCTATCATCATTTATTCTCTCTTATTTTATTATTTGAATTTATCTATTGAAAATATATCTGGACTTTGTTCTTTCTTCTTATTTCTGAGGCTCCGTTTCTCACTGCCACCAACGGCTATGCAACAACACCACAATGGTTCCTGTTTCAGACGCAATTCTGCTGCTGCCTTGACACGCTCGAAGACGATAATGTGACCACTCGACTTCCGGGAAATTCCCACAATCAACAGCCAGGGACTGGACGAATCCTATTCATTCTTGCCGTCGGAATCCCAAAGCAATGGCTCACCGGAAGCACGTCCATCGCGATAATAGTATCACTGGCAATTATGTTCATTTCACGGAATCATCACCCGAGCAGCTCATGTGGCATGTCTCACGATCTCAAGCCCGTCGTCTCCCTCGCCAGGGCACTGAGACCATTGAATAAGGTACGAGTCCACTCCCGGACTCACTCGCGAGATTCCAAGACATGCATACCGTTACGACTACCTATGCAAATTCATCATCCAACGCGTCCAAGGCGGGCATCGCGATGCGTGACTTGTGCAGAGAGAGGCATCTGCATCTGCACCACTTTATACATACTACTTGCACTTTGCATGCCTCCTGCAGTCGCGTACAATCACGGACATGCAAGGCAAGGCCCGCCGCGAGCAATCCAGCATGCCAGCCCTACGGCCTACGTGGACCACAGCTAGGCTGCGTGATACGATCTGCCCTCATTACCATTACTGCTACTGCTGCATGTATCAGGCTTGGATATCACCTAGGGAAGTTCCAAGGGGCCCAACGACTGCATTTGCCGGAGTTGCGAGCACACGCCAGAGAAAGGCTCCAGATGCGCCTCGAAATCGCCATGTAACAGCACCAAGCAGCAGCAACGACGACAACGCTATGTTGAAGCAATGCCGGATCTTTCCGGAGCTTTGTTGGTGGTCGTCACCTATCGTACCTTAGCCGTTGCTTGGTGTTTCTAAATATAAGAGCTGTCCATCGCTCACTCCGCACAATAGCATCGTGAGGCTTTGATATGCCCTCTCTGTGATTCGGCAGAACCAGCCACTCGCGCATGCTTAAACGGTGCAATGCCGTCTGTTGGCTGCCTTTCCCCCGCCATGCCAGTCGCAGCCATCGTCAACACAGACGCCGCCACGGGGACGGGCTCCCTCTCGACGGCGCTTTGCCCGGGGCTACTTTGGTAGTGCCAAAGGCCCGAAAAGGGTTGGGCGAGTTTGGCTCGTGCCCATGGCTGAGTTCCGTTCCAATCGGTGGGACAAAGGGGAGTTTCGGCAAATGGGGCCTTGAGATGTCTCTCTTTCTCTCTGTCTGTTGTGTGTGTGTGTGTGTGTCTATCTTGTCTCTGTGCCTGTGCCTGTGCCTGTGCCTGAGTACGATACTACATACGTTGTGTGAGAGAGTGTTGGCCGACTTGAATGTAGCTCGGCTTGAACGAACCGGTTTGACGTGGATGGACTCTGAGTAATTTACCGTTTGCCTGGGACAGCAGGAACTCCATAAATGTCAATCATTTATTTATTTATTTAAAATATCATTAATTGCTCGATTAAATCATGATACTATTTTACATTTTTACCAAGTCATGTCAAAGCATGTAATTCTTGCTCGGATATTCATTAGCTTACGACAACTTCAAACGTCCAAGCTCCAGTTAAAAAAAAGAGGCCGTACCGTTTCTGTCTATCCCACTTTATCTCGCATCTCCACCAGTGACCGAACATCGTAAACCTTTTGCAGCCAATCGCGTCGCTTCCCCTCTCAACCACTTTCTATCTTGTTCCACGATAACAAGGCACAAGGCAGAGAGAGAGAGAGAGCAAGGGGGGATCCGCTTCGGCAGGTTTTTTAGTATCTGGCATGTTACCTCTGGATGGATCCCGGATCACGTAACCCAGACGGGGACCCGGATTCGTCCACCGAGTGAGTGGATGAGCAAGAGAAAGTTGTGGTTCTGACTCTTTTTGCGCCTGAGCCTCATGAGCGGAGCCGGTGATACGAGGGCGGCGATAGGGACGAGGCAGTGATGATACTGTACGAAGAAGGACGGGCGACGACATGGCACGATATCTGGCAATGAGCCTGAGCCAACAGCACTGGAGAATACGATACAGTATCAATCACGGTAAACTGCCAAGTTTTGCCGGACGTCATTGCCAAAATGGCTCAAAGGCGCGGCTGATGGGCTCCTCCAGCGCGGCTGAGCAGGATCCACGGTTTACCCATCTGCCCAGCCTTTTCTTGCTCATCCGGAATCCCCTCCCGGGTTTCCCCCCCATTTTCCCCGATCAAAACACTATGCAGAACTTGTAATTGTCCGCCATCACGGCGAGGAATTCGTACTCGAAGGGAATGCGTGTACTATCAGTGCAGCCTCTCTTCTCTACTGCAGATGTGAATTCTCGTGCGCATGCTCTGGGGCATTGTCCGCTTCACAGTGTCTTGCCGAGATCTAATGAGGTAAAAGGACGTCTCCTCTACTCCGTGCTCCGTATATACCGCAATAGCGAGGCTGTCCCCGACTCTTCGGGATGACACGGGTGGCGGCCGATAAACACGCGCTGTGGCGCAGAAAAAACGTGCGTAGGTAGTCAGTGTTCTGGTGCGCTTCTCTGCTCCGCGTCACTCCTCCAGCCACACCTAGAGGGCATGATTCCATACATAGAACAACAGCTCCACGAACACAAACACAAGCGAAAGGACAGGAGGCAGCCAGTTTGCCAGCTCCAACGGAGACGGCACGCAATAGCGTGAAGCTCGATCCCCGTTTCCCTCCGTTCTGGGCCTCTCTCCCCTCGTTCTTCTCCGTTCCGTTTCACGAAAGCATATTGTCGCATATGGCCGTGAGAAGAATGAATCGCGGCTTCGGTTCATTGCTCGGGCATTACCATGGCCCTACGTGGAGCACAGAGGGAGACCCTGCGTCTTTTTCTTCTGAGCCCAAGGGCCAATGACAAAAAGTCTCCAGAAGGCTGGGCAGAGAGGCTGGTCAGCTCCCAGTTTTCCTCGTCCTCTGGTTCGTTACGCCTCGATCAATGCGTTCAATGCGCTACTCCGGCTGCGGGGCCGGTGAGAGAGGCAGAGAGAAGTATCGTGAGTTTTGACCTCTCTCTCTCTTCTTTGTTCGAAACAAGACGCCCCAACACCCCCCCTGGTCTTAGGCAGACAGATTTACTAGTCAAGTTCACACAACTTTTGACACTCCAGTGATGGAACCCATCAAAAGGAGATCGCCGGGCCCAGGTTCTACGAAAGTGGCGCTCTTCTAGAAGGAAATAATCTCCAAGCCGGTGCTGTTTCGACCCGAGTCATGCCCGCCAGCCCAAGCTACATGTACTAAAGGAAAACGGGCATCTCACAAGGGAAAAGCTACGCCACTTATCTAATGCCAGCAGAGCAAAATGTACTGCTCGTATCATTATGTACAGTAAGCCTGCACGATTTACGTGTCGTTCAACGCACGCCCACGGGAGGGGGAGGGGGATCAAGGAGGGAGTTTGGCAAAAAAGTGGCAGGAAAGGCGGTCCGATATGATATGCAATTCAACCCACTCCCGCTCCACCACGCCGGCCCCTCTTTGCGGCCCTGGCTGAGGAATCCGCCCTTGCCATGCGTTTTCATTCGCGCTCGCTTTTGTTCCAGAAGGAAAATCGTTGACAGGCAGACGGTGAAGAGCTACAATACGTTGCATCTTAAGTGACTTGCTTTGGGCCTCGTTGCTGACTTGCCCGCTTTTTTCTCTTCTCTGCCTGTGGTTATCCGTGCCGAGAAGGGCCCTGTCAAAGTCGGCCGAGAGCGAGCATCATGCAAGTCAAACCCATCGGTGGATGCGGTGAGTTTCACGATGCCATCTTCTTGCCGCTTTGTCAGTGACCTGCATACGCGAGCAGTTGTCGTGCTCTCGTGGCAGGAGACCGTGATGGCCTTGATATCTGTTAGCTGAAGAAAGCGGATCTGGCAAAGCAGAGTGACGAGATAAGGCAGCAAAGTCGCCGCAGTGGCTTCAGCTTCAGGGCTGTTTAGGTATCTTCCAGGGTTCTCTCCTTGCACGCCGCTGCTAATCGCTCACGATGAACCGATAGTCTGGTGGATGAGCCGTCCAAGCGCGTTGGATTGCCGTTTGGAGTAATGAATCCCCTTCTCTCACCGAGGTTCGCCGCCACGGAATGTCGCTGGTAGCCCTCTCTGTATTCCGCTAAGCAAATTGGCCAGTGCCAGAGAGGTCAATGTCATTTTGATCGCTTGAGCTGATATAATCGACTACGACTGCCTTGTGTACTGTACATGGAATGCACACAGAAGGACACCGAGATAAATGGATAATCACGGTCCGCCAACCGAAACATGCCGGACCTGACAGCTCCTTACCTAAGCCGTTTGCGTGCACGTCATGTGCTTGTTGTTCTCCAGTCGTAACGTTTTCGACGGGCTCAATGTGTCTTTGTCATCAGTCACTGGACTTCCGTTTATATGGAGCCGTGATGATAGGCAGCCTTGCTTCGTAGCGCCTCTCCAATTCCACGTCAACAACCTGAATAGGCCAGGCCAGAGGCGCAATTTCCAGTCCAGCCCAGTCAATTTCAGTCCAATCCTCTAGCCTTGGGCAACGACCACGAGCAGGTCCATGTCATATCGAAAAAGCATGGCCCAGTGGGCATCAGGCCTCCGTTTTACCCCGCGGGGGCGGAGAGTCTGCCATGTCGAAAAGTACGGGGTATTTTGCCGGCACTTCTGCATACCTACATGTAGATCGTCCATTGGAATCCGATAGTCTGACGGACTTGATATTCGGCATGTGGTCTGCTGGAGTCTAATCGTCCCATTGACAACGACCCATTGCCGCCTTGCCGGAAACGAGCCTCGGCTGAATTCATTGACTGGACAAAAGACCCCGGCCCGACATGGACAGGTCTTGATGCTCCTCGTACGAGTTGCTGGTATCACTTTTACTCGTAGGCCCTCTCTCTCTCTCTCTCTCTTATCATATGGCCAAATACGGGGGTAACAACCTGCCCATCTGCACCTGAGACCCTGTTTGATAGGCGTGTTTGATAGGCGAAATACAACCCTTACAAACGTCCAAAATGTCAGGCCAAGGTGGCAACATCTGAGATGCCCTGAACCCTGCTGTTTCGCAGCAATCCGAGCACTCGAGCTCCATATCGCCACCAGCTTCCCCGCCAATTGATCTGCGATAGCTCCTGTCTAGACCTTCCGACCTGCCCTCTTGATGCGCACCGCGTTCGGGTCTGGACCGAATTTGGCGGGCTCATGTGGTTACAATGCTTATGAGTATGCTCAATGCTACGCTCAAACGCCCAATTGCGCTAATCGGGACCCTTTCTGGAGATGGAAAACCCCCCCGCCGTCTCAGGGCTATTGTTTGCGCTCGGTCTGCCTTGGCTAGGTGTATCTGGGTAGCCTCGTGAGGGTTCTTGGGAGGAGTCTGTACGAGATGTACCGATGGGGATGCACGTGAGTTGGTTGTAACCCGTGTCAACGCATTACTCGGCATCCGGCCCCGTTGAATGGCAGTTGATCGGTGGGTTGGGACCCCCAAAGCACCCCCGTTTTTACCGTTCTAGATGAGCCTCGCCAGAGAAGTTCCGAGAACGGGAGGATCACATCCACCGTCCCTCAGTGGCGGGAATCATGTGACGGAGAGAGCTGCTCCTCTTTGCTGAGCCTCATGATCTTCAGGGAACTTGGGCTCGGCGAGACTTTTTCCGGGGGAAACCAATGCGATCAATTGAGATAAAAGAAATAGTAAATAGATAAAAAGAATTGCAGGATAGAATATTGGAGATGTGGGTTTTCTGAGTTCGTATGCGACGTTGCCGCCGTAGTAATTGCACGGGGCCTTGAGGTGTCGATTGCTTCGCCGCATTGGAGCAACTGGAGCTTTTCATCCACAGCCGCTTTCATCAATGTCCACACGATACACGCGTCTGCCGCCAATGCCATTCATCAGTGACGGACGGAAAAAGGCATGGAATAAATTGACATTTGATAAAATAATAAATGCGTTGATTGAATTTCCAATTGGCACATCTCCACATGCTCCTCTGTCTCAATTCTCCCTGTCGAGCCTGGTGTCACTTCAGCAAGTCACTGCCGGCCCCTGGTATTGTGTTGGCAGAAGTCCCATACTTGCGATCTCGAGGTACGCTCTTTGCTTGTCGGTACTTTGGGCCCTCCTCAGTTATGGTGTACTCTTCCACAGACGCATTCCTCTTGGCCCCTAGGCTTCGCCCGTGATAATGGGTGTATGCATGCACTTTGGCTAAAACGGACCGGGCTCGAATGCAATATCCGTCTAAATGCTTCATCTGACAGAGGTGTACTTACAAGCAGTGCATGGAGTGAGTAGTCAGCAACTGTACCCAGAATCTCACGACATGAATGCATTGTTTCCCTCCCAGCAGAAGCAAGGAATGAGGACAGTACAAACAGGACGTGGACTTACATCGGCTGAATCGCGCCCATCTGAATCACATCCCATAATACCCCCTTCGCCCCAATTCGCCCGGCTCCTCTTGATTCAAATGGCCACCAGCCGCGTCACATCACAAGTCACCGCAGCGCGATGAGACGTGTATGTATGTAAGCCATCCAATTGGACGTGTAAATCCACGCAATTTGATATGCAGGAGAAGAAGAAAAAAAACCACCCTTTATATCAAATATGACAGATGAAGCTCCAAGCAGATGGCGTTTTATTACAGACCTCAGCGGAAGAGTGAATTCAGATTGTCAGCTCCCCTCGATTGTGACGGGCCGGGCGGCGATCCGCCTCCCTCGCATCGTGACCCCCCTCCCCTTCCCTTCACCCCAGGTTTTTTCTCACAATTTTTTTTCCTTCTCTTTTCTTTTTCCGTTTGATAGAGCTGCGCCCGGAACCTGGAACCAACGAATCTGCCAACTTTTTGCGTCCAGACGATCGCGGAACATGCAGGATCCGGGCATGGGGTGTTGCAGCGAGATAAACTTGGTCACGCTTTCGCATCGGTCCCTGGGCTATCGTTTGTCGATGCGCAGCGAGATCAGCTTTCCTGGCGATCGAGAGTTGGCAAGTAAAAAAAGGTACGGTGGCGTTTTTCAAGTCCAATCGTTTTCGTCGGTTGTGTGATAGTAATTACTGTATGTTACAGGGTGCACGTTCATTTAGTAATATGGGAGGAACGAGGTTGGAGAAAAACGCGTGTTGGAACAAGGGGGGAGTCTAACTACGTTCATTTCAAGACAAGAGGAGATCACTTTGAACATGCATTGGAGACGATTATTCGCACTCCCTCAAGCAGTTCGTACCTTGTTCGGAAGGGATGAAATATCGAGTTGAAGTACTAGTATGTTGGTTCAAGATCTGGGGGGTGTGCTGACCAAACTCAGCGGCCGCGATGCTCCGGCCCCCGGCAAGCCCCCTCCGTTCTCCGCGAAGCCGGATCGGCATCTAATACTGCGCCCTGATTTGACTACCAAGACCAGAAGGGAAGACATGAAATTTGGTCAGTCACATGCGGCTCGGTTTACATATCTCCTGTCGTTGATCGCGTTATTACTTGGGCGAGGAACATTGGACGCGCGGGATGAGACTGTTTGGTATGGAAACTCCCCGAGACCCAGTGGCCGACCGTGTTGTGCTGAGAAGCGCGGACAATCGAACAGGACGAGACAGCGTCGATATTCGACGCATCACGGGGGCCTCGTCAATGTCAGACAGGCTGAGGCAAAAGCAAGAAAAAAACAAAAGGAATTCGCCAAACCCTCCTGCTCTTCAGCTTTCATTTTTTTTACTCTTTTCTTCTCATTCGCCATGCATGTCTGATATTACCTACGTGATATCCCTGTTCGAAGAGAAAAAAGCAAGAAAAAGCTTGGTTCTGTCTCTCCCCCTTGCTCACAAGGGGTCCGAAAACACACTTCCGCAAAAGGAAAGGCCGTCTTGTCTCGAGGAAACAAAAGCTGCAATAGCCATACATAGTATTACACACACCGTACATACGAAGCTGCTCCCGTCAGCTTCTCAGCTCAGGTATCATATTGCTGAGCCCATTGATCATTCGCATGAATTGCATGATATTCAGCATCACCGCCTGATTCAGCCTCACGAGCCCAAGGCAAGCCCGGAAACACTCTCCCGGCGACGGCACATGCACTTCTTTTTCTCTTTTTTTTTCCCTCCCCCTCTCATTCCCTTGCCGCATTGCATTCCCTCTAATTGCTTAAGTCTCCGTAACGCTACTTGATGTGCGTTGCAGAGCTAATAAGCAAGGAGCATCTTAGCAAGCAGCTCGTCGGGCCTCTCTGCTGGGCAATTAGGTAAAAGGGCAGATTCGTCTTGTCTCGTCTCCCAACTTCTCCAGCTACCGTATATCATATATGACAAAGCCACGGCTGTGTCGCCCTTGCGATCGCGCCCCAGCTGCGCGGGCCATCTCTCGCGGGAAGGGATACAAGTTCATTTTAAAAACGCGAAAGAAATTGAGAATTAAATAAAGGTATTTTTTATTTTCGGCAGACGGCTCTCAGGGCTTTCACATGGTAAACCACCAGGGACGGAGCCGACCAAGTCGTTCAGTCGGCCGAATTGCCTCGAACGGGTAGGTAGGCATCGGCGACCTTATCTTGCGGGCCCTGTAAATTGGACGAAGTCTGGGGCTGTTTGTTATCTGGAGACGTTTTGTATGCCCCGTCCCGTCGCACTGCAGAAGTTCCAATACGCAAGAATCTCTGCGTCTCGCATCACGTCCTCTCTCGGACTGGAAATCTAGCATCCATATCAGGTGCGATGTGTTTGACGTACAGACGCTTTCAGAAAAGCTACCGAGAGGAGAGGGGATTTCACATGCCCAGACGTACGTGTAAGCGGAGAGGAAGAGGGGGCTCCCGTCCCGTCCATCACGGGGTTGCCAGCAATGCATACGTTTAATCTGCCTTGCATCGATATTCTCCATATGTACGATGTGACGACGGCCTCTATTCGCTCGCATCAATGTTAGGGAAGACTTGCATGATCCCGAAAAAGAAACAGAAGTATTAATACTAATAAGCAAAATCAATAGGCCATACGGGCACCTGCAACTGCTGGTCACAAACCTCTCTTCCCCTCCCAATCACGGATGTAGCAGCCCGCTTTTTGCGTGTTCCTTCAATCACACACACATCCTTTGGACAACTCATCCTCACCACACACACACTACTACATACTAGCACTCACTCACACACACCGAATCTCTGCCGCCTTCACTTGACAGCCCAAGCGGGAAGAAGCGCTAGGGCGCGACAGAGAAGACAAAGGACGCGCTAGGACCTCCGGACCGGCAGCCGGTTCAAGCATTTGCTGGGGGGAAGGGGGGGGGGGAGAGGGAGGGGAGGTCTTGAATGATGCCCAATTCGGCTGCTCGCCGGGAAGAAGCGAATCAGGAGGGGGTTTCCTTTCTGTCGCAGAAGCTCAGGACAAATGAAGGAAAAGAAGAAGGGAGGGGGTGCTGTTCTCTCTCTCTCTCTCTTCATGGGGCTGAGCGAGCGGGCGAGTGGGTGGGTGACTGACGAGGAGGGTGATGAGGGTTATGGTTTGACAGCTGGATCGGGGTCCAGCACATGACTGCGTCAACATGATGCGAAAAAAAAGGCCATATCACTGCCCCCCGAACAAGAATCGTATGTTGAACAAACAAAGGATGTGCGCTCCTGATGCTGCCGCGTCCGGGTATAGAATCTACTCATTGGCTGCGGCATACGAGGCGGATGAGAAGCTGACCTTGACCTGGCCATTCTCTCACAGCGTGTGTTCCAGGCATCACGAGCTGAAAGCGAAAAAAGCTGCTTCAATGGTCGGGCATGTGGTGATTGGCTGGTATCCGGCTTCACATGGACTGGGGGACGGCAGGCCGAAATGTCACGGGAGCGGAAAGTGGCTGAAACCGGCCAGCAGGGCCCTTCTTCCTCGCAAAAGAGAGTGCAAGCAGAGATGAGGGACGCTCGTTCTATGTCAACAACATGCATATTGCCATCGCCGCCTCTTCTTTGCCGTCCTTGATTGAGACATGCATTATCGATTCCGCTGGCGGTGGCGGTCGTTGCGGGACCTGCTGATACCGATACAGCCTGGCAGTTGACTTACGGGCTCCCTTTTGCAGACCGTCTATGTCTTGTCCTGTCATGTCTTGAATTCTTTGTCTCTTCCTGCATCTCCCTGCATCCGCCGTAGTTTGGGGCAAAAAGGGTCAACGGGTTGTCTAGTAATCTCACGATAGACGACCCAATGGCGTTTGAAGCCGCTGCATGTGCCCTCCGTTCGAGTCTGCAAGGCGATCGAGAAGCGGGCGAGACTATTCAACTGCAAGGCTGTTTTGACTTTGTCGCTTCTGTTGACCCTGTTAACCGGCTTCCCCGCTGCCAACATTGAGATGTCTCTGCTACTAGTATCCCGCATCTCAACTCTCCCGTCCCCGTAATACCCCATGATCTTTGCAGCTGGGGCCGTTTCCTTTCACTTTCACTTCCCTTGCTTCTTATTCCCCCTTGCTTTCACACCCCCCCTCGGACATGACCAGGGGACAAAAGAAAGAAAAATGTAGATGATTACGGAAATTGAGATAATACAAAAAAGCAAGGCCACGCAGCTGAAACAATTCCAATGTCCTCCGGCTCGGGGGTCTTCAAGCATGTACCTTACGATACGATACGTGCCCGCATCAAAAGGCTACCATCGTGCTTCCCCCCCGGCGGCGCGGCTTCCCGGTGCCGTGTCTCTGGGCCTGCGAGTCCCCATGTCAGGCAGGGGGGTTCTGTTCCCCCAGCTTTTTTCATCATTATTTCGATGTGCAAGATGGCAACAAAAGAAAAATAAAAATTCAGGAATCAATTTCGAGAACAGGGGCGTTTTACGTTGCAATTGTATGATGCTTGCAGCAAGGGTAATGCTTTCATTATGCTGTTCTTTCTGATGTATCGGTTTTGTTCCTTTTGCCTTTTACGCATCAACTTTGATGATGGTTTTCGTTGCGCTGTTGGCCGTATCCTTGTTTCACTCTCATCAGCCGTTTTGCAGTCATTCCATCATTCCATCACCTCAGAAGGGCACAAGGCGAAGCAATTCATCTCGAAAGCCGCAGGGCATCGCATCCTTTGGGGTCTCCAAATTTGGAGAAGCCGAGTCCGTGAACCGTTCTGCCGCTTCCCCACTTCTCCGGGGAAAGGATTAGCTGTTCGGGCCTCGACAAATCCCATCGAATCGAAAGCCAAGAACTGCAATGAGTAATCTCGTGTAAAATGCAATTGGAAAAAAACACGTGCTCGATTCGAAAAGCGGGCCTACATGGGATTGGAGCTTTGATCGATAGAGCATGAACATGAGCTCGAGCCGGCTTTTTGGCGATAAGGCGAGGCACTGAACCCCCCCTGGATGGCTTTGCCGGGGCACGTTACATTTGCTTTTCGGCGTCATCGTCATCTTGTTCGTTGTCGTTGTGATTCTTTGCAGTTCTATCGTGTTTTACTCTCCCTATACTGGAAATGTCACCAGCGGAGACTGTTCACTGCTATGCATAATTACCAACTTTCTGTCCGTAATACGAACTTCTTGGAATAGGGTAAATCCAGCGGCACGCGGATATCTGGGCATCGACACCGCCATCGTCGCCTTTCAGGACCAAGACATGATACAACGTTTGAAAGTTGCTTACCTGCAATGCCGGCAGTCGATTCTGCCTGCCCAACACCAAACCCCTTCCGCATCCCATGGCTAGCCGAACACTCTCAGGCATTTACCTCAAGAGGCGGAAACATCCCGAGCGGTGAGCAGCGTAAACAAGCTCCCCTCTTTTTCGCTTTCTGTCGACTTCTTCATGCGGCAGCCCGTGTAAGTAGATGCATGATAGTTCGAGATACCTTAGCCCTTTTTCCCCCTCTCCTTCTATACTGTTTGTGGCTTTGGCTCGGCTTACCTGCATTGCCGCTACCATGACCAGGGCAACTTGTACGTAAATGTTGCAACGGAGCCCTCGCTTGAATCAATGCTGCTGCTAAAAGCAGACAGCAAAGAAAGCGAAAGAAGTTCAAACGGACCAGAGAAACGGCCAAACGCACGGACTTCATCGCGCATCATGCAGACGAGACGAAAAAGGGCGGACCGGGATATGGCAAAGGGGAAATTTGCTTGCTCTGCATTACTTACGCATCGCCCCTCCGTGTAAAAGGCAAAACAGTTGCAACTGTTACTGCATTTTGACATGTCCCGGGGGGTGCTGGCTGGCTGGCTGATTCACCGGGGACAACATTTTTCTCTGATTTGATTTCCTCTCCCCTTGTCCTGTCATTTTTTGTTTTTCGTTCTTTTCTTACTTCTTCTAAAATTGCAATATCGCGATCCGGGCTGCTGGTCCTGTCTAATTTCCCACACGCCCGGAAACCTCTTTGCTTTCTTTGTTCGCTTTTCGAACGTCTATACTTGGCTTTTTGGAGAAGTGGGAAGCTAGATCGCGGTCGGGGAGCTTCCGCGGGCCCGAATTCTTGGGAGCTACCGCTGGGTATTGAATTGATTGCTCTCCAGCCTTGTTCCGGCAGGGCAGGGGAGAGAGATTCGAGCACTACAGGCAAAATACAGAGATAGGGACGGATGGGCTCATCCGCTGGCGGACTTCAGCCGGTACTGTGCAAACCGGCCCAGCAGTCGATGGAGAGTCTAGAAACATCTCTCAAGAACACTGCCATCGTAATACGCCGAGCTTCGATATAGGTACGAGTAAGTGCTCCCGTCTAGGTTCTATCGTGAAAGCACCACACCAAGGGATAATTGGGAATAGAGAAGAACAATGGTCTCACCACTAGAGCTCGACTATAATGACCCCGTGGGGAAAAGGAAGCATTAAGCTGCTGCCTGCTTTTGGCCTGAATGACTGACTGACTGATGATCAGACTCCTGAGGCCAGGTCCAATTGGTAGAAGGCTTGGAGGGAGTCTGTGGCGATGTCATTTTCGCGCTTCGTTGATTGGCCCTGCCGGGCTTGTCTTCCCCCTCCCTTGTCGATACAATGTACTTACACAGAAACAACAAGGACAAAAGGGAGCGCATTGATCACCAGTTACGAAGGCTGCAGCAGCCAACATGCCCCGATGCGGGAGATGACGGAAAGCCATTGGCCGCAAAAGGCCATCGGGGATGCTGCACCTGGCCTGTCCTATTCTTGTTTCATCAAGGAGGGAGAGCAGCCGCAAGAGGCAGCAGTAGCAGGAAAAAATAAACAACAAAAAAACAAAAACAGAGCCATAGCTCGTGGACCAAAAGAGCAACAAAAAAAAGTCTTTGAGGTCATGCGGCGGAGAGCTATGCGTTGGCAAGCTCTGGGTGCTTGCAGCTTGTTTCTGCTCTGGACGGAGGTGTCCTGGTGACCCAATGGCTGGGCGGGTCGGGGGAGGACCCTGCAAAGCATTGGCTCACTTCGCACTCCCCCCTGACTGGAAAGGCATGAGGAGCCTTTGCCGTTACGAGTTGAGGATAGGTACTGATACCGCTCCCGGCATAAGCTCGTAGGCGGCTTGGACGTGCCAGACTCGTGTGCGCGTGGGCTTGGGCAGAGTACCCGTACTTTTGGCAACTTTGGGGTCCCTTTGGTGCGAGTAACCTCCATGAAGGCGGACGACAGGACAGGTGACCCGACTTTGTCGCAGACACCTCGCTGGTGCGCTGGCGCCGAGGGACTGGGTGAGCAAGGCCCCAATGTCACCCCCTCCTGAAGCAATGGAGGAGAGGGTTTTGTTGTTGTTGCAGGCCCGCGAGGCTCTGCAATCGGTCCACGTACGAGTGAGTGCTGTAGCAGTCGAGGTATGTGCCGACGGCGCAACGAGAGCATCGTCAACCCCATCTCCGCTGCCCCCATGATCGCGAAGCTGCATGGACGAAAGCAATTGCCAGTCAAGTCATTTCCCCGGGTGTCAGTCAGGCGCAGCAGAAGATGAAGCAAGCGGACAGGGCCTCACTCGGCGTCCGCCAGCACCAAACGCCGCCATCCGGCCCGTTTTCTCGACCAAAGAGGCGAGGCAGGGACAAGGCCACGACCGGACAGGCAGAAAGGGCCTTGTCCGGCGGCCTGCCCTCTTTTTTTCTGCTCTGTGATCACCACAGAAAGCGGCGATTCGAGCAGGGCTGGGTCACCTGGCCGGTTGTGCTGGACCAGTCCAGTCAGTCAGTACTCCGTAATAGTATTATTGTATCAGAGCACCCCCGGACTTGGGCTTCTGGCCCCCAGTCAGGGCACGTCACATCCACGGCGGCTTCTCCCCCCAGCCTGTGAGCTGTACTTTGGGAGGCTGTACATGGGCCATGATGGTTGCCGCGGGGGCTACTTTGGTGCCAGGTAGCGCACCTCGATTCGCCGAGCGGCTCGAGACAAGAGAAGACAAGATGGGGGGACCCTTTGAATAGCCGTCGGTCCAAGCTGGGAGGGAGCGTGGATTGGCCCTTTCGATGGGCAGCACAAAGTCAGATACCTACTGATCCATACTGCTGCGCACGAACGGCTAGTCTTCAATGCTTGTAGTAGCATGTATCGTCTGTACCATCTCAAAGGCTCATCCGCAGTCACCACGAGGCAGTGACACGGCGAGCGACAAGCGGCGGCGGCTAAGATTGAATTGCAAGACAATCTCGCCTCTGCCAGCGCGAATGCCCTCGCCGTGGCCGGTCACACGTCTGTGCAGGCCAGCGTGACAAGCCCTCTGGCAGCCGCCCGAATGCCGACGGCGCAACGTACGCCGGAGCCGCCAGCATGTGCCTTGTCCAGGCACTTGGCAGCCACCGCAGCCGAAAGCCGCCAGACGCTCAGCAAAGTCATGATAGTGAGGCACGGGGATTGCAAAGCCAATGGTCGAAGCTTAGGTGATCGGGACGGATTCGGCATCCGTCACGCGTCGAAACGGAGGAAAAGACCCTGGGGACCGTTTCTCCTGGTGAACGGAGTGCTTGGACCGTTTGCGGGGGCGAGACGATGGCTGGCGCAGAATGGGCAAAAAGAAAAGCGGCTGCGCGTGACGGGCCATTTGGCAGCTCGCAGCACTGCCTGAACGGGCAGACAATTACCCGTTGGGGAACAGTGCTGCTCGTCTGATGTACCGTTATTCTCAAAGGGGAAGTATCCGCTTGATCTGGACCAAAGGACGTTGTCCTCGTCCAAAACGGCATCTCTCTCCAAGGGGAGCGTCACATGATTGCGTCGGTCGCGACAGGGCCAAACGTGGTGCTGGGATGGCAGGGCTACAGAGCTGAGAGCAGCGCAGATGGACAGTTCCTCAAAGAGATTAGACTGTTTGCTGCATGCTAATCCTCTGTGGGATGCACTCCCGCACCGCAATGCCCCAGTGGTGCCTCTTCAGGTCAAGCGTTGCATAACGGGTTTATGCGCTAGTCTTCCCGGGGAAGCGGCGGCACCTCTCCGAACCAGCACACCAGGGCTTTATCCCTCTCCTGGCCCCTTCTGGCAGCTCAGAGTGCGGCAGCCCCTGCGCGCCTGCCCTGGAATCCGCACCTTCTGGCACTTGCTGTCGCTGGGCCCCCACAGCAACTTCGTCCCAAATGCCCACCTTGCGGCGCCTCCGTGCTCCGTGCCGGGGGGGAAGGGTGCCAGCGAGGGTACGTACCGGTTCCGCGGCCAGGTATCCAAGTACCCAGGTACCGCCGGCCCCCCCTCCACCACTGACGCCACGCCCCAGACCTCGACACCCCCGGGCGTGGCTGCGAGCGCCTGCCCTTGCGTGAAGGCGGTACGTTCTGCTCTGGCACTCCCCCCCCATCAATCCACCTCTTCTTAAACCTGTCATCGCCCAAGATACACCCTACCTTACTCTTGATAACTAGATCTCGTTCCCCAGCTTCTCGACGACTTCTTGATTCTCCATCTCTCCGCATACCCATCTCACTCAGTGGGAACAGCTTGCAACATCTCTCAACTTGGCTTCAACTGTCTGCTTGTGCTCGACTCTTGTCTTCAACATCATCAGCTGTCGCACATCCGCATTCGATCCGCCTCGACTCACCCTCTCGCACCGCTTCTCTTCCCCCCCTCTTCCGCGACGACCCATATAAATACGCATTCGGTCTTTGCACAACGCCAGGTTGAAACCACCCTCTGCGATCGAGATTCGTCGTCAATTGACTGCGCTGCACTTCCGGAGACGATTGGATCCAGAGTCCAAGCTTCATTACTGGGCAATTCGACCGCCGCGTCCTCTTCGCTCCTCTTACAACAAACACCAACAACAAACCTGACCTCGCCAGCATCGCGCTACCCCCGCTCGACATCTTCGAGCAACTCTCCCCGGTAGCGATGCCCTACCGCCTGGACACTCACGTGTTAACAGTGGATGCCAACGTCATTCACAAGGTCGACACCGGCAACCCTGCGAATCTGTATTCTATGTGGACAGGTGAGGACAAGGCATTGAGAACGAGGAGCAGCCGTGCATCGAGACTAACACGCGGTGCCTCAGTCTTTTCCCGCTGTGCCGATTCAGTAGAGCAAGGCCGCCGACTAGAGAACCTGAGCTGGAGGCTTTGGCAGCGAGAGCAGCTCATCGACAGCGCCCACAGGACATCACCGGTCCTGTCAGCCCCCGCAGCACCCCGGGCCATTCCCTCAGAAGCCAAACTCCCCGAGCTCCCTCAGCTCTCGGGCAGCGTCGACTCCCTCGTGGACGAGGACGCTCTCGACTTCAACTCTGTATCAGCTCCCCTGGAGATCCGCCCCAGGATACAGCGACTGGACTCTTCCGCCAGCCGACGGGATCGCCACATCAGCTCCGACGACTTTGAGAAGATGGTCGTCTCCATTGTCAAGGACAAGGCTCCCCTTTCCGCCCCCTCTCAAGCCTCTCTGAACAAGCCGGTCGAGTCCATCACCCGATCTGGCTCTACCACCACCGAGTCCCGATTCTCCGAGCAGCCCTCTGAGGTCTCTCTGGCATCCGAGATGGACTCCTCAGCCCCCAAAGACATCCCCGTCTTCCAGCCCCTCCCTTCCAAGCCCGCCGCCTCCACCACCGACGACTGCCTTCCCCAGCCCAGCTCATCACCAGCCCACAAGCCCGTCCAGTCCAAGAAGCAGCCCGCCAAGTTCTCCCTTGGTGGCGTCTCTTACTCATCGAGCGAGTGTGACCAGAGCGTCGAGACTCGCAAGTCTGTCATGCCTCCTCCCAAGAAGCCCACCTTCCAGCTTGGTGGATCCTCCGGGGAAGACAGCTCCGTCGCCAGCAACCGCCCCCTGCCTTCGGCGGCGAAGCAGACCTTGTTCAGCAGCAACAACATCACCCACCACCTCGATGCCGAGTCTGCCATTGACTCCGACACTGAGGGCGAGTACGTTGACGAGAGCGCCATTGACGACGACGACGACTCCTCTGACTGGGAGGACTCCATCGACGAGAGCGGTAAGCCCAGCGTCGACGAGAAGTTCTTCCAGCGCGTCCCGTCCAAGGCCAACCTGACCTCGCGACCCTCGCTCATCACCCTGATGCTTGCGCAGAACGAGCGGGCCCAGAACCTCGGCAACCAGGCTTCCCAGTCTACCTCGGCTCTCTCCAGGTCACGGTCCGTCATGAACGGGCCTTCCATGGCTGGCTCGCCCAACGACTCGGACGATGGCCCTCTTATGATGAAGGGCATGCGCCAGTCGACATTGAAGCCCATCAACGAGATTCCGCGATCCACTGCCCAGCCCATTGCCGCCACGGCCAACCACGTCCATGCGCAGGCCGCGCTCTCTCCCCGCACGACTCGCCGCAACATGCTCGCCACCGAGCTGACCGAGTCTCTCCGCCGCCACCTCCTCTGGGAGCGACAGCAGAAGTCGTCCACCGCCAACGCTGTCCTCAAGCGCCGCCACACATCGCACGATGTGGCCAACCTGAAGCAGTACCCAGAGAGGTCGTGCATTAAGCAGAGCGAGGACGTCAACGCGAGCAGCTGGAACCAGTACTTCACCAAGGAGGCCAACAACGGCTACCACTCCAAGGGCTGGTAAACAACAACCCACGGGTCTACACCTCACTAGCCAAGGCTTAATTACACCAGTACGTGCCTTGGCCATGTATATCAAATCAACATTTTGGCGTTTGGGGGGTTTCGATTTCACACCATCATGGCAGCAACATGGACTGCACAGGCGAAACGGAACTACGTCATGACTGAAGCGACATTACCTTTTTCATCTACATCTTCCTTTCTTGTTTCATCTTTTGGTCTCTCATAATGTCTGATTGGGACACCTCCAAAACAAAATCACATTCGCACCTTACGAGGCGTTGATTTTTTTTTTTTCTTTTCGAATGATACCATGGATTGAGCCTTTCGATGGCTCACAATGACCTTCTGAGTCTCAACCGATGTATTCTAGTGTTGGTCAGGAAGATGCGAGTGTCTCCAGGGGCGACCTTGGCCAGGAAAAAATTTCTCATTCTGATTTTCATTTCTCATTTTCTCCTTTGTCTTGTTTCTCAGCGAAGACATGAGCGGGGGCAACAGAAAAATCCCCTGCACCGGGTCTACAGGAGACCGAAAAAAAGAAGGCAGCAAAGCGATTATTTTGTACAAGGCTAGTGGAGGCCGAAAAGAGGAGCTCCCGTGGGTCTTTGTTCACCCAATGTTTTCCTTCTCACGATATGATGCCAAAAGGTTCTCTACCACCCAAAAAAGGTGTCTTTTAGATAGACAGCTTTAACTAAAAACATTAATAAATGTTTACGAAAAAACACTCATCATGTTGCCTTTTGCATGTGCCCTGTGACATGGAGCGAAATGGCGGGATGACGATGGCGGAATGACATGGGGGACTGATTTGGTTTTTTCGGTTACCATGCCTTGACGATTTGACCAAGGAGCGATTCCATCTGCAGGAGCAAGTACAGAGGTAGCCGGTACTCTTCTCCGAGGCATATGAAAGCCGCTGAAGACAGGTTCCGAATACGTACAAGTATTGCCGGTGGAGGGAGGGGGGGCCAGAAAGGAGGAGGAGAGCCTGGACTCGGAACGGGATGGTCTGATGGCTGATGCTCGGTGCTACTTTTCGGGATGTACCTTTTCAGAACTTGCAGCATGCAGCATGCACGATGAAAATCTTTTTTTTTTCTCTGCCTGTTCTTCTTTTCCTTCTCTTTCGCGTTAATAGTGTACTATTACTAAGGTGACTATTATCGTGGTGTTTGGGATTGATGGTCTTTTGTCCCCGGTTTTTTATCGAGTCATCTTTATCCACAGGCTTGCAGGTTTTTTCTTTTATCCAGGTAAGGTAGATGCGTATGTGTAGGGCTTGGATGGGGTTCCCACTTGGGTACTTGGTGTTGTTGCCGTGGCGGTGAAGGGGACAAGACAGTTGAGGTGGTATGGATGAGAGTGGTGATGATAAGGTACCACCTCAGATTGGTAGGTAGGCCCTCGTCTAGGAGAGGGCATGAAGGTGCGAAAAAAAGCTCGTGAAAGTGACAGGGGGGGGGCCTCTCTCTCTCACGAACCTGAAAGTTCCCAGCTGCGGTTCTGGCGAACAGTAGCCGGGCGGAGTTTTAGTCACTGTACACTCGTAGACAGACAGACCACCGAGGGAGCCGGGCGGGACAAAGGGAGGGGCGGGGGCTGTGATACTGTGTTGTGTGTTCCGGTTTTTCACGGGGGGTCCATTTTGGCGGAGTCTTTTTTTTTTTTTTTTTTGCGTCGTCGTTGCTGGATAATGATACAAGGACGTGGATATGGGATCTTCAGAAGTGATGTTTATGGTTGGTGTTGTTGTTGTTTGATTCGTTTGATTTGTTCCTGGGTGTTTGGATGGATTGGGGGTTTGAGTCAGTGGGATGTATGTATGTAATTGAGGAGCGAGATGTCGATGGAAATAGAGATTGATTTTCATAAGGCTGGGGATTCTGGTTGATTGGGGGTGAATTGATTGGTAGGCTTTGGGTCCTGAGACTGGCGAATAAGGGAGATCGGAATACAGATGCTATGTACAAGTGGGAGCTTCAGGGCTGCCGTTGAAGCTTCATGGAAGAGGGGAAGATGTGAGAAGGAAGAATCTAGACTTTTCGATGCTGTGCTTTTCTTGGTGTGATTCGTTCTAGGTGTGAAGCGCTTACTATTTACCTTGCTTTCTGTTTTGCTCCGATGAGATGGGAGGGAGGGGAGAGCTGTAAGCCACCGCACCCGGGATCCGGGGATCCGCTTGATAGCTTCCAGGTTCGTGTCGAAGATGGGATCGTAATGTCGCCGACGAGGATCCGAGTAATCGAACGTCATGGCAGATCATAATACACTCTGTATTGACTGACGGAAGATATGTGTAGAGAGTAGTGACAGGGTGAAATCAGTTGTGCTCCTCTCTGTGTAGTTTGAGAATTGTAGTTAGAGATTGCAAACTCGCTTTTTGTTGTCGTTTATCATGTCTATTCGAACTACTTGGTACTGCTACCTTTGTCCTTTGTGGTTCTCTGTGGCTTGATGATTCTTATTGGGGCCACGAGTTGCGAGATGTGTGGACAAAGCTTCCATTGCTGTGAGGGTGGTTTGATCGGAAGCGAGATATCTCGATCTGTGTGATTGGAATACATGGGATATGAGCAGCTATCACGGCATTCTTCAGTCTAATTGTCTATCTATATGCTAAAGCTGAAGAGAGAAAGACAAAAAAAAGGTGATTCGTTCGTGGGATGCTACTAGTTTGAAAGACGGATCGTGTCCAGATGAGGCGGAAGGGTTTCTGGTTGGAGGGCATGAATGTCCGGTCTATGAGATGGCTTCGTCTAGCTATGAGGCTGAGGCTTCATACGCGGGACACACACGAATAACACATTGCAGCACATTCATGCAAAGAAACTATCCAAGGCAAGTATAGAGCCTAAGCGGATGGACGGATGTCTGCGCCGTTCGGTAGGTGCAAGGGATGAAGGAGGCGTTTCTGATCCGTCTCTTTTGTCTTCCGCCGAGTGATGCAGCCATGGAGCGATGGTTTGGATCTTGCGAGTCAAGTTTGTTGTTCGTTCCTTGCTTCTTTCGTTGCTGCCTGGGGAAGCTGGCTTGCACTATTGGGGATCACGGCTTGTTTGGGAGGATGATCAGATCTACCTCTGATGCGGTGGTTGAAGCCGATGATGGTGATTATCACTGCTACGTATTGTGTAAATGCGAGTCATCGTAAGGCCAAGTCTGGGGGAGAAAAGGCCGTTCAGGCACACGCGGCTTACACGAGCCAAGAAGATGAATCCGGGGGAAAACTGCCGTCCTGTCTCCGCTTCCCCGGGATAAACGTAAATCTGCGAACATTACGAGCATTTACAAGCAACGAAACGGTAGTACCGCTTTGCTTTTGCGGCCGTCTTCCTTCCAAACCTCGTCTACGGTTGTGGGCTCGATGAAGCGAGCGAAGACTACTTCCAAGCTATCTCTCCTTTCTCTCTCTTTCTTTCTGCTGCTGGACTGAGCTAGAAGCCGAGACACGAACGTTTTTACGCCTTGGTTCGCTTTTCCCCAGACGCTAGAGAATAAGCTGGGGGAACGGCGCCCCGAGCTGAGCTGGGGATGGAAGAGATCAATACTGGTGTCATTCGGCGGCTCTACGGTAGTGCGACTTTGCTTCTCGTTGGTGCCCTGTTTTTGCCGGGTGGCTGGTTGAAGGACAAAAGAACGGACAAGGTCGAGGCGATCGTTGCGTCGTTTCGTAAGACCTCGTGCCGAGTCAAAGATACCACCGACGCTTGTCGATGATGATGATTTTTCATTAATTCAATTTCTCGATTGAACTTATGAAAGACGATGGAGACGTGCATATCTCGATGGATGATGAAAGTGAAGTCATAGCCCCCCAGAGCGTGTGGAGGATCCAAGGGGCCAGAGCCGATCGCAACTGGGGGACCCCGTGATGATGCGCGCTCCCCAAGCTCAAAGCGACAGGCTACTTGCGCTGAGGGATAGGCGGCGCGGATCGCCATCACCTGGCCCGCGGGTTGATCTTAGCATAGGTATTCGATAGGGCTGCTTTGCCCTTGTGTAGAAGACGTAGGACGTTTTGCGAAACGGGACATGCAGGCTAAATTAGATGGGTGTGTGTGTGTGTGTGTGTGTGTCTGTGACATGTTGATGAAATGGACTACCTGGGATTGAGCCGGCGATGGGAGGGGGGGAGGGTTTGCCTCCTGGATGGGGAGCGTGGTGCTTCTCGATGACTGTGATCGTCGACGAGATCAACGGCTTGCAACTTACATACATGATGTGCTGTTCCGTGGACGAGTATGTTGGCGCTGCCCCGTCCTGCCCTTACATACGTTGCAGAATGGGCCCCGGATTCGGCTTTGGAGACCCCCATCTGTGCTCATAACCGCCCCCCACATTCCTGTCGTCTTTTACCCATTCAGAGGAGAATAGACTGGGGTCGGCCAACGATACGGGGACGTACGTTGCACTTGCAGTGATACAGCTGAAGCTGAAGCTGAGATGAGATGCGATGAGATGAGATGATCTTCCGTTGCAACGGCTTCCCTCGGCGTATGGCCCCCCTCTTCTTTCATCTTTCATCTTTGCTTCACCTCTTCTGTCCAACAGTTTCCATCACCCGTTTTCAGACAAGCAAAAGAGAAAAAAAGCGTAAATCCATCACGCGCCAGAGCGTCGATTAGCGCAATGCTTCTTTTCGGTCAGTCCTCTCTGTTTGGCCGGAAATTTGAGGGCGTGCCAGGGATTTGGGTTCTTCGTCCTCTTTTTCCCCCCTCCCCCACCCACCACCGGTGACCCTCCCCCCACCCCATGGGGAAATGATTGTACGAGTCGTGCTCGATGAGGTAACCTGTCTTAAAGAGCCCCCCTGGTCAGTGCTTGTCTCTCACTTGCGGTTTTGGGCGACGAGAAAGCCGGCTTTGTTTTCGGGGGGCCGTCAATGTCGTCAGCCTTCCCACCCCCCTTACTTCGACCTTGTCCCCGGCTGGGAGCCTCGCCTTGGCGTCGAGATGAGCACGATGATTTACGTTTTTTTGTGTCCAACGGCATGTGTTCAATGAGGTAGTTTACGTTGCAGCGAGGCTGGCGTGCGTGATGAGATATGCTCAGATTTAGCCGCATCCCCGTCCCAGAGTCACGAGCGGGCATGTTAACGCCTTCCAGTTTACCGACAAGGCTGCCGTAACTTGCTTGCGTCTGTTACGTCAGGATAGGCCTTCTGGATAGGCCAACTCCGTTCAATATAGGGGTCCAAATGACTCGGATGACGATCCATCTGGGACAGACCGTTGGAAAGTTCTCTACAGGACGGATGGAGCTTCACAACACACACGCCCTTCCGTATGTACTAATGTGTAAGTGAGCTTGCGAACGGAGCGCTCCGGGGCGTGCATCATTCTGCAATAATCTACATGCGCCAGATAGGCGAGTTCACCGTAATGGAACTTGGCTTTTGCGGGTAGTGATTTGCTGCTACTAGTTGGCTTGGTGTTTCGACCGGAAGCTAAGCAGACTGTTCCCCCCGGGAAGAACGAAGAGAAGGTTATGAGAAAGATGCACTTCGGCTATGGCGCACCGAGGATCGCTGGGAGGGAACTTTGATCCACGCAGGCTTGTTGTTTTCCACGAGTCGTCGGCTTTACTGTTAGCTGATGGGCCTTCTTTTGCTCGTTACCAATGCTTTGCTGTGGACCGGGGTCAAGGGGATGGATGCATGTGTTGTTGTTGTCGGCGTTTTGAGGGCATGGATGTTGTCGGCTTTGAGGTTGCGCATGAAGGTTTGGGCGAAGCGGTGAGGGCGTGACTTGTTTCACATTATTCTATTATTCTATTTCGTTTTCTTTGTCTTTTTCTTTTTTTTTTCTTTTCTTTATATTTTACCTGATTTTTCTTTCTTCTTTTTCGTCCCCTGCATCAAACTACGGAGATGATTTTCCTTAGCTGAAGATATTCACGTCGAGTCAAGATACATCCAGGCAGCCATTATTGCTGCCCGGAGCATCTTCTGCGCAAGGGGCTGAATGTAGACAGTGTCTGCAAAGATGCTCCTGAAAATACTGTGAATGGAGGCAAAACTTGCAAAAAGATCTGATCTCGATGAAAAATGGACATGAAGGTCCGAGATGGGAAATCTAATCTTCTTCTCTCCGCAAATCTGGCATTCTGACAGACGGAAACAAGAAGGAAGTGATTATAGCCATTGAGTAGAGAAATTGCACCTTTCTTCTCTACTTCTAGCTATTTCAAGAAAACGGAATGGAAAACAGATAGGTATTCGGCAGCCAGCTTCGGGAATTTTCCTCCTGCTTCCCGTTGTTTCTTGCTGCGTACACCCCTAATCTAGATCCTACAAGCAAACAAAAACGTTTATCCGGATAAGCAGCCAGAAAAGAAGCAGTGAAGAAGATGGTACTATAGAAGGGCTATGGCTGACCGTCGTCTCACGCCCCCCCTTCCCGTCCTCCTCATGTCCGAACGGCTAAGGGAATAGTACCAGCGAAATACGCCAAAAAGGAACAAGCAACAGCAGGCGTTAGGACAGCTGCAGAAGATGTATTTATGCGCGTAGTGTCCGAAGTACTAGGTCCGACTAAATATTTGCTTGCTTCTCTGATGCGGAGGGGCTTGCGTTACGGTCCGAAGGCTTACAGGAGGGTGGCCGAAAGAAGAAGGGGGGGACAAATACAAGAACTACGAAAAAAAAATCGAAAATCAGACGAAATAAAAATTCAGAAAAATTGAGAATTAAACAGTTCGAGCTGGCTGACCTTTCTTTAGCTTTGCGCCTCTACGGGCGTGTTAGTCAGTCGATTTGCTTGAATCGGACGTCTTCCAGCGAAAAGGGGGGGAGGGAGGGAAAGCCTCGGGATCTCGATCGCGTAACCACGTAGAAATTGTAGAGGCTGTTGCGGGGAGGGGATTTGGGGGGTACGTCATTTTCGCGAAAAGAGAACGTCGGTCTTTGTTGATGTTTGTGTGCAAGTTGTGTCTTTTGTTTGTTGCTGTCAACGTGACTGATGGATGCTGCACGTCAAAAAATAGCGTTGAGAATCTTGAGTTTCTTTTTAATTATTCGCGAATATCGTAGATGACATTCTTCTTCGGAGCCGTCGCCGCGGGAGTCTCTTCGAAACCTTTTTTTTTAAATCATGACTCTGTCCCGTGCCCGTTACAAAGCAGAGCAGCGGTTCCGCGCGGACGGAGCAACACCTCTCAAAGGGGCAATCGAACGAAGTGGCGATGACAAGACAGCTCCGAGTCGTATCCACGTATTCTTCCTCCAGCCACAGGACCATACATACAAAAAAGGAAATACTGCCTCTATTCGGCTATGACACGGACCTGTCAAAATTGGAAAGTACGCGGAATACCGCAACCCGCAATCCGGCACCGCCACCTTTCGCTTTTTGTTGCGTCAAGTTGTCAGATTTCTGTCAAAGTCCAAAGCGGGAGGCTGTCCGAATGGATGTGGCGCAACCGGTCGGAGACACTCTCGGCCGCGCGACTCGTTCATTTGCCCTTCGGCAATAAAGTCTGGAAACAAACAAGCGTTCCCCATTTCTTTTTTTTTTCTTTGAGTATAGTAGGCCTTTCATGAGTAAGTAGAAGTCGGCGACGTGAAGAGATTTGTGGCTGATGGGAGATGACAACCCGCTCGCGTGGCTAACATGTGGCACGAGGCTATCTCTACATAAGAGGCGTTCCCCCGGGCATGTGTCTGTTTCTGATCATTTCCTCCGTTGTTCGGTTTGTTCCTTTATTTGCCATCGTCGGTATGTGTTGCTATTTGAAGAATGAGGATACGGACCGGGGAAGTTGTGGCTGGAGAGCGGCAAGGCGTTGACTCGGGGGTTGTGCTCCGTGGTGCACTCTGCTTGTAAAACTCCCCTATGAGTGATTCCTCACTGATTGTCGGCTACTCTGCATCCGCTCGCCCTCGGATATAGTACATCAGGTGCAAGTTGTTTGTGTAGTGTGCAGTCTCCCGTCGCAAAACTGTCGTCAAGCAAGGGAACACCAACAAGATGTTATCAAATTGCTACCAACCCCGGCTTTCTCACCCACGCAAGAGAGGTAGGGGTCCGGGGCCACCCGACAAACAAGCATTTCCTTTGTCCCTTATCTCGCAGATGGTTACATCGCAGGGATCCCGAGTGTTGGTGCCGCAACGTGTCTCATCACAAGAACCGCTCCCAGATTAACAACAAAGGTCCCTTGTCCGGGGCTAGTAGTCCGGCCCGAATGTTGCGTCTTAATATGTATACAGACCAAGCTTGTGTTGTACATGGGAAGATGAAAAGAACCTCATGTAGAATGATCAAGGATGTCACTCCGAAGCGTGACATGGACAAGGGTCGTTTCTTCCTCTTCCGGGCCTTTTCCTCGAGATGATTTTCATTATTCAATGCGCCCCTGCCGACACAGCGGTATAGATGTGTCATGCCTTTTTTGCAGCACATGACACCGCGCCGCACATTTTCGCCTTCTTCTGTTACAGCTTTGTGCGTTATGGCTGGAATGTCGGAGAGAGGCGTCAAGCTCAAACCCCGAAATACGATAAAATGCAGAATAAAAAAAGAAAAATAATCGAGGAAATAAAAGAGAGAATAAAGGGAAGATGGAGGTGTGGGGAACCCCGCTTTTGCCAGGCTTCCATGAAAACTTCCATGACACGTGGAAATGCGCGAATGAAGTCGAGGGGTGTGGGGCCCTGGCCTGCGTGTGCGTTTGTCGCAGCACTTACAAGACAAGACACACACACAAAGAGAGAGAGAGAGAGAGAGAGAGAGGAAGGTCAAGCAGGTTGGTGTGGCTGGAAGCCGAATACGGGACAAGTCGTCCGTTGACCAATCAGGCTGCACGTAATTCCATTGCCTGGCGGCATGTCGTTCTCCGTGGCACTAATTTGGGGCTGGCCTTGTGTCGGTCGTTCTTTTAGCTGTAGACCGGTGTTAGAAGGGGGAGAAGGAGAGCTGGCACATTCCAGCATGTTCCTTTGCAGGTTGGGAACTGTGTTTGTACGGTCATCTGACAGCTTCGGACAAGTATCCGGTTGCCTAGAGTACGCTGTGCTATCGGAAGCTGTCACGACCTCCGAGAGAAACTGGCGAGTTGGTGTAGACGAATGACATTCTCGCAGTCGCGATGAATCAAGATGAATCAAACGTGGCACTTGGATTCTTCTCCACGATTCACGCAGTTTCCTGACTCTGTTGGATCGCCGCACGTGAAGGCTTTCCATTGTAAGCATACACCTCAGCTTGCAGCCATAGCCTCGTGGCCGTCTGAGGCTGCCGCCCAACCTCATAAGCCATTGGGAGGAGAAGGCTTCAAGATTCGAATCGCCGCCACAAACGTGGCACCCGCAGTTGCAAAGCTGTTGCGGGCAAGTCGGCATCCTCCGATCGTGCAGCAAACTGGGGAGCTGAGAGTCCGCAGAGGAGGTTTGCCAAAAGGAACTTGTGGCTTGGATCACGGGTACTGGTCCCCCCCTTCTTTGTAGTAACGACAGAAGTGGCTTTGCCGGCGTCCTTTTTTTGGTGACCTGGGGAAGTTGTGCGTTACAACTACTACGCAATTTTGCCCTTTTCTCTCCTCAATGATGGACGGTGAGCGGGAAGAGCGGAGAATGCGGCGGCCGGCTTCTTAGCTGTCAATCGCACAAAGATGCTTGTTGGCGCGATTCCCTCTGGGCGAGAAATCTGAAAGGGTGCGTGAGAGTTTGAGCGCGAACGAGGCGTTTCTTTCAGCCACGGGATGAGACGGGGAGGTAATTGGGCGAACCCGCGGATGAAACTATGCGCTGTGTGCTCTTTTCCCTCTTTTGTTGTTGTGAGCGAGTGCCTATTCACCAGACTGTCGGGATTGGGGCTTGGTTGAACAGCCCTTGGTTGTGGTCATTATTTTCTAACTTTGTGGTTGATGGTGGTGGTGATGGTGGTGGTTGCTTCTTCTATTATCCGCCCGTCCGGTGAATAACAGCATCTTTTCGCGTTGCTTATGATTGATTAAGCGAGGTCTGTCTTTGTCACGCGATATTCTGTGCTTGGCGACATAAGAAACAAAAGGCAAATATACAGTCTCACCCAGGATGACATCAGTTGCAGCATCCAGAAGCTCACCTCGACATTCTGGAAATATGCAAATGGAAATAACAAGACAAATCAAGATTGTCAGAACGCACACCCTCTCGCTGCGATCGTGAAGCCCTCCCCAGGCGAATAATCGCAGCAATAGGTGTAGACATTTGCCCAGTTTGATGACAGCCAGCGACATTGGCATTCCTCTCGTGGTGGCGTATCTTATCCGGATTCTTGTTCCCCGACCGATTCACGGGCGGAGCTTTCCCCGGACTCTCGCTTCCTCCTTATTACTTGATACATACCTTACAGATTTGATGGATCTCGCGGGGCCCGGCATCTCTCCGCTTCGGCTGTGGGTTGAAGCGATTGAGCTGGGCTGGCTTCCAGCATTGCGTGTATCCTGATTCTCGGTTGGAGGATGCTGACGAAATCATATGGATAGAGGTGTACGCGTGATGATCTAAGCTGGTCAAAACGATAGCTTACACAGTCAGCAGAGAAGTGATTGATCAGTTCATCTAGGCCGTGGCCTGTTCATCTACGGAGGTAGCATTTGCCAATAATAGCTGCTTCTTCATCCGCTCAGCCCTATAGAACTTGCAGGCTCAATGGGAAGCCCGGGAGCCTAACAAGGTGAGGCTCTCTCGGTACTTGGGGGTCAAGCTTCTGGGATCACAAGCTGGCCCGGGGTTTGCGGCATTGCTGCTGGCCAACTAAGCGAGATGCTGTGGCGCATTCCAAGGTGCTTGTACGGATATAATTGCTTTCGGGATCGATGGGGATAGTATAGGAGTACTGGTACGGGAGTTTCTCACTGAGAGGTCCTTGATGCTTAATCTGGGCGCCACTGGAGCATTGACTCACCGAAGAACGTAAAAAGAATAAAAGATATGAAAAAGAATAATTTAAATAATAACACTTCAGATTACACTTTGATAAAATAGACATGTTACAGAGCTCTTACAAGGCTGTGCCTCATCCCCCTCTTCCCCTCTTCTGCCTCGTGAGTCAATTTCCACCAATGACACCAAAGGCTGGAGCTTCTCCCGCCTTTTGACGTAAACGGTTTGTCGCAGCAGCTTCATTCGCTCGTCATTCCAGTTTGCGGCCGACCGGCGATTTTCTGCTGTAGAGAGACTACCATGAAATCGAACCAAAGGCCGCAATCTAGTCACCGATGCTGTCATTCAGGGGCAAGAGAAGGATGCGGCGGGAAAACAGGACGGGAGGACAAGGATCGCGGCATTGGCCTCGGCTGAGTGCATGCATCAGCATGTGCTCATCACTCTATCGGCCTAGTACTGAATGTACTTTCAACCGATACAGATACCTATCCTTGTGATCTTATCAAGCTTCCTTGCATGTATCCGGTATCAAGAAACGAAAAGGTGGTTCGAGTTTGTCAGTCGCAATATGCATGTAGTAACAGTAGCTGCTTTGCGACGGCTTAGACGCTGTCAAGTGCCCGCGTACTTTTGATTAATTGCCAGCCCTACGACAGTTGGAGTGACATTTACGCGGGCGGCCCAACATGCGCATCAATATAATTTACATTGCTTCCGCTGCAGACTCTCGGCCTATGCCGCGTCACTTGATTCGCATTTTGCGTTCGTCGTTTTTGTCGGTTGTGGTAAAACGGAAATGGGGGGAACCATGGCTTCTTATCATTTACACCAGCCATAAAGCATCTTACGCGAGGGGAGCAGATAACCTCTGGCCGTTGCCCGCACAACCAACCTTAAAGTGAAAGAAAACAGACAGAAAACATGTAGTTAATACGCAGATAAATAATAATTAAATCAATAAATTGATATACATCTTGGGCCAGAACCTCAAACGAGGCTGGAAGAGGCACCGGGCGTCAGCCAGATCCCGGGAACGGTAAGAAGACGGGGTAAAACTCCGTCGAAAATGGTAAATTGCAAAAGCCTCGAAAGCGAATAAAGTTGCAAGACAAACTTTCTTTGTACAAGCTCTTGAACAAGATACATAAAATGCAAAGGGAAATAAACACACGGCAAGCCTCTCGGATTAACCACCAATACGCTTCCCCCGTTGGCCCAGCAAAGCGCGAAAAGGGGAATCCCGTTATCCTCCAGTCAGAAGGGCGGAAAAAAAGGTCAGAAGTGAAAATTCACCCTCTCATGTGATTCTTTTTGCTCATCGCCCCCTTCCTTCCAACAGAGCGGGGGAAAGCGAAGCAGCAAGGGGTGTTCTCTGCACCGGTACTATTGGATGCTTATTCGAAGAGGGGAGGGAGGAGGAGGAGGGGTTATGGACGTGTATGGATAGGCTCGTATTACATGTTACATACTTATTTGCCGGGCAGCTCCCCTCGTTCGTTCGTTCGACTCGGATGATGGGGGATTGTGGTCGATGCTGAGCCTCTCTGGCTGGGTTGTTCACCTGACACGCAAGTCGTCGAGGAGGCAGAACCTTGTTTAACCCGCTCTTCAGCTGCTCACTCGTCCGAGGAGGGCCAGGATCGTGATGCTCCTGATCTGCGGTTGGAGCGCTTCTCTCTCGCTGCATGTGAGCCAGAGCAGCGCATCTTGGGCCGCAGCAGTGGCAAACCAGTTACTGTCGTCGATTTGCTCTCCTGTTATCAACAAGAGTCAGAGGAGAGATATGAGTGGGCATATGTCAATACCTACCTACCTCCCATTTACGGGCAAGTAAGGTAGGTAGCGAATGTCATCAATGATGCAGCTCTTTGCTCAACACCCTCTCGGCCTACGCGAAGTTGGTTGTGCAAGGGGGAGCAGCCAGAGATGACAGGCCGCTGGTAATACTGAGGTAGTATCTGGGAATTGTGTGTATGCATGCGCAAGGCTAAGACTGCTCACATGTTTTTGTCCCAATTGCTGATCTGGGCTGCCTCGCCATTCGTTCTGTCGTGACATCATTGGTGTTGGTTTGCCCTGCGTTAAAGATTACTTTTAACGAGATTTTGACTTGTCCCAAGCGGCATAGAAGAAACGGAGGGCATAACGGTGACTGAAATGGATGGAAATTGAAAGCTTAAAGAGGTGCATCAGGTTCCAGCGACCAACGGCATTTGCATGTAGGCTTTATCTGGTGATGATGTTGGATTGTCCATCTTGTACATGATGTCGACTCGTGAGCTGGTACGTCACGCATATGACCTTAGTTGCAGGATTAGTGAGGCATCTGATAGCAATTGTTGATGAAAAGATGAGAATAGCTCTATCAGATTTGAACAATTTCCTCAATTAAATCGAATAGTGAAAGTGATTGACTCATTGTAAACGCTGTAGTAGCATTCAAAGTCCACCGAGATGCCCTGTAAATACGAAAATGATAAACCTTCCAAGCTGTCACATGACCACGCATCAAACCCACCGATAAGCTCCAGATTTCGTGACGCAGCTTCAACGGAGCTTCAAGACTTGGTGATTGCTTCACAGTCAGAAGAAGCCCACGACAACGGCAACACCGCGATCTGCCGCTCCCAGCGCCGACAATGGCACCGTCGCGATCGCCGTCTCGCGGCCGTAACCGGTCTGCATCGCGCTCGCCCCCGCGATCCGTCCACTCGCCATCGCCTCCAGGCCGCCGCCGCCGCTACGATTCACGCTCTCTGTCGCGCTCTCGGTCCAGGTCCAGGTCTAGATCCATATCTATATCAAGATCAAGATCACGGTCACGGTCACGGTCGCGGTCACGATCGCTTACTCCGCCTCGCCGCAATGGCCGCCACAGAAGCAGCAGTCGCGACAGTCGCTCGCCCAGCGACAGCCCTCCCAGATACACAAAGGTTCGTTTCAACAGCCGGCATCACGATGAGCCAAGGCAATGGGAAGCGCAACTGGACTAACCATTGATATTTGAATATAGATTGTGGTCGAGAGGCTCTCCAAGAACGTCAACGAAGAGCATCTCTTTGAGATATTCGGCCAATTCGGTCCCATCTACGACCTCGACCTCCCCATGAACAGAACCTGTCAGTCCTATCTCCAATTGCCCCCTCCAAATGGGCGCTGTAACTGGCAATGCTGAACAAACGATACAGTCGGAACCAACCGCGGCACCGCATACATCCTCTACAACCACCACGCCGACGCCGAAGCCGCCATCGACCACATGCACGAGGCGCAAATCGACGGCTCCATCATCAACGTGTCCGTCTCGACGCAGCGCAGCAAGCTCTCTCCCGAACCCCCCATGGCCCGCCGAAACGCAAACATGAACTCTCGAGCCCCCTTTCACGGCGCCCGCGGCCGTGGTCCGCCATCTGGCCCTCAGGGTGGACGGCGGTACGGTCCTCGCTCCGACGTCTACCGGCCGAATCCCCTGTCGCCGGGTCGATCGCGGTCGCCTCGGGGTGCGCCTCCTTCTCGAGGTGGCGCAGGTCGGCGGTATCGTAGCCGGTCTCACGGTTCGTATTCGTCGCGGTCGAGGTCGAGATCTAGATCGCCGCCGCCCAGGCGGCGGGGAGGAGGGGGCGGAGCAGGTCGATATGACGATTACGGTGCTCGACGCCGCAGTCGGAGTCTTAGTCGCAGCCGGAGCCGGAGCCGGAGTCGCAGCTACGACAGTGAACGGAGCGATTCGAGGAGTCGAGGACGGAATTACAGATGAAAAGGTTGACGCTTGCTAGTAGCGTGAGAGCCTAGGCCTGGGATTTGGTTTGCTTTGAAGCAATGGCGTTTTGGAGCTTGAAAAAGCATTGTGAGAGTTCCTCCCGGTAAGAGGAATTGAGCATTGTTAGGAACTGTTTCGGCATGTAGAGCTATTAAGATACAGATACCACAACGGCTGGATAGGCCAATCATGGAACAGCACTGGGTGGCTGTCTGGAGAAGAGATACTCCAGGATGATGGACAAGCAGATGCTCTAAAGTCTCGTATGAGGCCTCCCCAGATGTGGTTGTATGTAGAGCTGGTGCGATCCCCCAACAGTAACGGCAATGATCCTGACCCGCATGCTTCCAGTCTCTGAGAGTTCTCTGATAACTCCGGGTTTTTGAAGACTCTGTCTCCTGTCGACGAGCAGTTCATCTCTCGAGCCTCTGGGTAGACGATCTATTTGAAACGAAGAGCTATGCCGGCAAGTGTTGATCTTATGTGTATAGTTGGACGAGACCACAGATCATGGTGACCTGGTCGTCATTCATCTGGTAGTGGCAGTCTACGTACTAGCAGCGTTGCTGGTTCCCGCCCCTTTTTCAAAGAACAGATGTCTCGCTACGCTACATGTGTTCACAGCATGAGCCAGATGAGCTTCTGGATCAGCAAGGCTGGACGGCTGCTTAAAGATAAGGGACCAAGTCAGAAGCCTGGTCATTCGTTCTGCCAAAGTGCGATTGTACGGATTGTTGCTCGCGACTGTCTTCGTGAAGCGAGAGTGCCGACCTTACCCTGCATGATGATCCAATTACCATGCAAGTAGCCCTTGGCGCTGTATCTTCCAACGACTGATATAACGTTTGGCTCATTCCAAGGGGTCATCTGAATGCCCAGATACTCTTTCTGAACTCGGGAGAGAGTTGTATCATCAACGATCACAGGTGCGCCTTGACAGGCCCACAGTGTCACGGCCTCAACTCCATGCCGTGGGCAGCTCAGCACGGCCACGAAAAGGTCCCCAGTTTGCTGATAGACTCTAACGCTCTGCTTGAAGTGAGAAACAAGTATCAGGGTACGATAACACTGATCTGGGGCTGCCCAGAATGGTCATGGGAAGGTTGTCCGCCTTCTTCTTGAAAAGGGGAGCGAGGCATCAACCGCCTTGAAAGAATACCACTCTCACTGGCCGCCAGCTCTCAGCAGAAATCAATTATCCAGCAGCTTCTTCTTAAGAAAAGAGGCGTTGTTTATCTAAACGACGAGGACGGGAAAGTGAAGCTGCTTGCAACTCGTGCTATGAGACAACATGCGCAGCAATGGGACCCTGAAACTCAGTTTTTCATCATCAACTCTCTACTGCCAGCAGACACAGTTTACAGCGTTTTTGTGAAGAGATACAGCTGAGTCCGTCATTAACACACCCTACACCTATTTTGCTCTGACGACCATGACTTGTGTATCGTATCATCTCATGTATCAAGTAGAAATGTTTTGTCTTTCTAGCACTTCTGTCCACCAAGCGTGTATTCTCGTGGCCTTTTCGTGTTCCTATTCCCTTGTTTCTTGCCTTGTGCCATTGTAAGTGTGCTCGTCTCGTCTCTTCCGTTTCTCCTATCGTTCGCTTCCAATATTCGTACTCTGCAGTTTGCATTTGGCTCCTGGGCCACGAGCATACTACCCTCACACCTTCGTACTCATGTCGATGGAGGAAAACAGTGTATGCTGTAGAGCAAGTCGTCTTCCGAGATGATATGTGCTGTAAACTAAAAGTATGATATATGGTCACGGACACTCGATTGCGGGTAAAGAACACCAATACAAACAAAACATCTACCATTGCTTTGGCCCTACTTCATTTCAAGCTGTGGCTCTGGCGACCTCGTGCTCGATGCTTTCGTGGATATGACGAGCAAAGCATTAATATGTGTGTCTATGTGATCATCTATACATATGGCTATCGCCAAGGGTGTACGCCTAAGCAAGGACACCTCACTTCACCATAAAGTCTCGTTGAATTGAAAGTATCATATCATCATAATGAAAAATAACTCTTCAGGGAGCAAACACTACGCTCATTCTGTTCTATATAGCATGAAACAAATCCAACTTGGACGACCCAAAGCCAGCTCATTACGTCCAAGCATCACACCATTACACTTCCCATCAGAGAGGCAATGAAGCCCTCATAATCCTCCTTTTAGACACATTTCCTCATGATCCTCGACGAAAAGATTCTATGCTTTCCCTCTAAGCAACGACAAAGAAAAAGAACAACCCTCCGCATCACATCCACCCTTACAACAACATCCCGGCACCAAGCAGACCCAGCGCCGCCCCAGCGGCATGAATATTCGCCGTAGCCAAAGCCCCAGCAGCACCCTTGCTCCTGCTCGTAAACACGCTCGTCGTGCTCGTCGCAGTCGCCTCGGCAGTAGTATTATACGCCGTCGTCGTCACCGGACACGAAACCGTACACGGCAGCGCCGACGTAAACGGGTTCCGCGCCGTGCTGACGGGAAACACGGCCGCCTGCGTCGGGGCGGTGGGATTCGGCGCCGCGGCGTCGGCGTCCGGGTTGAGCACGCCCGAGATGAGGTGCATGATGCCGTTGGCGAGCAATATGTCGGGCTGGACAATCTGCGCCGAGTTGACGTACTTGTTGTTGCCGGCCTGGCGGACGACGAGGGCCTCGGGGGCGGTGCCGGCGGCGTTCTTGGCGAGCGTCTCGAGGCGCGTGCCGTTGGTCAGGGCGGACGAGACGAGGACCTGGTTCGGCACGACGTGGTAGCCCATGACGCGGGCGAGGGCCCGGGCGTCGAGGTGCTTGAGCGAGCCGCCGACGGAGGCGAAGGCGCTGTCCAGGGGGGCGAAGACGGTGACGTTCTTCTCGTCCGAGATCTTGGGCATGAGCTTGGCCGCGTAGAGGCCGCCGAGGAAGTTGGGCACGTTGAACGCCTTGGTGGTGTTCTCGATGCGCGAGGGCGGGATCAGCAGGTTGTCCACCACCTGGACGAGGCCGCCCTGGAAGGCGATGTCGCCCTCGACCAGCGTGCAGCGCGTGCCCATGCTGGTGGTGAAGACGACGGTGTCGCCGGGCTGCTTGGCGATGAGCACGTTTTGGCCAAACGTCACGTTGGTGTAGCGAGGGCTGGTGAGCAGCGTGGACCGGACGTAGGTTGGGCCTGTGTCCAGGCCCGCGGTTGCGACGGTCCCCAGGAGGACGTGGTATTGCAGGAGAGGCACGGTGGTGGCCTTGTCATCCGGATCCCAGATGCCATTGAGGGCGGTATAGGGGATGTTTTTGAAGGCCTCATTGGAGGGGGCAACGATCTGGTAGAAGAGTTAGCAACAAATACATTTTAGTATATAGAACCAGCCTCTCGAGTGACTGATGACCCAAGGCGAGGTTGATAGATGATAAGAACCACACGTACAGTAACGCCTGCATAGCTGGGCAGCTGGAGAAGAACTTCGGGGTATTTCTGCGGGAGCAAATTAGTACACACACCAAATAATTGCTCCAATAGCTCATGGCATTGGCAACATACCTTGATGAGCGAATAGTAAGTCGACAGATCTTTGTTGCCAGCAAGCACCGTCCCTAGCTCCCGGGGATCTGCTGACACTGCAGAGACGAGCAGCGCCGCCAAGGTCAAGACACTTTTTGACAGCATCGTCACGATGCAGAGGTTGTGAATTGAAAAAGAGAACGCGGGCTTGGATGCCCGTTGAACGTAATCAAAGAGGGTGACGACTTATAACAGCCTTGCAGCAGCTGGACTGTCTTGAGTAGTAGATTTTGGGGAGGCAGTCGAATGGGCTGGCGGTGATATTATCTCTGGTCGCCGTCAAGGAAACCCAGGCTCTTTTCCACAGCTGTCTAGACGGTGAGGAAAGGGATTGGACGTCGAGCTGCACAATAGCTCTACGATAGTGTGTGAGCTAGAGCAGTTGAGGCGTACGCAATAGACAGCTCCCACAGCTCTGGTCTTTGTATTATACCTGTAGCGGTAGAGGGGTAGACAAACAGAGAGGCAGGGCAGGGCAGGATATGGCACGTAGAGAAAAGTTCAGTGCCCTACTGCGTACTCGCAAAGCCCCAGCCTGCAATAACGCCAATGTGACAAGATACGGACTTCAAAGCTGAACGTCCCTAGTCTGAACCCCCTGATGCTGTGAGTTGGCAAAGAGAAATGCAAGTAGACGAGGCGACGGAGAGATATTGGGCAGCCGTGTTGGCCTGCTAGGTAGCATTGATGATGCCTCATGTACCGTACATGCTGCTTACATTGGGGCTCGTCTGGCTTGCTGGATCATGTAACACAGTCTCTTTGGAGCGCCGTGTACGTAGTAAAGAGTACGAGGTGATATCCGTGTATTGCCAAAGGGCTGGGAACGGGCGAGGTTCCTGGATGATCGGCATCGCGGGCGCCCGGTGCCAATCATCCAACGGTTGGGAGCCGCCTTGATTGGCCTGGAATCCCTCCTCCGTCTTGTTATCAACGGCATGGCGGCCTTGTTGCCAATGCTTCGTGGCGAGCTGAAACTGTAAAGCCGACATTACAGCAATGAGCAAGGGGCATTGCTGGCGTTGGCCATAGCAGCAAGTTGCGAGTACTCGTACTGCACGTACGAGGACGGAACAGCAGCCCATGCGACATCTCGATGATACAACATCCAAGAGGCAAAAAAAGAAAGCCAAGGTATTCCGAAAAGGGATTGCAGCCGCATAGGTGACGCAGTCCGGCAGTAGTCTGGTGTGTTGGCATGGTGCCCTTGCCCAAAAAACCGAGGAGGATACGAGCAGACACAACCACACGCAAGGAGACTGCAAAAGGCGAATCAACCGCTCTGAGCTGCTCTTGCCGACATCACTAAGCAAAGCGGCAACATGTGGTCTGCATCGTATCCTGCTGTGGTCAATGGAGCATCTCGACAATGAGACGCCGTCCAATCGCTGCATCAGCAACCCCTGGCAGCTCCGGTCCTGCATCCATACGAGCCACCATGCATCACAAGCGCGACCGCAAAAAGCGGAACTCTCCTTCGCCTTTCTCCCAAGTAAAGTAGCGCCACGCTACGACGTCTGCTGCAACAGCAGCGGCCTGATGGCAAGGGAGCAGAGGAGTGAGGGAAGAGGAGCAGAAGCGATACTCGTACGTACCAACCAAGCGTGATCCCTGTATGGCCTCATCGGGAGCTACCCGATCTTACCCGAGTCATGCTCCGTCCGTCACGCCGTAGTTTTATGGGGACTCCCGGGCCGCGGGAGCGGAAACGACGATGCCATGGATAAGAGCCGTGTTGATCCACATGGCTTTCAACTCGGAGCCCTATCTAGCGGGCCGGATATCAGGTCTTCACGATATCTCCTGTAGGATGTAAGTGGCGACGCCTTATGCTTGGCGGAAAGTCCAGGAAGCCAGGTACCTCGAAGCGGTGCCAGGGAGGGTTGTTCTGCAAAGTTCCTTCCAGTCAGCAGGGAGGTCCCATACACGCAATGGAGTGATACGGCAGGATTTGCGACGTTCTGATCACTAGATGTTTTCTAAGGACGTCGTTGTTTCCATCCTGTAAACTCATATCTTCGGTGTCTCGCACGCAGGAAGGCTGAGTTGAGCAGGTGGATATGAGCTGGAAGCACAAGGGCGTCAAGTGGACTCGTAGATACCATGGCGGGTGATAGGTTGGCTTGAGCGGTTGGTTGCATCAGGTAGTTGATAAGATTAGTAGGTAACGCAAGGATTTTGTACGAGTATGTGACATCGTTGTCATACATTCTGTAGTGCAAATGGTCGCCAAGTCGACGCAAAGGGGAGTTACACGATCGTTGGGTCTCGCCAGGATACGAGGAATGGCACCGGCACCTGGCTTCTTCCGATGAGCTCTCTGATGTTATCTCTCGAAGCCCAACAAGCCCAGGCAAGGGCCCGGCGCATGGCTTTTGCGTTCTGCATACCTAGCACTTCAGACGCCTGTATCTTTCCGCCTGCCATCCAGACAGAGTACAGCGAAGTTGTCCATTGGCATCTTCTAGCCTGCCATCACGCCACGACACACACCCGCGAGCTATACGAGGTTTGCGTGACTGAGACATGCAGCCAAACAAAGGCGTTGACGCTAGCCGTGCCGACAAAAATAAAGCGAGCCTCGTCGATTGGTGGTTGCGGCGCTGCTTGGAGGTGGGGGGCAGCAGACGGCCATCGTGCCGGCCTGTCGATCTCAACTCTTTCGGTCTTTGCTCTCTTCCTTTGCCCTTTTATCCGCATCTGGACAGGGCAGCGGAACATATACAGGAACCTCGCTGGCTGTGATTCCGAACTGCGGCCGCATATCAGTTACGAAGCGCCCTCAAGCTCATCGAGATCCATGATATTGGATGCATCTGAGAGAGACCCAGGCGGGCAGAAGATCCTGGAAGCCATGCCAGCAAAGAAAAACCCCCACCGCGGCGGAGTCAGGCCACACGTTAGCCTTGAGACTTCAGCTACCATTGTCACGGCAAGCCGGGGTCTTCTGTCTCCGCTCAGGACGTCTGACCCAGAGGGGGAAAATTTGCGTGTAGACACTCGCTGTAGACAAAGCGTCAGCTGTCGACCCGCCAAGCCGGACCATTGCTGCCGCATCGTCGTAGACGTTGCCAGTCTTGATCTGTTATTCTCAAGCCGAGAACAACGATTCTTGGTTGGTACCATAACCAAGTCAAACGAATTGTTGCCTAGTGTCCGCTTGTCCATGTGTGGATTCGCAAAGGCTTCCGACAGGCGGCTTGTCCAGCTTGACATGCCGCTTCCTGCGCCCTTATCGGCCAATTCTTCAAATCAGCCGCGCAGACCAGACGTCGCTCTTCGACATAGTACTGTTTGGACCGGAAACCAAGCAAGCCAAGGCATAATAACTCGTGAATTTGGATCGATCAGCGTGGTGGAGCGGCTAGCTGCAGACAGGATCAGCGTCAGTTCCCCAATGGTCCCTGGTTTTCCTTTGCCTGACCTTGCCCAGTCCCTCTCTTTTTCACTTTGTTTTCGAAGTTTAGTGGCATGGATAGCCCGCAGTAACCAGACGGTGCTTCTGCAAAGCCCCGGTGTTAGGGATGTAGGTGTTTTATGTGTCTGGTCTAGGACAACAAAGTTCAGCAGCGGGATCCGGATGACGTAAATGAGGGCAGAGGTGAGAGCTAGTATAAGCGTTTTCCCTTGCATCTCTGACTTACACGCACGCGGAAGGTGGACACAACATGGGTTGTGACCCTCAGGACGAAGCATCTGACCCTTTTTGCTGTAGACCGCGATCCTCGCCGGGGTCAATTTGAGTTTTATGCCTTGCACCTTGCCAGGCACAACATCAATGTGAGCGATCTAGCAAGACTCAACCCCGACATTACCGAACCGGTTGGTTGGATGATCAAGTCCCTCACTTAGGTTTCATGCCCCCAGCGAGAACCATGCGGAGACGCAACCTTGTCATGGTTCCTTTGTGTTGGCATTGATTTACCCGGCAAGGTTTTCCTCGTCTTGCCAGGCTAGCAATGGCTAACCTTCCTCCTACATCATCTCGCGATTTTTAAAATCTTGCAAGAATTATATTAGACCACAGCTTCCTAAAGTGGTTCTCTAGCCTTAACTAAGCTTATATAAGCTATTAGCTTCTATGCTATAATAGCCCTTACTTAAGGACTAGCTGCAGCTGCCTAGATTGCCTTTATAAAGATTAAAACTTATAATACCCTTATTAAAAGGATTTAGTTTAGTATTTTTAACTTTAACTTTAATTAATAAACCTAAAGTTAAGCCTATACTTATATTACTACTAGCTAAAAGTATAAGGACTATTACTAATATTAAAAAGCTTAAGAATGCTTTACTATATTACTTTTATTATTACTCTCCTCCTTATTCTTATTTTTAACTTATTTACTATTACTATTACCTATGCCTTTAACTATACTTAACTTACTATACCTCCTTATTTTAAATAGCGCTTTATTAAACTTTATTTATAAAAGTGTTTATAAACAGCTCCTTATTAAAAAAGAAGAGCATACTGCTTAAAAAAAAGCTATTATTAAAATCTCCTGCATTATTAACTTAGCCTTTATTATACTTATATAACCTACTTAATAAAAGGTTATAAAATAACTTTAAAACTATATTTACTTTTATATTATAGACTTTCTTACTAATATACTAGCCTTAACTACTACTACTTAACCTTATATTAACTAGCTGCGCTTATTTATAATAAACTCCTTTTATAACCTTTTTTATAACCTTCTTTACCTTAACCTTATATCTTTAGCCTCCTTACTTATAATTACTACTAATAATAACCCCTTTAGCTTATCCCCTTTAACTATATAATTACTAATAACTAAATATAATAACTAGAAATATATTTTATAAGCCTTAGCTATAATAAGCAAGCCCTTACTTTAACTTTACTAACTTACTATAACCCCTGCTTTATAAAGCTAGATAGTTATTTAAAAGAAATATTTACTTACCTTAATAAGGCTAAGCCCTTTTATATATACTAACCTTAATACTAATAAGCAGGTCTTTCTTTAACTCTTATAAGGCAACTTTTAATATAAAAGCTTAGTAAAAGTAGTTAAGTCTTATTTATATACCTTTTTTAGCCTTATTAAAGATATAATTAAATCCCTTTAGCTAGTCTTATTTAGCTATACTATCTCCTTTATTTTACTAGCTACTTATTTACTCCTGCTTTAACTATACTATATCTTAATATTTAAAAAGGCCTAGATTAAGGAACTATTAGTATAGTATTATTACTAACTTAATAAAGTCCTTAAAGTTATTTTAATAAAAATAGCTATAAAAAGTATAATTATTATTAATAAAGCCCTTTTATATAATAAACTACTAGTAGTTATTAAAATAAAGCCCTTATATATTATTCCCTTTATATATAATAAGTCTTATAACTTCTTAAACTAGCTAATTATTATATTAAAATAAATTAAGAATATATTAGTATTTAAATCTTACTTAGCCTAACCTTATTTTAAAACTAACCTTTTATTACTTTATAATAAATACTATAACTTTTACTTATATTAAGTCTACTTATACTTATTATATTACTTTTAATATAATAAAATTAGCTACTATATAAAGGACTGCTAGGCCTTAATATAATACACTAACTACTATAGACTTTACTTTTTAAACTACTTAGCCTACTTAGCTTAGCCTTATTAATCTAATAGCTAAATAATTATACTTACTACTATTAACTAGGCTGCTATTAAGACTTTAAAATAAAAGCTTTAAAAATAAGCTTAAGTAGTAGCTACTATATTAGCTTTAGTACTAGCCTCCTTTTAGACTTTACTTTAGCTATCCCTTACTACCTTTAATAGCCTTTTACTACCCCTGCTTTAGCTAATATTATTATAATATAGTATTTTTTATAACCTTAGATATTAAGGGGTTAAGAACTCTATCCTTTAATAAGTTACTAACTAGTTTATAAACCTAATTTTAAAAAGCTTTTTAACCTTAGCTATACTAGACCTAATTAATAAAGCCTAGCTAGCCTTTATATTAAATCTAAAGTTAATATCCTTTTTAAAAAAGAGAGAGAAAGAGCTAGAAAAAGATTTTAACTTTAAAGCATTTATATTTAACTTTAAGATTAACTATATCCTACTTATAACTAATACTTATAAATAAAAAGCTTATAATATATTAAATAAATATTATTAAAATATAAAAATACTATAATACTACTTTAAATATTACTTAAAAAGGTAAATTTAATATAATCTTAATTTAAAAACCTTAAACTAAGGTTATTAATAAAGTGCGCTTTATTAAGACCTATTTTAAATATACTTCTTTTAGCTTAATTATAGACTAGGATATTAAGCCTAATATTATTATATATATATAAAAGCACCTCTATATATAAGCTTATTAAGTCCTTCTTAACCTTAAGCACCTAGGCCTTTTTTAAACTTAGGTAAATAAGGCTAATATCCTTAATATTTACTAATATACTAATACTTAGCTAGATATTATTAATATCTTATACTTTTTTAATCCCTTTTTTTTAAATGCCTTTATAGTAGGTAACTTTAATACTTACTACTAGACCTAGGACTTAAATATATAAAATAATACTCTTAATAAATAGTATAAAGAGATAAAAAAAAGAAAGTAAGGATTCCTATTTAATATAAGAATAGTAATAGATATAAATACTATTATAGCATAACTAAGCTATCTGCTTATTATTCTCCTTATATAAGCACTTTATATACTAATTACTGCTATTTAAAAAAAAAATAATATCTTTATTATTTAATATTC